>CM046031.1:4586954-5171954 GCA_025215565.1 Flaveria ramosissima
AATTAAATAATTTAAATAAATAAAAGAATAATTATAATTTAAAATTTAAATTCTTGAAGACTCTAATTTTAACAACTATTTTATATAAAATATTTATAGACTTTATAAAACCAATTTGAATAATCAATCAAACTATTTATTTGTTAATCTTTATAACTTTTATAAAACTTTTAAACTTTATAATTTGATTATTTATTTTCAGTATTTAAAATTTATAATTACTAATAAAACTTTATATAAGTTTATTAAAATTCATTTTATAACTTTATAAGTTTACATAAGTCTTTTCTATTTAGTTATTTTTTATAACATGATTAATAAACTTTATAATTTTATGAAAAAGAATTATTTATCAATCAATAAGTTGATTACATATTTAATGTATTTGATCCATTTATTAAGTAAATTAATAATGGAAGCTCAAAATGAGTTCGGGTTTGGGTTTTAACTTGGAAAAATGGCGGATGTTACAGTCTCACCTACTTTAAGAAATTCCGTCCCGAAATTTAATCACAAGGGGCTAATTTCAAGGATACGAGAAGACTTGGATTTCATTTCACGTTCACAAGGGTACTCTTGGAGGCGTTTAAATTTAACAAATTAATTATGATGTTTTGCTATGCTTAAGTTTGTTCAATTTCATGATTCATGATTTCATGTGTTTTTTGGCAAAGGGTACAATTAGTTTAGAATTTTAATTCATAAATTTTTATATTCCAGATGGTTCAAGACGACTAGAAAGGTTTTATCACGAATACAACACCAAGTTTTAGATCGATACGTAACTCGACTTAACGAACATAAGAAATAAGTTCAAGATATTTTTGGATGGATTATAAATTTCATAAGAGCTTCTCAAGCAAATAAATTTAACAAGGTTTTTAGATGATCAATTCTTGTTTACTATTTCGTTGAGGTTTTCAAAGTTTCATTAGTTTAACGTTGATACGAGAATCGTTTTTGTTAAGATTAAAGATTCAATTTAGAAGGAGAGCATCATTGTAATAGGTTTTCAGAATAAGTGCGGTTTTGAGGGGAAGGCATTCGGAAATATTATTAAAAGTCTTTACAAGAATTGGGTAATGATTTTTAAGATTCAAAAAGACAAGATCAAAGGATAAGGCGATTTAAAATAACAAGGTGCTTCGAGTGTAACGTTCGGTTACAAACCAAAGCATTACGTTGACTTATCAAAGTATCAGGTCAACTACAACCTTAATGGAGACATGCGTACCTATAAGCAGATACTCATCCCAAGGGTTCCTAGGTAAGTTAAACGGATCCATCGGTTGATTTGGATTTATATGAATACATTGCCTAGACAGAACACCTCGAGATACAGGCATCCCACTCTTCCAGTATTACATGTTTCAAGTTATAGGACATAGACTTTGACGAGACTTGAAAACCACGAATAACGATTCAAAAGTACATTTTGAAAACCATTTGATTTAGGCACATAATGCTTTAGAATATAATTTAAGGTTCGTGTGTGCATTGATAAGATTCAAAGTATAAGAATAAGCATATAAGACATATAATCACATAATCAAGTATAACACATAAGGCACATAAAATCCTATCTAAGCATATAAATACATGAGAGGACTCATGTGTAAAGGTACTTAGTTATAGTCTAGGTCATTCTATTTCTAATAATCTAAATCCCTATAACCATGGTGTCACAACCCCGCTAAAAGCGGAAACACGGGGATGTAACGAGACCGGGATCGTCATAACACATGGTAAGCGATAGAGAGCAATATAAATAAATGATGACATGCGTGTCATGACGACACCCGACAACAAGGGGACTTGTGTCGTGTTTAGTCAATGTTCACGACAACATAGCCATAAGCAACATGATAATGATAACACATATTCACATAAAGATGATAATGTAAATGTTAATTCCTACAACCCGGGAACAAGTTTCAAAAGTTGATAATTGTTTACAAGCGTTAACATTGTTCAAAAGATTGTTTATCAAAACATGAGCTAAGTCCCAAAAATGCATCCTAGGGTCTCCACTAAGGCAGCACACCTAGATTCCTGGACTTGCATGATCACCTGAAAAGATATGCTTAAAACGGTCAACATAATTGTTGGTGAGCTCGCAGGTTTATGTAATAAAAATGTAAGTGATGCTGTATAATGTAAGCGTTGCGGAATACCGTGAATACAGTTATATACACAAGTAAATATCACATGACATGAGCTTTGCAACCAAACCTAGCGACGTACACAAAGAAATTGTCGGCATATATTCACCCAAGGGCCCGTTCCTGGCCACTGATGGTACCAACTAGTATACCATCGAACGAGGGTGGGGGTGTCAACCCAGTAGTACTACCAATACCTAACCGTCGGTTCCCACACTGGAATTAAATTGTTGCAAAGATAGAACCACACAGCAGACCCAAGCATGTATCAAATAGTACTTGCAACACAGTATCACGTTGATTCCTTGTATGTAAAATGTATGTAAGTTGTACAGCATTGAAAATGAGTAAGCATACTTTTTTCCCAAGTTGTAAATGATTTAAATATTGTATAAGCGTAAAAAGGGGCCACGAAACTCACTTGTTAGGTGGTAAGTATGTATGAGTAATGTATCCCAAATGTTGAATGCAAATAAACAGTCAAACACCTATTGACAGTTATTGTATAGCATTAATGATATGATATATGTATAAGCGCGCAATAGTGATGGGTCGGTTCGGGTCGTATCGGCTGGGTCGCGTATAACACACACAGACTGACACACGTACTAGATCCTATGTAGATCCAAGTACAAGACATTGTCGTCATTAATGATGATGTTTAAGTGAAAGTCTCGTTATTATTGAAGAAGCATTGAATAAGTGTCAATAGTTATAAGTCAGTTGATCATTGTAAAACGTTAGTTCAATTGTTCAAAATAGTTTGTGTGCCCTTTCTCGCGTTGACTTTAATCTTTGTGGCCGAACAATGGCATTATTGTGTTAATGTTACCTCAACACCACACGACTTACTCACACCACGCACAAGGGATCAAACACAACAATTTCAGTCGCATAACAAGGTCAGACGTACGACTCAACCTCCATTCGTGCGAATCAACCCTCAATCATGCGAATCAGCTTCATTCGTACGATTGAGCCTTCATTCGTATGACTGGCATTCAGTCGTACCACACAACACCCAATCGCACGACTCAACCTCCATACGCACGAATCAACCTTCAATCGTGCGAATTAGCTACTTTCGTACGATTGAACCTTCATTCGTGCGATTGGACTCCAGTCGTGCGAATCACGCACATTCGCACACATTCAGTCGGTCACCTGACTCAATCGCACACAATCACTCAATCGCATGACTCATTCGCATACACTCATTCGCACGCATGACTCAATCGCATACAGACACTCAGTCGCACAACTCAGTCGCACGACATGCCTAGTCGCACAACTCAGTCGCGCGATTGACTCAAACGCATGATCCAGTCGCACGACCCACTCAGTCGCACGGCTCAATCGCATGGATGACCTAGTCGCCTGATCTGCAGAATCGCGACTGTGGTCGGGATGAGCAGCCCCCGAGCTGCTCTAAACACGGGTTTTACACCACAAGGACCTCCAGAAACACTCAACAAACATACACAAACATGAAACACAAGCAAAGAGACCTCACACGCACCCATACGACCTTGTGTGTTCGGGTTGAACCCGAACACCCGAAACCCTAGTTTTGGACAGCCGTGAAAAGGCTAGAAAACAGACAACCAAAGACAACTACCTGCTAGAAAGGAGTAGTCTAAGCTGTAGATGGTGTCTAGACGAAGAAAACGAGACCTCTCGGGTTGGATTTGGTGCTAAAATGGTGATTTTGTGTGTGTAGAGGGTGAAGATGAAGAAGATGGTGATAATGAGGATTAGGGCTGGTATGAGGGTATTTATACCCAGGCCAAGTTTGCAAAATTACAAGTTTAGTCCCTGAACTTAACCCCCGAGTTTTCCCAAATTTGATTCGGTTGAAAAATGACTTTGCTAGATGTTTTATTTTAATTGTAAAAGTACATTTAATGTTGTTATGACTTAAGAAATGGTTATGTTAAAAATATTTAATATATAAATAAAATGATATGTCTAACGTTTTCAAAAATGAAAGTTTTAAAAGTCTTTTAAGGTCAACACAAGGTTATAACGAATACACACACAACGATAATAAAGCACACATGATATCCACATAAAGAGTCAAATAGAGATGAGAAATTACCAATCATAGAATAGATGACGGACAAACATGTTAATTGACGGACCTTAAAGTGACGGATGTCACACATGGCTCTGATACCAATCTGTCACACCCCAAAGTGTGAAAATATGAAAAATGGGTATAAAAATACTCACATGGAAAACTCACAAGTATAGTGATTGTTGTAGAGTACATAAGAAAGCTTGGATGTCAAGAGTCAAAGGTGATGTCCTAAATGATTAAAAAAACAATAACTTGAGGTTGGAATTCATTACAAGATGTTAGGACGTTTAGAGAATGCTAAAAAGCGAAAGGTAGATTGAAAAACGATTATTGTACCAATTTTAGATTTTGAACAGAATGTTTGGTATCTGTTTAAACAAGTTTTTAAAATAGTAAACTGTTTCATAAAATTATAAAAAATTTACATTTGACTAGTTCAAAGTCTCCCGGACAACTTTTGTTCAGAAATATTTTTATGAAAAGATCCGTAAATAGGTCAAACAAGCAGCACAAGACAGAAGATGCTGAAATGCGCACTTATCTTGTGAAGACTATTGTTGAGTCGTCCGATTGAGTTTGAAAACGTATAAACTGTCGTTGAAAGGGTAATTCAATGAACTTAACATTGGAGTATGAGTTTACTTAAATTTAGTTTGTTATGATCAAGTTATGGTCGGTTGAAGTAAGATTATATTCTGCCAGAATTGTAGTAAGGCACTTATGTGCACTTTTAAAATCGTTAAAGCATGAAACGGGTTAGATCAATTTATTATGTCAATATATGGTATATTAGTCTTCATTTGAGTTATAAAAATATACTAAGTCTTTGGCATAGCCATCATTTAGAAAAATAATCTTGTGGAATAACCGAATGTGGCGGCATAGCCGTCCATATGCAAACGGGATTCTTTGTTTATGTTAGTGTGTTGTTAGCTTGATTTAGGAATGTTAGTGATTGTTATAAGATTAATGATTATTAAAATGTTAATGATCAAATGATAGTGATTAAAATAAAAAGAGATTTGGTAGAAGAAAGAATAATAGTAAGAACATAAAGTCATGAGAACAATTGGATGTTAGGATGATTAAAATGTATAATATAAAAACAATAAATGGTTACCTTAGTATTAAGAATTCTTGAAATTTCTTGTAAAATAAAATTCTTCAAATTCATCATAACTAATGGATGAAAGAAAGATATGAGAGTGAGATGTTTAGAGAATGAGCAAATGAAAAGTGAGCCTAAGCCTTGCTTTTATACTTGAGGTTAGGAGGAGGTTATGAATGGTGTTAATGGTGATTTATAAGTCTTTTAAAAAGGGGTTATGATTGGAATTTAAAATAAATATAAAATTAAATAATTTAAATAAATAAAAGAATAATTATAATTTAAAATTTAAATTCTTGAAGACTCTAATTTTAAAAACTTTTTTTATAAAATATTTATAGACTTTATAAAACCAATTTGAATAATCAATCAAATTATTTATTTGTTAATCTTTATAACTTTTATAAAACTTGTAAACTTTATAATTTGATTATTTATTTTCAGTATTTAAAATTCATAATTACTAATAAAACTTTATATAAGTTTATTAAAATTCATTTTATAACTTTATAAGTTTTAATAAGTCTTTTCCATTTAGTTATTTTTTGTAACATGATTAATAAACTTTATAATTTTGTGAAAAAGAATTATTTATCAATCAATAAGTTGATTACATATTTAATGTATTTGATCCATTTATTAAGTAAATTAATAATGGAAGCTCAAAATGAGTTCGGGTTTGGGTTTTAACTTGGAAAAATGGCGGATGTTACAATTTGTCTAAAGATTTACGATGAGACTTTTTTAAAAAAACAACTTATGTGTTTACATATATGTAAGCATGTTAACATATGGTTGCATTCGGTTACTGTTGGGATATTTAAAAAAGAATGAAGATGAAGTCAATTGTTAATTAATATGAAGATAATAAAAATGAAGTTAATTTTTGAATTCTTTATAAATGTAATTTATGAGAGAGAAAAGAGAAGAGTGAATGTAGGAATTTTGATGGTTATTTTCAAAACTAAAAAAAATATTGTTCCAAATTTACCCCTATGTCATTAATATAATCTACTTAAATTTTGGATTATTTACTAAAATGTCATTATGCATATCAACCATTGATCAAATAGATCAATGGTTTAGATTTGGTTTTCATAGTTTTTTAGTAAATCATGGTTTTCTTAGGAACCACCCTATATATATATATATATATATATATATATATATATATATATATATATATATATATATATGTAAAGAAGTGTAATGTCTTTCTTTAGTCTTATTGTTGGGTGTTTGACCCGTACTAGATTAGATACCCAACTCGCTTGTATCGCCATTGCCACCTCTGTTTAACTACTAAGGAATCTAAGGGACCATAATTATTTTATTTGCTAATTCTATGTATTATTATACTACTAAAACAACGAGCGCAAAATTGACACATTTGATAGTTTTTTTACTATAGATAAACTTCACTTTATCTTAAAGAAACAATAATGTCTTACCATACATATCATATACATCTGATATCTCTTTATGTTGAATTATTGCTCATAATAACTTTTTAATATTATCTATTTAAAAAGCAAGTATGTGAAAAAATACATATAAAATATATATTTACCAAACATTAAATTATTCTATAAATGTTGATATATATTATTCTAAGTCAACAAATTTGGTTTTCCTTTTGATCTCTAATCTGTTGCAGACGGTTTTACCTTTCTAAAGTCATTAATTGAATATCACATTTTCAAATATATATATATATATATATATATATATATATAGGTTTATCTATCTCTTCATCTTTAACATCTAATATATATATATATATATATATATATATATATATATATATATATATATATATATATATATATATATATATATATATATATCAGATGTTAAAGATGAAGAGATAGATAAACCTATATATATATATATATATATATATATATATATATATATATATATATATATATATATATATCAGATGTTAAAGATGAAGAGATAGATAAACCAAAAATCATAAAGCAAAACAAATGCACCCATAACAACGCGTGAACATTTCATTAATAATAATAATAATAATAATATAGTTATTATTATTAAAAAATGTACACACCATATAAATGGAAAAAAATTGAACTTTTAAGACTTATAAGCCTTTAAAATTATTTTTATTATTTTTAATAAAATGTGGATGTGAATAATTTAGAGTGGATATATGGATAGGAATGGTGTGTACTGTTGTTTGTTATTGTTACTTTATCTGCTCTTTAAAGCCGTTTTTATCGGATACAACATACTTTCAAGATACCAAAATCTAATGATGCAATTGTATTATTTTTTATATATATTATATATTTTGGGTGTGTGTAGTCGAAAAAATTTCTCAACATTTCTCTCTAGATCTGATTTCCTAAAAAAATTCTATTTTTCACACTAGTAAAATCTTTAAAATGTTTTTAAATGAGAAATTAAAATAATAATAATTAGGTTGTAGGTTTTTAACAATATTTTTTGACTTTTAAAAGATTTAAACTCACATCAAATTTATAATTATCAATCATCTCTGATACTAGACTATAAAACCATATATTATGTCGTACCTAAGGGTGCGGTATGCAGCCTTGGCGAATGATGGAGATTGTAGATGGTGGATGATTACAACGATGGACAATGGTGCGAGGTGGTGTGGTCTAATAAAAGAAAACGTTAGATAAGATGTACATTTGTTAAACTTCATTCAAGCAAGGAAATAACATACTGTTTATGTAAATTTCTTTGCACTAGGACATGTAACTAACATATTTTATGGGGACAAAAACATGTTACTCAAATACTTTTTATTGGTACTAAACTTTATACACTATGTTAACACGGATAACTATATTCTAAAAAAACTAAAAAAACTCTAAAGAAATAAAAAGTATATGATTACTAGTTCTAAAAGCAAAAGAACTTATTGTAACATATCGTAACTATAAGCCTTTTTAGAGCTGCGTATAAAAAGAGAAGTAGAAATAACTATATGATTAAAGAAATTAAAAAAATGGTGTGATATATTGAACAAAACACAATTTTAAATTTTATAAATATTCTAGATATTATCCTTTAACATGTTTTATCCAAAGAGCATTGTTGATCATACTTCTTCAAATTTTCTTTTTTGTTAAGATATGTATTAAATTTAAATTTATACCAAAACCAGATAAAAACATACCAAAACAATGAAAAATAACAAAACACTTTCTGATAGATCGTTATACGATTTTTCTTAAGTTTTCTATGCATACATATTAAGAAACATATTTTTTTCCATAAACCAAAACGTTGTTACTTTTACATATGTGAGAGCACCTTCAGTAGCTTATGTGATGCCTACATGAAGAAGAGAGGTAAGAGAGTGCATTTCATTAAATGTTCCAGACGATTTCTAGCGAGTTTTGTGAGAAGAAAGAAAAGAAAAATAATAAAAGAAGCGAGAAAATTAACATGTTAAAAGACGTGTGGTGGCCATAGACTTTCTCAATCACAAAATAACATTAATTTGAACACAAACTTTATTGTTCCTTATGCGTCAAAATTGAGTGGAAAACTTTACCTCAAGAAAGGACATGTTTCCGCACCATTAGAGTACTCTCAATGGTACCACTACATTGGCGTCATGCCTATGCTTTTTATAAATATCATGTCCCCATTTTCAAGTTGTGTACCTTTTGATTTGAATGTTTCTCTTTAATAAATTAACTTTTGTATCAACTCAATGTTGTGTATTATTAGTGTTAGAGACCTAATCATGTCTCATTAAGGGGTTTGAGTTAACATTCGTGAGTTGATATAAAGAAATGAATTGATGGTAAAATATGTCACCCATAATCAATCTTATGTCATTAATTTGATCTCTATCCATAAGTTTTAGAAAATGTATAACCTTCTCACGTAATCCTAGATGCAATATTTGTTTACACAAAACCAAAAATCAAGCTAAACCACAATTGTTTAAATTTTAGAAGAGGATTTGGTTCGTTTCAATAAGAAATTTATACAGTTAAACCGAGAAAACCGAATTCGTATATATGGGAATATGGTGAAACTATATGTATAGCTCCTTAAACATTAGCCCATTAGAGCATTCACAACCCGTTCCTTAAATTGATATAAGTGTATTTCCTATATTATATGGTATAGATATAAGTGCTTGTGAGTGAAAAAAATGTTATTGTTCAATCTGTATTTTGAAAAAACACTACTTAAGCCCTTTTAATTCTTTGAATATATTTTAAGTGATTGTGAGTGTAGGGGAGAGAGAGAGAGAGAGAGAGAGAGAGAGAGAGAGAGAGAGAGAGAGAGAGAGAGAGAGAGAGAGAGATAACGATAAATGTTTAAAAATATTATTTAATTGAAAAGAAAATAAAAAATAGTGATTTTTAATGTAATTATATAGATAAAGATAGGAAATGAGTTGTGAATGCTCTTAGAGTATAAATCTTTGACCAATTAGGGTTTTCCTAATGTAAATCCCTAAGTTAGTAAGTCGTTTGATAAATACGCATTTTTGTTCGGCACTTTGAGACCTCAAATGATTGACTGATCAAGTCCATCTTCGAGGCATCAAGATCCGTAAATCAATAATTTTGTTAGGTCTTTTAAGTCTAAAATCGAACGAAAACAAATTGAAATTCATTTTTCGGTTTAACCGAAAAAATGGAACATAGAAACCCAAAGTCCAAACATTGGATCGCCCCTATCTAAATGAATATCAAAAAATATCAGATTGAGCTGTGTCTCATAGATAATATGTGAAACGTTTATTTTCTATGATATCAAAAAGCAAAGTTATTCATAAAAAAGTAAACATTTTTAATTAAAAATTTATGCTATAAACACTAGCTATTAAAGTAAGTAATGTACGGAGGTAAAAGTTTTGAGTGGAAAACCTTTTGCAACACTAGAACCTTGTCTCTAATTTTGACTGGTTGGTCAAACTATTTCTAGAATCTTATATTAAAACTAAGATAATACCTATATAAGTATAATTAGACTATAGGGTTACGTATTTCTGTAAGTGTGTCGATTCATATAACATACCCTTCTTGTTCATACGGACACGATATATTTACAAACGAATGGATATATTTATAGGTTGTTATATATACGAATTGAATACGATCTATAAGTGTGAATTCTACCAAATTACGCGGTAATTAGCCTATTGGTACCAAAGTGTCATATTAACTCTTTCAAATGATGGGGATTCACGTCCCGTCATGAAAATATAGATATAACTTAGAAGTAGATTAGTGCATGTGTGAGTTTGTATTTCAAAAAAATGTGAATTCTTTTGATATTGTGAAATGAAAATACAAATTCTAATTTTTTTAATTTTAAAAGTAGGGATCATAAAATTTAAAATGAGCTCAAGATCGATGATGTTATTTTTATACATTTTCTCAAGTACGATACTACTTATTTGTAAACCCTGCAATATAACTTGTACCTTACTATATAGGATAAAACAACAGGAACATGGTATAATTGAAGATGCATGAGAAAAGAAAATTGTAGTTTGTTACTTTGTTTCAACGTGTAGCACTCATTATGTGGTTTTAAGTGTACCCATCACCTTTTTTCACTATGGGGTCAAAAAGGGGATACCCCCTCAATGCACAATTATACAAGGATCTCATAACATTTAACAATCTATATGTAACATGTGGAATCAACCAATATCAAAATAAAATCTCTTTTTGAAAAGGTTTTTATCTCTACAATCATAAAAACTTAATAAAAAAATTCAAGAACCTACTTAAACATCGTGAATTGTTAAAACCTGTGAGATGTCAAAACCTTTGAAAATACGTAACTACCACATTGTTCATGATTGTGAATTTTTCATGAACTTATAGCACACATGCTCTTTATAAAACGCCAAGGAAAATACATCTCGACTCTTGAGTAGTGAATTTTTTGCCGATTGACGTTGGCGTATAAAAGAAGAAAGAAGATAAGGTGTGCACTAAGCTATTATATAAGCATGTTATCTCGTCATTATACATCTAATCCCGCACATCGATCAATTTAATATAAATTAAAACGTATTTGGCATGAATATTAGATGTATAAATCTATAAATAAATATATATTTTGTGATTTAAGGTTTTTTAAATATATTGATAATAGTGGTTTATTTAAATTTATTTGTAAGTTAACAATAGTGAAAAGATTATAAAGTTATAACAACTTGTAATAGTGTGTCAACAAAATCCAATAATATTTCATACTAACTATAAAATCACTTTTTTAAAATGTTTCAGTGTTATGAAATTTTCATAATTGTATAAATTTAGTGACTGAGATAATAATAATACTTAAATTTCATAATTAAATAACAACAATATTGATAAACGTTCTGTGTAATTTGTAGTTAGAAGAAAAGTTTGAACGATTTTAATTGAGAAGTAAAGAAACTTTTCCACAATTATCAAACATTTACCCTTATAAGAGTAATGTATCTTATAAAACGAAAAGTTTCAATCGATTTTTTGTAGATTATATAATTCTCTAAGCTTATGGATTTTTGTAATGTGATATTTAGTTTAATTTTAATACATTATTGTTGTTTAGTTACTTTTTCTTTATATATACTTAAGACGACAAAATGCCAAAATCATAAATCTTACGCGTTCGTACTAAAAAAACAAGAGAAAATAAAGACGATGAAAGATCAACCAATTAATTCTCCGAATGTTAAATAAAATGCATAAAGTGGAAATTATTTTCCTGCAAAGTGTTTCTAAGATATTGTAAATAATAAAATAAATTCTTTTTAAATAATTTTCTATAAAGTATAAACAGTTAATTTTGTAAATACAAATTTAACTATTATAGTATATTTAGTAAAACGGTATGTATTCATTTAATTGTGAGGCAAAGAACAAAAAAAACCAACATTCCTTCTATTTTTCTCATAAAAGTCTATCAATATTTTTTCCATATAAAAAACTAACGTACTTTCTGTTTTTTAACATAAAAGTCATTTAACAATTTTTTTATATATAAAAAAACACTCAACATTTTTTTATATAGAAAACCAAATTACTTTATGATGTTCTCATAAATGTCTCTCAAATATATTTTAAACATGAAAAGGCCTTCACATATTAAAATTTAAACACAATCAGGAAAATTTCTTACAAAATACTTAACATATTGTATGTTTTTTTCCTTACGAAAACATACTTTTGTAACAAATTTTTATTGCTTAAGTAGATAAATTAGTGTGTGATTTCATATTTTAGTATGTTTTTTTATGTTTCATAACTTATCCTTTTTTCTGTATAAATAAAATGAATTGAAATAATCGTTAGTTAATTTGTATTTATGAATGATATGGTTTAGACTTAGAGGTTGTCTTCATATACTTAAAAATTACACAATTATTAATAGGTTAGACTATACACACCCATCTTTTATTACTTGGCATATTTCCCTTATTAAAACAAAGTTTCAAAACTTGTCATATATTACCTTGAAAAATTTTTACTTTTAAATAAAGTTTTTTTGTCTCTAAAAAACACTTTCAAGAAGACTCGATAAAAAAAATATAATGGTATGAAAACAAATTTTAAAAATCTATAAAAAATTAATATAAACATTTTGAAATAGAAAAAACTGTCAATAAAAAATCGTAAATATATTTTAGAATTAGAAATAAATCTAAAAGAATATAATTCAACCATTTAAACCGATTTATTCGGTTCGGTTATCCAATTAAACCTATTGTATTCGTATTTTCTAAGATACGTCGGTTACGTTACATGAATGAATGATAGTTGTTTGCTAGTATGTTTTTATGGAAGGATTAGACTTCAGGTTCATTTAAAATTTAACTTGCCAAATTTATTTCACAAAAGAAAACAAGCATATGCTGATTGCTGAGGCATTAGTTTCAAATGGTGAATACATCTTATCTTATATCATGATACATTTTACATGAAATTAAGAACAAGTCCCTTTCTCTCGGTAATTAAAAAAAGGCAAAGTATGTGCTTGTAAGCGGAAATAAAATACAGGATATACTTTTAATGCTTAAATAACATGTAAGCACAAAATAGTCTGAAAAGAAGATAATTTTATAAAATAATAATCAAGTTTCACGATTGCTCTAATTAGGTCGCTCATAAATTGTTTTGTCCCACACCTCACTCGTAATTTTTTTTTGTTTCAATCGGGTCATTAAAAGTTTCAGAATTGTTTTAATTATTCATAAATTATAAAAAAATTAATATTTTAAATATTAACAATATTTAAAAAAATCAAATTATTAAAAAATTGTAAATTATTTAAAAGTCATTAAAAAACGTATGAGTGATGTTATTTTCCTTTCGTCGTTAAGTCAAACTCCGTACCGTCTGCACCGTGGGAGATGCAAGTGTTTGCAAGTCAATCTATGACTAAGAACACTCGTATCTCCTAAATGATTCTAAACTCATCAAAACAGGGGTGATTCCCTTACTTTGATGATTCTCTATTCGTTTCGATAAATGGTTTCCAATCGCGTGTTTTATGAAATTTCATCCTTTGGATCGGGGTGATTTCCTTATCCCGAGGATTGACTTCAATTATTTTTTTTGGAATGGCATTTCACAAATAACATGATCTCATCAAAATAGGATTGAAACCCGTACTTTGGTGACAAATGTCAATCTTCGATTGTTTCCTTGCTATTATGAAATTCAATCATCAAGATAGGCGTGAATTCCATACCTTGATGATAATATCATCTTTATGAATTGTATTTGTTCAAATGAGACGACTTCATCAAAGTAGGGGTGAATTCTGGATTTTGATGAAGAAGTTCATCTTGTTATATTTTGTTTTTGTAAAACTTCACCGTTAAGATAGGAGTGATTTCCCTTACCTTAATGGTGAGTTACCTCGTCTTATTTCTGTGGATCCTCAACAAGGAGTTGGGATCGAACTTTTTGATTGGTAAGTTAGTGGTCATACCTTGGGAATACACCATCAAGTTAGAAGTGAAAACCACACCTTGATGACTATTCTCATTTCTTGATCTCCAACTTACCAAGGTTTTAATCAAGTGACAAGAAACATGTAGTAACTTGAAGGGTGAACCAATGTTAGTATTTGGACCTATCAAGCCAAAGCATGATTTCTGAACTTGAAAGGAGACCCGATCACTCTAGATTGATTTTGATTCCGAGCTTGGAGCATTTGAATTCTTAAATCGATTTCTTTCCCTTTATCTTCATGTTTTGACTCGATCTAGTTACACCGAACCATTTTATCCTTACTTATCAACTTTCATTTTGAGTTATCATCAACACATGATTGTGTGATGGTAGCCTTCTTAAACAATCTTTCTGCTAAATAAAGGCATTATCAACTTGTGTTCATGTCTTTCTAATTTCTCTGATGTGCTTATGGGTTTGATGAATTGCGTATGCAAACTGTACTTAGAAACTTGCTACCTTGCAAAACATGTTTACTGTCACACCCCAACCTTGACGGCGGAAACGTCGAGGAGTGAGAGTTAAGATCGTTCACAGCCACATAACGCTATTAATAACTCAAATATAAATTTATCATAAGTTTCAATTGTCATATTACAAACATAAGTCTCAAAAAGAATAAAAGCATAACATAAAATGTAACAAGTCATTCTTATTTTATTTATTTATCTAGGTCCAATCCTAGATGTGCAAGCTTCAAAGTGTAGAACGCATACTTGGGGTATTCCTGAAACATGTTAAAAATAAAAGGGTCAACATAAAAATGTTGGTGAGCATTCCATAGTTTTCAATACATAAGTATATAAAAGATGGCAATTCAAGTCATAAGTTAGTGAATAATGTGATTAGGGATGCTATGAACAATGTAACAATCAAACCTTGACAATGTTTTACAAGTCTCAAACATTAAAAGTATATACGATCAGCTAAGTGTACTTGGATCAACCAAGCAGGATTGTCTTACCCATAGATCTATGACTTCGCTGGGCTAGCAATAGTTAATGATTGTACATATAACGCCATAATATGGTGACCACAAAAGTTCAACTAACCACAACTTAACATGATGAATTGCCATAAAGTTTACAAGTCTCAAATAAGTTTACAAGTGCAAAGTATAAGTTAACATGTTTCACCCCAAAGTGTGAAAGTAAGCAAAAAGGGGTATGGAAATACTCACATGGATATAGGCATTACAAGATGATGTAAAAGATTAAAGTAAGATCCAAAAGACAAATCCAAAGTATCCATTACAAGCACCTAAATATATAATTTACAAGATAAAGATTAAGGTTAACAATTCGATTAACGTTCACAAGAATTAGGGTGTTAATATTTTTAAGGTTTTTGTTAAGCAATAAGTTTATATTGTAATTATTTACATTTTGATTCCATTAGAAGGAATTATATAAGTTTATATGATTAAATATTTTAGAAATAAAGTTTAATAACAATGATGTAATTAAATCTTAATAATTTTTTAAGAATAGTATATAATTTCTCAATTTTAGAGATTAATAAAGATAATATTATGTCCATTATTATTTAAAATGATTTTTCTAAAATATTGTATCAAGTCATAAGCATATAAATAGTTATTATTCTAAAAAAATCATTTAAATATATAAACTTAAATACACATAATAGGATATTTAAGTTAAAAAAAATACATTTTGATCAATGTTCATAATGTATTTAATTATATGACTTGCAAAATAATATAAAATTATTTAAAGTCATGTAGCATGATCAAAAATATAATAAACTAGAATAAAATAAAACTCATTATTAAATGATATTTAAATGTCTGTTTACATAATTAATCATTTATCATATTAATTTGTAATGTTTTATGAAATTTCCATTTAAAATAACGTGATTTAAAAGATAAATAATTAAAGGAAAAGTTCGGGTCACTAATATTTATTATTTTTTTTCAAAATCCATATAGATAACCCATGAATAATCTTTAAAATATTTTGTTACAAAGGTTTTTATTTATTTAAAATTTTAGAAATATTACTGAAATTTGTTTGATGCCTTAAAAATATTTAAAAGCTATAAAAACATTTTTTATATTTATTAGGAATTTTTCTAAAGTTGATTTAAGGCTGAAAAGGCCAATTTAAAAAAATATGGGGTGCCCGGGGTTCGAACCCGGGACCTCCAAGGTGCCATGCGAAGACTTAACCGGTGAACCAAGGCATACAGCCGCGGTATCACCCGGTTTTTAAATGTTAAAAACACACTATCTAAAGAACCCCCAATTTACATAAGAACCTTAGTTTGATTTGAACCAAAATTGAAGATCAATACGAGTATTTCATCTGGATTAAACTTAGGGCTTTTTATCCCTAAGTGTAATCGAGTGTGTGGGCATATTATACTTACTTGATTACAAACAAATTGAAGTGATTTCGCCTGGTTTAGCCTTCGTCAGTTTCGCGAAGAACAACTTGTTGAGATCAATGATTAAGTGGAGTTTTCAAGGAATTGTAGTTTCAGAGAGTTGAAAGGGATCAAAAGAAACATTTGCCCTCAGTTATATAGTTCCAATTTGACGTAGTTCTTACAATTTGATTTCGATTGGGATGCGAATGTAAACTGATCAATTTGGTCTTTAATTCCCAATTAAACTTGAAATTAAGATCATTTACGAGTATGAACTGATTATCCAATGGTACGAACGTGATTAATTGAGTTATTATTGATTATTTATAGTTCAATGGTTCGAGATTATTGGCTTTCGGTTACCGAACTCCCAAACCCCCATAACCGACTTGTCACACAAATTAATGCACGTTTTGAGTTCGAAACGGTTACAAGAAGGATTATCGAACGGTTTTGGATCCAGAATCGATTAAATTTAAGGGTTTTTGGGGTCGCCGGAGCCGGCCGGAGAGTGGCCGGACTTCACGGCCGGAAATACGTGGTTTGAAATGGGGGAAGATTTTGGTTTTAATAATTTACACTAATGGTCCCTGGAGTTTCCAAGGGTGGCCACTTGAACATTAAGGTTTTGTTTTAGTTGGAATTAAATTACAATATAGTCCCTGAATTTTAACATGTTATTATTTTATGCCAAAGTTAGTTAAATACAAATTTTAGAATAATAACACTTATATTGTCTATTTTTTTTACAAGTTTACTTTTAATATGATTATTATTATTAATCTTATTATTATGATTATTATTGTCATTAATATTAATAATAAATTATTATTAGTTGTCACTATTATAATAATAATAGTCATTATTTTATTTAAGATTATTAACACCTTACATTTTATAATAATAAGTAAACATTATAACACTTATAATGTTATTATTATTATATTAATTTGTTAATCACCAAATTTCATTATTAATATAACAACCCCAAAGTTTCAAAATGGCATAAAATACCCTTTTAAGATTTAACAAAGATAACTTCTAAGTTAATTAAATTTACGAGATGTCACAGTCTCCCCAACTTAAAAGAATTTCGTCCCGAAATTAAAATGAACTTAGAGGAACAAAGGATTTATAATGAAAGGTAAGTGTTCAACGAACAGTGTTTGACGTTTGATTACAAATGGAATGCTTCCCTTTATGGAATCTTACAAGATTCTCAGCATAATCAACGCGAGACGTTTTGAGATGAAACGTTGGAAGACGATGACAAGTTACCGTGGTTCCTTGAATTTATAAGTCACAACTTCTAGAATATAATTTCGTAGTAAATGATGTCTAGAAATCAATAAAAGACCAACAATGATAAGAAAAGTTAACCGTCAGGATTTAAGAATCCCAACTGTCACTGAACGATCTTAACGCATATCATGTGAATATGTATTGCTCTTTTGACCAAACCGTCGGTCTAAGAATAATACGATATGCGAAGATTTTGGAATGAGTTCACAACGATGACTAGAAACATTGCAGATAGCAGGTAAATGAATCGATCATTAAATTAACGATCGATATTTAACGACATACCACGGTATACGACTATTTGAGATGGATACAAGTCAATTTCTCGACCCGTTATCCCACATGAGTTGATATGCAATTAACCAATCGGTCTATAATGCACCAATTGTCATCATGACAGCTAAGATAAGAGACATTAGTGAATGAAAAGTTAAACAGGTGATCCATAGGATCACGAATGTTAGGTCTTGTCATTTGTGAAGAAAAGGTACTTGGATACATACCAAGTTACGTCTTTTCCTTTATGCCAAATACATGTTACACGACGAGGTTTATGAACCTTTATATCCGCGTCACAATGTAAATAATAACGAGTCTCGTTGATCGAAGTCAAAATAGTGTTTTAATGATTTTCAATGGTTAAGGATTCAAGACGATTTAAGAAATGACATGAACAATAGGAAATGTACTTATATTTTGCAAGGTAGCAAATTTCCAAGTATAGTTTGCATACACAGTTCATCAAACCCATGAGCACAGTCGGGAACATTCGTATGTCTAGAAAGACACAATCACAAGTTGATAATGTCTTGTTTAGTAGAAAGATTGTTTAAGATGACTACCATCACACAATCATGTGTTAATGATATCTCAAAATGAAAGTTGATAAGTAGGGAATAAATGGTTCGATATAGCTAAATCAAATCAAAACATAAGGATAAAGGGAAAGAAATCAATTTAAGAATTTAAATGCTCCAAGCTCGGAATCAAAATCAACCTAGAGCGATCGGGTCTCCTTACAAGTTCAAAAATCATGCTTTGGCTTGATAGGTTCAAACCCTAACATTGGTTCACCCTTCAAGTTACTACACGTTTCTTGTCACTTGATTAAAACCTTGGTAAGTTGGAGATCAAGAAATGAGAATAGTCATCAAGGTGTGGTTTTCACTCCTAACTTGATGGTGTATTCCCAAGGTATGATCACTAACTTACCAATCAAAAAGCTCGATCCCAACTCATTGTTGAGGATCCACATAAAAAAACGAGGTAACTTACCATTAAGGTAAGGGAAATCACTCCTATCTTAACGATGAAGTTTTACAAAAACAAAATATAACAAAATGAACTTCTTCATCAAAATCCAGAATTCACTCCTACTTTGATGAAGTCGTCTCATATAAACAAATACAATTCATAAAGATGATATTATCATCAAGGTATGGAATTCACGCCTATCTTGATGATTGAATTTCATAGCAAGAAAACAATCGAAGATTGACATTTGTCACCAAAGTACGGGTTTCAATCCTATTTTGATGAGATCATGTCATGTGTGAAATGCAAGTTCCAATGAGAATAATTGAGGTCAATCCTCAAGATAAGGAAATCACCCTAATCCAGAGGATATCCAGAGGATGAAATTTCATAAAACACACAATTGAAAACCATTTATCGAACGAGTAGAGAATCACCAAAGTAAGGGAATCACCCCTGTTTTGATGAGTTAGAATCATTTAGGAGATACGGGTGTTCTTAGTCATAGGTTGACTTGCAACCACTTGCATATCTCACAGTGCAGACGGTACGGAGTTTGACTTAACGACGAAAGGAAATAATATCAGTTAGAAATTCGGAAAATTTCAAGTTACATCAATGTAACAAAAGGAAAAATCATGCTTACAAGCTTAAGATCAAAGTTCGAGATAGCAGAATTTGTTTTGATGGTGTTCAAATCTCGAATGATTTCAATCGGGAAGACGAAATCAAGAGCAGGAAATTATTCAACACCATAATGAGATGTGAACATTCGATTCACAATCGAAAGGAATACATGGACTTCTCAAGATATGTGGTCAACCATAGCCTTATTGAAGACACACGTACTTATAAGTGATCACTCATCTCAAGGGTTTCGAGTCAAGTAAATAGATTCAATGATCGAGTCAATCTCCATTTACACTTTGCCTAGACAAAGTATCCCGAGATGTAAGAATTCCACCTATAGCATTGCATGTTCTTAGTTATGGGACACATCCTTAAGAAGACTTGAGAATCATAAGTAACGGTTTAAAGTTTTTGATGACCATTCGGTTTAGATTCCCAATATCTTTGGGTATATTAAGATCCATGTTCACGTTGGTCAAGATATAAAAATAGTTACATGAAACGCTCAACGTGTAACGGTGTTTAAACGTAAGAGTTGTAATATAGGTTAGGTTCAATATTAACATGAACATTATGTATGATAAGAATGAAGAGATACCAGTTCAAGGAATCAAGGATTTTTAAGACACGAAGAGGATGGTTCCATTTGGTAACGCATTACCATTTGGAATCGTTGACACGTCAAGGTAAATTGACCCATTTTCCATAGAGACTTGTGTATGTTGACCATAGTTTATCACTCATCCCAGAAATCCCCAGGTAAGCATAACTGGTCTCACAATGAGATTTATACGATATGCTTGCCTTAGCCCGAAGGCCTTTTGCCAGGAAATCCAGAATACAGGTGTCTATGTGTCACACAAATTTCTTTGGTTTATGAAATCAAAACCTTGATGAGATTTTCATAAATTAGACATAGAGTCTAAGGAATTAAACCCACGATGATAAGTGTAGATTCCACATGTCGTTGAGAATAAGTTTAGGAAGTTCATTTGTCGGGGAGAGTCAAAGGGTCAAAGTTAAGTTTAGGGAGACAAGTAACTAAGGTTTAAGCATACATAAGGCAATCCTATGCTAAGGCATCAAGTTGCACAAAAGGCATAGCATTATGTAGCATGCAAACAACATGTAAGCACAAAGGTATAAGAATCTTTCTATGAGGTTCATGACACTATAGTCTAGGTCACCATTTCTAATAACTTTCTATATACCATCCAATCCCTAAATCCCTATAGTTATGGGCTCTGATACCATCTGTCACACCCCAACCTTGACGGCGGAAACGTCGAGGAGTGAGAGTTAAGATCGTTCACAGCCACATAACGCTATAATATAACTCAAATATAAATTATCATAAGTTTCAATTGTCATATACAAACATAAGTCTCAAAAAGAATAAAAGCATAAATAAAATAAAAAGTCAGTTCATATTTTTTATTTATCTAGGTCCATTCCTAGATGTGCAAGCTTCAAAGTGTAGAACGCATACTTGGGGTATTCCTGAAACATGTTAAAATAAAAGGGTCAACATAAAAATGTTGGTGAGCATTCCATAGTTTTCAATACATAAGTATATAAAAGATGGCAATTCAAGTCATAAGTTAGTGAATAATGTGATTAGGGATGCTATGAACAATGTAACAATCAAACCTTGACAATGTTTACAAGTCTCAAACGTTAAAAGTATATCGACCAGCTAAGTGTACTTGGATCAACCAAGCAGGTTGTCTTACCCATAGATCTATGACTTCGCTGGGCTAGCAATAGTTAATGATTGTACATATAACGCATAAATGGTGACCACAAAAGTTCAACTAACCACAACTTAACATGATGAATTGCCATAAATTTACAAGTCTCAAATAAGTTTACAAGTGCAAAGTATAAGTTAACATGTTTCACCCACAAAGTATTCAAGAGTGAAGTATAGCAAAAGTGGAAGTATAGCAAAAAGGGTATGGAATACTCACATGATATAGGCATTACAAATAATGTAAAAGATTAAAGTAAGATCCAAAAGACAAATCCAAAGTATCCATTACAAGCACCCTAAATATATAATTTACAAGATAAAGATTAAGGTTAACAATTCGATTAACGTTCACAAGAATTAGGGTGTTAATATTTTTAAGGTTTTTGTTAAGCAATAAGTTTATATTGTAATTATTTACATTTTGATTCCATTAGAAGGAATTATATAAGTTTATATGATTAAATATTTTAGAAATGAAGTTTAATAACAATCATGTAATTAAATCTTAATAATTTTTTAAGAATAGTATATAATTTCTCAATTTTAGAGATTAATAAAGATAATATTATGTCCATTATTATTTAAAATGATTTTTCTAAAATTATTGTATCAAGTCATAAGCATATAAATAGTTATTATTCTAAAAGAAAATCATTTAAAATATAAACTTAAATACACATAATAGGATATTTAAGTTAAAAAAATACATTTTGATCAATGTTCATAATGTATTTAATTATATGACTTGCAAAATAATATAAAATTATTTAAAGTCATGTAGCATGATCAAAAATATAATAAACTAGAATAAAATAAAACTCATTATTTAAATGATATTTAAATGTCTATTACATAATTAATCATTTATCATATTAATTTGTAATGTTTTATGAAATTTCCATTTAAAATAACGTGATTTAAAAGATAAATAATTAAAGGGAAAGTTCGGGTCACTAATATTTTATTATTTTTTTTTTCAAAATCCATATAGATAACCCATGAATAATCTTTAAAATATTTTGTTACAAAGGTTTTTATTTATTTAAAATTTTAGAAATATTACTGAAATTTGTTTGATGCCTTAAAAATATTTAAAAGCTATAAAAACATTTTTATATTTATTAGGAATTTTCTAAAGTTGATTTAAGGCTGAAAAGGCCATTTAAAAAAATATGGGGTGCCCGGGGTTCGAACCCGGGACCTCCAAGGTGCCATGCGAAGACTTAACCGGTGAACCAAGGCATACAACCGCGGTATCACTCGGTTTTTAAATGTTAAAAAACACACTATCTAAAGAACCCCCAATTTACATAAGAACCCTAGTTTGATTTGAACCAAAATTGAAGATCAATACGAGTATTTCATCTGGATTAAACTTAGGGCTTTTTATCCCTAAGTGTAATCGAGTGTGTGGGCATATTATACTTACTTGATTACAAACAAATTGAAGTGATTTCGCCTGGTTTAGCCTTCGTCAGTTTCGCGAAGAACAACTTGTTGAGATCAATGATTAAGTGGAGTTTTCAAGGAATTGTAGTTTCAGAGAGTTGAAAGGGATCAAAAGAAACATTTGCCCTCAGTTATATAGTTCCAATTCGACGTAGTTCTTACAATTTGATTTCGATTGGGATGCGAATGTAAACTGATCAATTTAATCTTTAATTCCCAATTAAACTTGAAATTAAGATCATTTACGAGTATGAACTGATTATCCAACGGTACGAACATGATTAATTGAGTTATTATTGATTATTTATAGTTCAATGGTTCGAGATTATTGGCTTTCGGTTACCGAACTCCCAAACCCCCATAACCGACTTGTCACACAAATTAATGCACGTTTTGAGTTCGAAACGGTTACAAGAAGGATTATCGAACGGTTTTGGATCCAGAATCGATTAAATTTAAGGGTTTTGGGGTCGCCGGAGCCGGCCGGAGAGTGGCCGGACTTCACGGCCGGAAATACGTGGTTTGAAATGGGGGAAAGATTTTGGTTTTAATAATTTACACTAATGGTCCCTGGAGTTTCCAAGGGTGGCCACTTGAACATTAAGGTTTTGTTTTAGTTGGAATTAAATTACAATATAGTCCCTGAATTTTAACATGTTATTTTTATGCCAAAGTTAGTTAAATACAAATTTTAGAATAATAACACTTATATTGTTTCTATTTGTTTACAAGTTTACTTTAATATGATTATTATTATTAATCTTATTATTATGATTATTATTGTCATTAATATTAATAATAATATTATTATTAGTGTCACTATTATAATAATAATAGTCATTATTTTATTTAAGATTATTAACACCTTACATTTTATAATAATAAGTAAACATTATAACACTTATAATGTTATTATTATTATATTAATTTGTTAATCACCAAATTTCATTATTAAATATAACAACCCCAAAGTTTCAAAATGGCATAAAAGACCCCTTTTAAGATTTAACAAAGATAACTTCTAAGTTAATTAAATTTACGAGATGTCACATTTACAAATACTTTTCTTAATGTTTGCGTCATTTCTTGAATCGCTTTTGAACCCTTAACCTTGAAAATCATTAAAAATTTATCTTGGTTTTGAACAACAAGACTTGTTATTATCCTCATTGCGATGTGGATATAAAGGTTCATAAAATTTCGTAATTTGTAGTCATGGGTTTGGCATAAAAGAAAAGACATAACTTGGCATGTGTCCAAGTGTCTTACCTTCACATATGACAAAACCTAACCCCCATGTTCCCGGGAATTTCCTGCTCAATTTCTCATCACCGAATGTCTCTTATTTTGGATGTCATACTGAAAATTGGTGCATTATAGACCAATTGACTAATCTCATATTGACTCATGTGAGATAATGGGTCGATAAATTGACTTGTATCTAACTCAAGAATTCGTATACCGTAGTATGGCGTTAAAACATCGATCGTTATTTTGGATGACCGATTCATTTTCTGCTTTTAATAATGTTCCTAACCATCGTCGTGAACTTATTCCAAAGTCTTCGCATATCGTATTATTCTTAGACCGATGATTGGTCAAAGGAGAGATACATATTCACAAGATATGCGTTAAGACCGTTTCATATAGTGACGTTTGGGATTCTTAAATCCTGACGGTTAACCTTTCCTATCATTGTTGGTCCTTTATTGATTTCTAGACATCAATTTACTACGAAATTATATTCTAGAAGTTGTGACTTATGAATCTAAGGTACCACGGTAACTCGTCATCGTTTTTCAACGTTTCATCTCAAAACGTCTCGCGTTTATTATGTTAAGAATCTTGTAAGATTCCATAAAGTGAAGCGTTCCACCTGTAATCAAACGTCAAACACTGTTCGTTGAACACTCACCTTTCATTACAATTCCTTTGTTTCATTTAAGTTTATTTTTAATTTCGGGACGAAATTCTTTTAAGTTGGGGAGACTGTGACATCTCGTAATTTTGTTAACTTAGAAGTTAACTTTGTTAAATCTTAAAAGGGCCTTTTATGTTAATTTTGAAACTTTGTGGACTTATTATGCTTAATAATTAATTTGGTGATTAACAAATTAATTAAATGAATAATAGAAATAATATTATTAATGTTTAAAACGTCTGTTTATTATTATAAAACTTAACATCAAGTATAATAATCTTGCTAAATATGATTTTTATAATAGTAAAACTAATACATGTAATTATGCAAGTAATTTCGACATTTGCTTTTTTGTTAAAAATAATGATAATAGTAATCATAATAATAATAATAATACTTATAATAACTAAGAAAAAATAATAATAATAGCAATAATAACAACTTGTAAAATTTAGTTAAACTTAAAAAGAGAAGTCTAGGGGGCTTAATTGTCCATTTAGAAACTTAAAACATAAGTCCTCACATAAAATAACAAACTTTCAAACAACAGGGACCAAAAGTGTAATTAACTAAAACCCAACCCCCACCCATTTCTCTCTCCCCGACTTTCCGGCCGCCGGCCGGCGAAGCTCCGGCGCGGAGCCGGCAAGGTCCGAACCTTAAAACCTTTCGGGATCGATCCCAAACCGTTCCAAATCCATTCGTATGCATGTTTCGAACGTGAATGCATGATTTAATTTCATTTAAAGCACCAGTTACTACATGAACCATCGTGTAACCGATGGTTCAAATCGATTGAGCCGTTCAACATTGAAGACTCAATAATAACTCAATTAATCGGGCATAGACAATCTTTTAACTATCCTTAATCTATCTACGTTTCCAATTCCACCTGAAACCCACACAGAGCTCATACCCGATTCTCTCTGAATCCACGATCTGCAACTTAATCGTGATCCATTTTCTAAGCGAAATTAATCGCAATTGATATGGGGCTTCTCTTAATCATCAACAAGCGAAGCTTTTCAAGTGGTCAATCGAATTAAACCATCAAGAATCAGCTCTGTTCGGTAATTCCACGATCACGCTCGTCCCTGTTCTCGTTTGCTAACTAAACAGAATCAATTCAGGTAATTAAGCACGTCTACATACTCGGTTTTACATGAGAAACAAAAGCTTCATGTTTAATTCAAGCATCGAAATCGTTTTCATGATCGATTGGAATCAAATCAAACTAGGGTTTATGTGGATTTGGGGTTTTCTTTTCAAATTGATTATATAGTTTTGTTTTGAATCTAAACTCAAATTAGGGCCTTAGCCCAATTGGTAACATACAACCCCATAGGCAGGAGGTCCCGGGTTCGAACCGGGCCCCTGCCATCTTTTTTTATTTTAATTGTTTTGCCATATTTTTAATACAGAAAAACTATTATTATATAATAAATTAAAATAAAAATTAAATTGTTAACTAGAACATTTCAAGAATTATTAAGTAAATTTTAAGGAGTTTAATACTTAAGATTATAGTTTTATTTATTTATTTATTTATTTATTTTAAAAATAACAAAGATTATAAAATATTATTAACTCTTTCATGTAATTTAAATGCTAAAAATATGTTATGGTTCAAATTTTGATTATTTCAAAACATTATAAATATATATGTTAAATAACTAATTATTCAAGTAGTTATTAAAATAATTATTTGAATAATTTAATATTCATCTAATCATATAAACATTTTATATCATAATCAATTAATAAATTTATTCGTTAACTTTTATTTAAATTCTTGAAATTTATAAAACAATATAATTTGCTCTACTCTTATTTTCTTAGGTTTGGTATGATAAAACCTTTATGTTAAATCATGTTAAAAGCTCAAAACTTTCTAAAATAGTTCTAAATGATTTTAAGTCATTTAAATACATACTTAAATAATTCTCTTTATCAAGTTTTAAATAATTAATTATTAAATTAATTATTTCTTTTCGCATATTATACTTAATTTCTATTAAATCAATAATTTAACTTATTGAGACATTTTTTTATTCGTAAACTTAATTGATCTTTATTAAACCAAAACGTAAACGATTCATTATTACCCCCAAATTCCAATTGAAATCCTAGTTCGCGTTTAATCGTTAAAACCTTATTATTAACCTAAATCTTATATATATATATATATATTTAGGTGCCATGTGACGTTTCATCTTGGAACAATGTTTATTATCAAGCTTATTAATCTTCATTCTCATACTTATTGCCATGTGAGTATTTCCATACCCCTTTTTGCTTATTTTCACACTTTGGGGTGAAACATGTTAACTTATTATCATTGCACTTGTAAACTTATTTGAGACTTGTAATCTTTATGGCAATTCATCATGCAAAGTTGTGGTTAGTTGAACTTTTGTGGTTACCATGTTATGGCGTTATATGTACAATCATTAACTATTGCTAGCCCAGCGAAGTCATAGATCTATGTGCCAGACAAGCCTGCTTGGTTGATCCAAGTACACTTAGCTGATCGTATAAACTTGTAAACGTTTGAGACTTGTAAAACTTTGTCGAGGTTTGATTGTTGCATTGTTCATAACATCCCTAATCACTTTATTCACTAACTTATGACTTGAATTGCCATTTTTTATATACTTATGTATTGAAAACTATGGAATGCTCACCAACATTTTTATGTTGACCTTTTATTTTTAACATGTTTCAGGAATACCTCAAGTATGTGTTCTACTCTTTGAAGCTTATCACATCTAGGATTGGACCTAGAGATAATTTGGATGACCATGTTATTTGTAGCATTTGTACATGTTGTATTCTTTGTTGAAACTTTTGCTTGTAATGTTACAATTGAATCTTATTATTAATATATTTGGATTTAATAAATAGCGTATGTGGCTGTGAACAATCGTAACCCTCACATCTCGACGTTTCCGCCGTCAAGGTTGTGGTGTGACATATTGAATTAAAACACTTTTAAAACTTTCTTAATATTATGTGAAGTTTTCTTTTTACAAAAACATGTTTCATTCGAATAACAAAATATATCCCTTCATTTAATACATCAAAATATAAGTTTTAAAGTTTTGTTATGATAAAGTACAAGTTTTAAAGTCTAATACATAAAATAATATTCAAAATTATTATATGTGTATAAGAATGAAACTAAATTATCATCGGAAATAGATTTGGGGGCTTAGAATTACATGTTCCAAATCGTGTATTGGGTTTTCTTTAGAGGGTGTTTAGATTTCTTCGTAAATTAAAGCCTTTAAATTTTTTTAACGGCAAATGTGCGATCCTATTTCGGATGATAAGTGTTATTTTAATCTGGCCCACCTGTCCGTTTTCCAGCCGGGACCGCACCCCCAACCCCCTCAGGAGGAAACTCATTGCTGAGAAACCCCCTGCCTCAACTCTAAACATTTTTTGCTCAGAGTGAGACTTGAACCCATGACATTTCCTTTATTTACATGTCATGGGTACCTCACCTTAAATTAAAGCCTTTAATTAACATATTCAAACCATATTTATATAGAATTTCTATTATAATAAATCATTAGTAACTTTAAGCAGTGTAATGCAAGTATTAGGTTATATGTTTATGATGATTATGATTTTATGGACAAAATGCACGCTCTAATACTCATTGAAATAGATCTTCTACACATGTTACTATAATTCATCTTCCATTGCAACTAAATGATTAATTAAAGTGATTTCACCATAATAACTTTTCACACGATATCCTCCTGTCATAAGATCTTTTGGATCTCTATATACTCTTAATAAATTAAAAGGCGAAAAATTAAATCACGTAAATCTATATATGCATACACTTATTGTCTATATTTGTCGTTTAAAAATAAGACTAAAAATATATAATGTACTTTTTGAAAGTTTATATATAATAGAACCTGTGATCAGTTATAGTAACAATTTTCAAACATTTACTAGGTAAGATATGAGTACACAAACCATATACATGAATAAATGTTAATGAATCTACCTTAGGTTAGTTTCTTGGTTAAGTTTAATTTCCGAATTTGATGGTCTCTAAACACTAAAGAGTGTTGATATGCAAACATTTTACAAATAGGTACTGGTGATAACATTTTCTCATATCACTACATTACTAGAAAACATGATTGAGTATCACTGACGAAAATGACGGTACGTCGAAAAACAACAACAAAAACTGTCAATGAATTTTATTATTATTATTATTATTATTATTATTATTATTATTATTATTATTATTATTATTATTATTATTATATTATTATTATTATTATTATTATTATTATATTATTATTATTATTATTATTATTTGTTATTATTATCTTGTTATTATTATTGTATTATTATTATTACTATTATTATTATTATTATCTTATTATTATTATAATTATTTTATTATTATTATTATTATTATTATTATTTGAGTGGCGTCGGTAATTAGTCATAGATTTATAGACGTCTAGCTTTATAAATAGTGGTGAATAAATGTCCCATCGCCCCTTTTCAGGTTTGATTTCATAAAATTATTTTTGATCCGTTAATGTATTGCAAGGCCATTCTGTTGCCATTCTGTCATGAATTTACAATCACATTTCTAAAAAAGATAGACTTTCCAAGAAATTAGGGGCGAAGTTTTGTTAGGGTCCAAGGGGCCTGTTTTCGCTCAGAATTGAAAATTTATATGTATTTCGTCCGAAAATTTTATACGTATAAAATACACCCCCTCTGATTTGAGTCTTGTGACTTTCGGATTCTTACATATTTGTTCAAGCTCCCACCATTACATGAAATGAGATAAAATTATAATATTCATAATGAAAAACAAAAACAGACTATATATAATTTCGGTATATTTAGAGTGGCACATATTAAACAATGTTTACATCGACTTTCCCTACGTTATATGAAATTACAATTTTCATAATTAAAAACAAAACAAAATATTATTAAAGGTAAAAAGGAACCAAAAAATTGTAAAGTAGAGATTTTTGCGTTTGTTTTACTTGTTTTCTGTGGGCAGGCTTCTCCTTACATTTTACACATCTTCACACCTTTTGATAGTGTTTATTATTTTAATCTTAAGAACTGTATTAAGGAAAAGAGTAAATTTATTAAGTTCATTATCTATTTGAGGTAACAATACTAAGAGCATTCACAACCTATTCCTTATCTTTATCCATATAATTACACAAAAATACAACTTTTTCTCTCATCCTTTTAATTAAATAATATTTTTTTATACCTTCATCATTACATTTTCTTTCTCCTACACTCACAACAACTTTTAAAAATATTAAAAAAATTATAAGGGTTGAACAGTAATTCCTTAAATTTACAGATTGTACAGTAACATTTCTCTCTTCTCCACTCACAACCACTCACAACTACCAATAACCATTCCATATTATTTAAGGATTACACTCACATACATATACCAAACGGGTTGTGAATGCTCTAACTTATGTAGAATGTGTGAGCAGATATAAAGAATCTCTTTAGAAATAATAACACTTTTCATCGAGCGAACAGAGTAACATACATATTGTTGATATAATAAAATAGTTTGCGTTTGCTTTTTTATTTAAATCTAAACAATAAAGTTTCTATCAATATTTATTAATTACAAAATGTGTCCTTTATTAATATACGAAATTACATGGTATATAAACAATTCAAAGCCAGTTTCTATCAATATTTGCTTTTTTATTTATGTTGTTGTGTGATTAACGGACGACTCATAACCATTTTCTGGCTTTTGAAATTATATAAGCAATTCAAAGAATCACAAATAATCTCTAAGTTTGTGTTTCTTATTGATTTTTTTTATTATTATTGGTGAGAGTAGTTAATAAAGTGTTTACAAGTATATTTTTTGTATTTATTGTTGATTTTTCGACCTTCTAAATGATTTGTAACTTAGACTTCTTACTTTAGTAAATGTTATGGGAGGTTGTTGTCATTAAAATTTTGACGGCTAGTCAAATGAACACACACCAAGTGTGATTGGTTTCACCGACTAACGTAACGATGTGATATCTTATAATATTCTTTTTTCATTTTGAATTTGTATCTTTTATTAATTTTTTAATATATTAGCCGTGAAAAAAATAACAAAAATACACTCATGTGATGGACATATAACTGAGTTAACTGTACATTTAGATTATAGTTAGTGTAAAGGACAATATGTGTGCATATTTTTTTAATAAAAGGACATTATATGTAATTATTAAAACTAAAAGGCATATCATGTAATTTCATAAATGACACAATTTGTAATTCACTCATCATTATTTCTACCTTCAAGTATCTTAAATACATTTAATTATTAAAAAACAATAACCCAAATTTATTGTAGTTAACTCGATATGAGTTTTGCTAATATTATTTTCAAAATTACAATTTTAAAGAGCTTAATACACAGTTATTTAGTGCGTCTAACTTTCTCGTAACAATACCCTTAATTCAAATTAAAAATAATTTTATTACTTTATTACTATCTTTTGAAATAGACTAATTTATATAATACTAATTTGCAAGTTTTGAGTGCGTCAAGGGTGGTACATCATGCTTAAATGGGTTGTACCCATCTTTTTTCTTTTTTTATATTAATTTTTAACTTTTTCGTTTTAACCCACTACTTTTACATATTTGACATTTAGTCCCAACAATTTTTACTTTCAAATTTGGTCACCTATACATTTCATATTTATAAATTTTGTGTTTTACGTTTCAGTCTAAATGTTACGAGTTAACATGTCGCAACTTATGTGTGTGGTTTGACATTTGTACGCTTATTTTTTCCCTTTTAACGACACTGTCACAGCCCGTTGGTCCTAGGTCAACTTACTTATTGATATATATGTTTTATGTTTCGTTTGCGCGGTTCAATATTTTTACGTCTACTTTTTGTTCATTTTATTTTGTCTTTTATTTTTTTTCGATACGAGTTTTTGGGTATTGGTGGTCGCTGATGGTAGTGTGTCATTGGTGTTACTTAGCACCGTTTTACGCCCCCACCGCAACGCGAGGGCTTAATACTAGTTATTAACTAATATCATTATCACTATAGCATATAGATTATTTCTAATATTTCTAACATTCCCTTATTATATATCATTGAAAAGCTATCGATTTTGATGCTATATATATATGTGTATTTCATTTGTTATTAACAAAGTTGATGGTAATGGAGTTAGTTAGAGGTTTCGCCTTTGAGCCAGGTGTCGCGGGTTTGAATCTTGTGGGCTAAGTTCTTTTTTTTTTTTTTTAGTTTAAATTATTTGTTTTTTTAATTACTAAACATTATTTTCTATCTTTGTTTCATTCTCTAAAACCGAATCACCACAATTTTATAAGTTTTTTTTTGTGTACATAACTAACATTAATATCACTACGCAACTCGTATAATGAAATTCACTAACTCATTGTATCGCACTGATTTAGAGGTTGTTTGGCAGCATCTAAATCAACCTTTTAAAGGTTCAGATGCGTGAACGGTTCAACACTTAATGGTTCAGACTGGCTTTTTCGCGAGCAAATGTCTGCATAGTTCAAACATTTGCCTCTGAATGGTTAATCATTATACTAATACTGAATGGTTAAGAGGTCTAATGCTGAATGATTAAGACCTCTTATCTGAATTAGTCAGACATTTATCTTTGAATAGTTAAACGATATACTAACTCTTAATTGTTCAGAACTGTTAATGATTTATTATTTAATAATTCAAAACTTTTATTAGTTAAACATTTAATTATTCAAAAATTATCACAACAGTTTTTCTTTAATTTATGATTAATGTAGTGTTTAACGGTTGCAAAGGCCAATCACATGAGGATTAGGAGGCCTCCTGCCCGTCGGATCAGTTGACCAGTCGTACGATTAGCATGAAGTCAACGCATTTGTGGGACACGTGTCAGAAAGACAGTGGAGTTTTCGTCAGCTTGATGAAGATATAAGTAAATGTAACATGCATTGACGCTAGCTAGTGAACACTTTCGGTGATATGGATTGTTATGTGCTTTGCTTTGTCTTATTACATTCCTTTTTAAATATATTATATTATATATATTAATACGAAACAAATCTTTTATTCATCATAAACCGCAACATATCAAGGAACGTATGACATGGTTTGGGTTTTGGTTATAGGTGTAAACGAGTCAAGTCGAGTCGAATCAAGTCTAAACGTGTTTAAGTTTAAGATTGATGGTTTTAACTTAAATGATCTTAAGATCGGCTCGTTTAGAAGTTTTTTCTAAAGGTCGAGCTTGACTTATGAGTTGTTTTTCAGACTCAAGCTCAGGTAGCAAGTTCGAGCTTGACCGCACCCTCCATCCTTTTGTCAGTAGTGTTATAAATTTTTGCCCGATTTTTTTATAAATATTAAATTCATCCTCTTAAAAATATTTTTTTACCCCCTACCCCTATAGTTAGATTCAAACTATGTTACTATAGTAACAATTGAGTCATTCAAGCAAATGTCTAATGTTTGAATATGACTTTGTTGTTTTTCTATATTAATTGTAAGTTGTGACTTCTTTTTATTTTCAAGTGAAAATATAAAAACTCTGTAATAGTTCATTTATAATACGTAAAATAGACTATTATTGAAGAATGATGTTATACGAGTGGAACTAATAATAGATCACATGTTATAATCTATGTATGTTTAAAGTATTTTTAGTTACTATATTGAGAATTTATGATATAATCATATAGGTCAACTGAAAATCATATTTATAATTAAAAATCATAAAAATACTCTTAATTAATCAATTTTTTTTAATTTTTTTATTTAAATGGTTAATAAAGTAATTTTGGCACTCTTTTAATTTTAATACTTATTTTAAATCATGGTTTATCTCCTTATTGAATTCTTCATTCTCTTATCTATCATCATCTTTCTACCCAAAACTCTCTTGTCGTCGTCTCTCCCACAAAGATCGAGTAAGAAGAATTCAATTCTCTCTCGATCAAAAGATTTTGTGTAAATTATCAAATTCAATTGAAAACATATAAGTTTCTGTTGCGGTAGATCAATGAAGAGGAACAATTGAAGCATAGGTGTAAGGTTTACACTTAAAGGCTGATGCAACCAAAGCAACCAAAGAGCTCTCAACATGCATGTATGAAGTACAGAGTAAAGATACTTCGAAAGTTTTACACAACTCAGAGAAAATAAGCTAAGTGTAAAATCTTCCAAAGCCAAAGATGAAGTCTTCCGAAGCCAAAGACTGATTTCTTTCGAAGACAGAGAATACATGTTTTCTTTGATCACCTTTTGACAAAAGCTGAACAATTTTCTGCTGCCACTTTGAAGACTCATATAAGTTGGTGAATAGGTTCATGCTTTTATCAACTATAAATTATGGTCATTGGTTTGTAACTTTCTACTTTGTATCTTTTTCCTTTTGTAATATATTAGGATGTGAGTTATGGCATATCATAATCACAAGTCAAAAGGCAATCTGCCTTTTGACTATACATTGATCTTGTTGTCTAGATTTGTGTTTCCAACTGGCTTTCAAAGTATAGCCGGTTGTAGATGTAGTATAAAGTGTCTCATATTCTTTTATTTATCTTTATGCTTTGTAACACTTGTAATTAAACTTGAAAGCAATATACATCATTCTTGAAAACAATACTTATCTTGTTCTTGTTCTTTGTTTAGTCTCATACTTACTTGTGCTCTTAGCATCTTTAACTTAAACATGATTCCTTATTTGATCAGTTAAGTGTTCTAACACTCTACTCATTCTGAAACTGATTGTATTGACCACCCACAAACGAATCTGCAATAGGGTCATTGAGCATTGGAGGTCGATCGTTAAGAATAATATGTCCTTTTAGTTTTTCCTTATTTGGTGATGTTATTAGCATTACGTACATGTAACTTGAAATTGATTTACGTATATGTAGCTGGGTAGTCTAGTTTCTTTTATTTTTTCTCTTTTTTAGGTGATTTGATGTTTGTAAAAAAAGGTTACATAAATTTAACTTGATTGTAACTCGTCTAGTTTCTTTTTCTTTTTTTCTTTTTTTTTTGGTGACTTGATGTTTGTAAAAAAGGTTACATAAATTTAACTTTATTGTATCTTGAGTTACGCATATACAAGTAACTTATTTTATACAAGTAACTTGTTTTAGTAGCACACATAACTTGAGTTAGGTGTATCGTAGATGGTGTTACTCTTTCTCTACTTATTTGTTCAAATCATGGTTACATATATGTAACCTATGAAAAGCATATATGATGATCAAGCCTACACTTCATGTTACAGGTGATAAAAATCAAGATTGTAAATTAGGAGAGATGTGAGAGAAACAAACATTATACGAAGAAATGAGATTTTTTGTTTTAACTACTATACTTTAGTGTATCAAAAACTTCTCGTTTGGCATGAACCATCAAAATCAAAAATTTTATTTTGGTTTTGTGGTTTTCAATTATAGAGTGTTATTTAAAAAGATCTACCCTCCAATTACATAGTATCTTACTGATCATATTTAACTCTTTATCATTAAAATAAAATAATTTTTTATCAGGTAAATATAACCTTGCATTTTTAAAATACTATTGTTTTAACTCAATCAAAGTTTATAAATTTTGTAAAAAAACCATGTTATCTTGGCAATTGGCACAATAGAAGCTTATATGTATGTATTGTATAAACTAAAGTCAAACAAGTAGTGTCATACGAGAATAAACTATTTTAAGAACATTTCCACCAAGAAATTAAAAATAATGGATTGTTATTAAAAACTATTGTTAATCATTTTTAATGTTACTTTCTAAATGGACAAAAAATCAAATATCTAACAATAAAATCGGAGTGAGGACAAACATGAAGATATACCGTTTATCTGGTTTAAGTCTCATCACGTTAAGACTTACTAGCTTTAACTTCTTAGAGGCCATCGACCTCAATCGATAGAAAAGTGGTTTGTCGGGTTTCATGAATTTGTCGGTATTCATTGTGATCACGTATATAATGATTTCTCATCGATTGATAAAACATGGAAAACAGATAAATTATTAATAATCAATCCAATTCAATTGATTATGATTCATCCTAGAAGTTTACCTTACGACTTGTCACATAAATATCGTATCTTATTCGTGTGATGTTACATGTTGTATCTATTATTGGCGACTAATAACTTATATATGCTTTTTTAATCAATAATTGGTCACTAATAATTTCGATGTATTTTGGATGCATGTAAATTATTTGAAAAAACTATTTAGGAAAACGAATGATTCATGAGCTTGAGTAACATGTAAAAAGTAAGCATATGAAGCTAGTCGGGATGGATTAAATTAACCATCATTATTTTTGTCCATTACTAATTTAACAAAAATTACATATTAATTATATTACATTTATTGATATAATAATGATTTTAATCTATTGAAATAAAGTAACCAAAAGGTTGTAAACACTTATTATTTTTACCCTACATCGTTGACAGATTAGCTAAAATTTTACTTATAAATATTTAAATTCTTTTAGTTAAAACAAGCAATACGAACAAATTTCCCGTTGATATATTTACATTTGTGAACATGTGATACATTGTTGTCCATGCTGCATGTAGATTTATAATTTATCCCTAACACAATACATTTATCCGGCCACGGTCATATTCTCGTAAAACGAAAACTAATTCAAGCATCAAGTTTGTCTTTTGATTTGATGTTTATTGTTAATCTTTTATTTAACTGTTAGTTTGTTGTTTATTATGTGTTATTTTATTCATTACATGTGTTGTTCTAAGAGTAATATGCTATGTTTTCTTATTAAATATTTTTAAATGTGCTTGTTTGTTGTTCCGTATGTAATGTTTAGCATTACAATGTCATTTCATTACATGTGTTGTTCTAAGAGTAATATGCTATGTTTTCTCATTAAAGGGGTAGAGGTCACGGATCCAAGTATCATCAAGCAACACATAATTTTATTTTTCCAAGACAAGTTTAACTATATCCCCTCCGACCGCAGGCCAGAATTCACTATTCCTGGACTTCCATCGTTGTCAACTGACCAGGCCAAGGAATTAATTCTCCCCTTTACCCTATCTGAAGTTAAAAAGGCTGTTTGGGAGTGTGGAGGGAATAAAGCCCCTGGACCGGACGGTTTTACCTTCCGTTTTATCCAGCGGTACTGGGATCATCGAGAATTAGACTTCTTTGAATTACTGGTGCAGTTTCACAGAAGGGCCGATATTTCAACTGGGTGTACATCCTCTTTTATCGCACTAATTCTTAAATCTAACGACTCAATCACCCTTAACGATTCAAGACCGATGAGCTTAATTGGCATCATTAATAAGGTAATATCTAAGGTGTTGTTAAACAGATTGAAGGTTGTTATTGGCTGCTTAAATTCTAAGGAGCAGAGTGCTTATGTTGCCAAGCGCTCGATTCTAGATGGACCTCTTTTTATAAATGAGTTGGTAACTTGCCTGAAAAGTCAAATCGCAAAGGATTGTTTTTGAAGTTGGACATTGCAAAGGCATTTGATTCACTTGACTGGACATTCTTAGATCTCATACTTGACCAAATGTGTTTCCTATCACTCTAGCGACTGTGGATACAAGCCATTCTCAAACCATCTCGTGCCTCTATCTTAGTTAATGGGAGCCCCGGTCCTGAATTCGACTGTCCGAGAGGTCTTAGACAGGGTGATCCCCTATCCCCATTCCTATTTTTAATTGCCATGGAGGCTTGGTCATGCATCGTGAAAAGAGCAGTTCGTGTGGGGCTATTCTCTAGCATTAAACTGCCTAACAATGGCCCGATAATATCCCACCTTTTATTTGGTGACGACGTTATGGCGTTGGATGAATGGGAAGAAAGGAACATCAGAAACATTGTTAGACTCTTGAGAGGCTTCTATTTGATCTCGAGCCTTAAAGTAAACCTCACGAAAAGTTCCTTATTTGGGGTTGGGGTGTCCGAAGAGGACCTTAGTTTGATGGCTTCGCTTCTAGGCTGCAAGGCCAGGAAATTCCTGTTCTCCTACCTCGGCCTTAGAATGGGGGCAAACATGAACTTGGTAAGGAATAGGTTGCCGGTTATTGAGATATTTAAAAACAGGTTGTCTAAATGGAAAGCCAAATCTATCCATAGGAAGGCGAGTGACTATCATCAAATCCATCTTTGAATCCCTTACGACTTACTTCTTCTCCCTGTATCGGGCTCTACTTCAAGTCATTGAAACCCTGGAACAACTAAGAAGGAACTTACTATGGGGGGTGGGGACGGCACGAAGAGAAAGATTAATTGGGTTGCACGGGAGAAGGTGATTATGCCTAAAGATGTCGGGGGCTGGGTATAACACCTTTTAAACATGCAAATATGACAATGATTTCAAAGGGGTGGTGGGGGTTTAGGAACAAAAAACACTCCCTTTGGTGGAACATCATTTAGTCGATCCACCACACCTCTAGGAGTTGGCACCTGATTCCGGTTTAGTTAACTTTTCTGGAGTGTGGAGGAGCATCTTTAAAATTGAGAATGAATGGGTTCCTAAAAATGTCAACATTCTAAATTGGCAAACGGAGTTGAACCGCCTACCCACTTGCAACTCTTTGCGGAAAAGAGGCATTAATATTCAGCCTCCAACATGTCGATTTTGTGTATCAAAGGAGGAATCGGTCGAGCAAATCTTCATAAACTATGAATTGGTGACACAAGTATTAGCGGTGGCTCATTAGCGACGACTGGTCGCCATAATTACTAATAGCGACGACAAACCCCACTAATAGCGGCGAAATCTGTCGCCGCTATTGGTCTTCTTCCTTGTAGTGTATGTAGGAACAAATCTAATTCATTTATCTTTGTAATCGGTCGTTTATATTTTTAGAATGTATGTTTCTTACACATCATACATACGTTAAAAAATCTCATCAAACTAATATTTTCACATATATTTAAACTTTTTATTGATGTAGGTAGTATAACTAACACATCACATAAAGATGTGTAGGTTATATATATAAACGAACAATCAACCAGGGGTTACATATATGTAAAACACGCATGCACACGCGCGCACATACACACATATAACCCTGATCAAATAAAACCAAATTTTATCATACAAAACGTGTGAAATGATGAATAAGGACCGTTGACCTCATTATATTAGTGGTTAAGATTGAGGCGAAAACAAGATCCAACATCATTGATCTTTTTTGTTTAAATATAGTTCCAGCAATTTTTTAAACTATATAACTTTTATGTAATATATTGTTATCTTAAAAAGACGTATACACGGTTGGAAAAACAAGTACATGTACGTAGAAAGAAAAGGAAGTAGATAATTACGTGGAAAACAAGGTTGTTTGTATCATTGTATCGACAACTTTTGGTTATATAATATGATAAAAAGATAAGCTATCTAAAAAAAAGTTGAATCAAAGTATACGACACGATTATAGCTGATTATAGCTAGGGGTGTTCAAAATATCTGAAACAGAATCCGAAATATCCGAAATTCGGATATCCGAAATTTTGGATATCCGAACTTCGGATATCCTAAATTTCGGATTCGGATTCGAATAGTGAATTTGAGAATTTTCGGATATTTCGGATATCCGAAATATCCAAAATATTTTTATAGAAATTTAATAAATATTAATTAAATATTTCGGATATTTTTAGATATTTCGGACATTTTAATAAAAAAACTTCGGATATCTGATAAAAACTTCAATAAATATTATCATATTTTTATAAAATTTATTAAATAATACAATTGTTTTTGGATTTGGATATCCGAACGGATATCCGAAATTACGGATTCGGATTCGGATAGTGAAATCCATTATCAGAAACTTTCGGATATCCGAATTTGAACACCCCTAATTATAGTGATCTAAACAATAATAACACATATACCCGCTAAATAATATATCCAATTACTCAAACATATATTTACTAGCAAACATCGTATATTTATCTTCTCCATTTTATTCTGAAAATAGTTTTAACAATATGGTTATATTTCTAGAAGATGATATAATGTAACTTTTATTGTTGCATAACAAATTATTTTGATTTTTCGTTTACATATAACCTACACATATTTACACATGTGTTGGTTAAAGGTAGGTTATTTAAAACCATAAAAACAAATTAGTTTGATAAATTTTAAATACATAATTTGTATGTATGTCGGTAAGAAGCATCAATGATTCTCAGTCCAAGTATTTATTAGACACTCAAGACAATTATAAATGAAAAGTTTATGTGTTAGAGTCTTGCTTGAAGCAAAAACAATCTGGATTAAATCAGAGAGTTTTTTTTTCAATTATAAGTTTTCTTCTAAAAGGATCAAGGGTGTGTATCGATTAAAAAATGAATAGATGTGACCGACTACAATAACATGTAACATACGAAACATGATCGTACATTTGTCTTTAAGAAACTGTAAACAAAAAACATAACACATAACATATAAATACATAAACAGAAATGAAATTACTAGAAACTTTTTCTCACACATAATGTAAAACCATCTTGATTTCTTGTTCCTCTTTGAGAATTCACATGTGATGAAACTCCATTACATTTTAATACAAAAACAAACACCCCTAATCACCTACATATTTACACTCACACCACTATCTCCTCTATATAAACACCACATCCCCTCATCACATCTCCCACAACCACCTTTCTACCACCACCACCACCACCATCATCATGCCGGAAGCAACCACCACCACCACCGCTGCCGCCACCGACTACAGTCTCACCGAAAAATACAAAAAAACGCTTCAATTCATCGAAGATGTAACCTCGAACCCCGACGAAATCCAGCAACGTGAACTCACCAAAATCCTCACCCAAAACGCCGACGTCGAATACCTCCAACGCCACCGTCTCTCGGGCCGAACCGACCGTGAAAGTTTTAAAAAACTTATTCCGGTGATCGGCTATGAAGATATCCAAAAGGATATTGCTCGTATCGCCAATGGCGATAAATCCCCCATCTTTTCGTCACACCCCGTTTCGGAATTCTTAACGAGGTATCATTTTTGTTATGTTATCACTCGGGTTCGAATGAACTATAACAAATTACTTATATATATATATAGGGTCAGAATCATTACAGAACCACTTTTTTATTTTCAGAACAAAAGCTTCATGCTTTCGTGATCTAGACTAACGTGTTTGTATTATGTTTTGACGGTTTTTAAGTCGAACAATAGGTTAGATTGTTAGTAACGTGTTTTATATAAAATAGTACAAAAAACCATTACGACGGTCTATTTTTTTGCTATCGTTTTTTATATAAATCATAAACCAAACCATTCTATACGGTTTAATATTTTTTTTTTGATAATTAAAGACCGAAAGTTAAATGTTGAAATATGAAACTAAACCAAACCGAACTGTTACTTAAAGTTTGTTCCGGTTTGGTTTATGGTTTTTGCTCATTTAGCTTTTTACAAATGTTCAAAAAAAACACGATTATATAAAAATATTCAGTTTTATTTTATGGTTTCAATAAACAATTTTTTCTCTAAGAGTTTCTTGAATGTTGCTTAAATTAATCAATTAGCTATACTTAACAAATATCTAAAAAAATAAATAATATATTAATGTTACGATCAGGTCCGTTTTTACACGACTGGTTTATTTATATAAACAGTTAACCAAACTAAATTTTTGAAACAAACTCGCCAAAGGGTAAAAAAAACAAACTAACCACAAACCAAATCTATGACCATTTCTACCGTCTCGTGGTTATAAACCGAACCGTAAACACCCTTATTTTAAACAATAAAAATTCGAGTTTTGATTTGGTTTTTGATCGACTTGAATATAGTTCTGGTACTTCTGGAGGAGAAAGGAAACTAATGCCCACCATCGAAGACGAGCTCACAAGAAGATCTGCATTATACAGTCTTCTTATGCCGGTGATGAACCAGTTCGTCACCGGTTTAGATAAAGGCAAAGGAATGTACTTCTTATTCATAAAATCCGAAACCAAAACTCCGGGCGGGCTCATGGCCCGGCCCGTTTTAACCAGCTACTACAAAAGCCCCCATTTTACAAAAAGACAATCCGACCCGTATACCAACTACACCAGCCCGAACGAAACCATCCTCTGCACCGACCCGTATCAAAGCATGTATTCCCAAATGCTTTGTGGGTTGTGCCTCAACAAAGAGGTTCTTCGGGTCGGGGCAGTTTTTGCCTCTGGTTTCATTCGGGCTATTCAGTTTTTAATAAAAAATTGGCGTGAGTTGACCCGTGATATCCGTACGGGCACATTGAGCCCCGTTATCACCGACCCGGCCGTGAGGGAATCCGTGATGAAAATACTAAAACCCGACCCGGACCTTGCGGATTTCATCGAGCACGAGTGCTCGAGGAACTCGTGGCAAGGGATTATTACGAGACTGTGGCCGAACACGAAGTATGTTGATGTTATAGTCACGGGTTCGATGGCGCAGTATATACCGACCCTTGATAAGTATAGTAATGGGTTGCCTCTTGTGTGCACAATGTATGCATCTTCTGAGTGTTATTTTGGGGTCAATTTGAACCCACTTTGTAAGCCTAGTGAGGTTGCATACACACTCATACCCACCATGGCTTACTTCGAGTTCCTCCCGGTTCATCGGGATGATGGCGTTGTGGGCCCGGGTCCGACAAAAGGCAAGAAAGAAGATCAACAATTGGTTGATCTCGCGGACGTTAAGCTTGGTCAAGAATACGAGCTCGTTGTCACAACATATGCAGGTTTGTCGTTTTAACTAATATTTCATAACCGAATACATAACTGGTTGGTTTGAGTGTATTTGAACTGTCTTTAGTTGAACCGGTCAGACCAACTAAACTAGTGAATCGGACCAGACGGTCAAACCGGATCTCAAACTTTTTTTTAAATTTTTTTCTAAAAGTCTCAAGGTATTAAGCATTACAAATAAACAATAAAACATAAAAGATAATATGATATTCATATTTGATCTTAAATCAATTATATGTATGCATGTGTGTATATATTTAAATTATTTACAACATATTTATAACTTAATCCGAATTTTAAAATTAATTTGGTCAGTGAATCAGTAAGACGTGTGATTCTATAATTTTCAAAAATCTTGTTTTTTAATTTATATGTTGCTTTTCATGAATCTTGATGGGTCCAAAGTACAAACATATGCATGTGTTATGTAACGTATAAAAGATTTACAAAATTATATCGAAAAATATATAAGTCATCAACTATTTTTTTATTGTAATGAATAACCTAACTAAAAGCAATGATTTTTGTTATTGTAGGTCTCTATAGATATAAAGTTGGTGATGTTCTAAAAGTTGTTGGATTCAAGAACAAAGCTCCTCAATTCAGTTTCATTTGTAGAAAGAATGTGGCATTAAGTATCGATGCCGACAAGACCGACGAACTCGAGCTACATAAAGCAGTCGAGGAAGCGGCTAACCATTTGCTCCCGTTTAGTGCAACCTTAACCGAGTACACAAGCTATGCAGACACAACCACGATCCCCGGCCACTACGTGATCTTTTGGGAGGTTGAAAATGGATCAACCACAATTCCCGCTTCGGTTTATGAAGATTGTTGTCTTACAATCGAAGAGTCATTGAATAGCGTGTACAGGCAGGGTCGAGCTTCAGATAAGTCAATAGGAGCGTTGGAGATCAAGATTGTTGAAAACGGGACGTTTAATAAGTTGATGGATTATGCAATAAGTTTAGGCGCTTCTATTAACCAGTACACGACCCCGAGGTGTGTGAAATACAAGCCGATCGTGGAGTTGTTAAATGACAAGGTGGTGTCGAGTTATTTTAGCCCGAAGTGCCCGAAATGGTTTCCGGGGCATAAGCAATGGAATAATGTTAATTGATTATGGATTGAGGTAGGAAGTTGAGAAAATCTTTGTTTAGATCATGTAACATCTCCAAATGTTATGGTGTTTGGTGCTTTTAATGTTGTTGTTGAGTAGGGTATGTACAAATATTAATCTATGAATTGAATGAATGAATGTTCATCATTTTGGTGTTTGTTTTGAAGTTTGAATTTCACTAAACACCCCTCAAGAATTCTACAATTGCAAAAATGGAAATAAATTGTGTTTTCTATGGCTAAGATTTTACAAATTAAGGTTTATAAAAGATTGATTTGATCATGAAAGGTTGTGATTATCCCTACATGAGATGCTAGTCTTGTGAAATAGGTTTTTGCTACTTTAGAGAAAAAGCATGATCAGTGTTAAAGTGTATGTTTAGCTGATAAAATTTTTCTAAGTTTTTTACGTTCTTATGTAAGCAACCATTTCATACGCTTTTAAATTCAACAAATTACAAGTAATTGACCTCATCCAATATGGTGCACATAAGCGTAATATATCCTCTAAGATCTGAATAGTTGATTCAAGCTTCACATCTATGGATGAAAAACGATACTAAACCTAAGTTTTGTCTCCAATAATTCTCGAAACTCTTCCAAAATATGATGTGAAATGCATATCTACAGAAGAAAAAAATAGATGCCGGTTTACCATAAAGTCTATTCATCTTACAGTGAAGTATTCGTAATAGTGTATTGATTGAATAGCCTATAGCCTATAACATTTTAGTCAATTTATCATACACTACCCAAATAACATCCTTCTTCTTGAATATTTATGGATACCTTGTAATAATATTATGTCCTATTCACATACTGACGTGTAAGTTAACGATTTATCGGGTACCGTCTTTTTACTTAAAAAGATAAATCTATTTTTATATCTTCTTCACATTAACAAGATAAAAATATTATTCCACTATAAAAACTATAAATTCCAAAAAAAGGGTTCTATTTTCTATTTTTTTACAAAAAGAACAAGTTAATATTCAAAACTTAAAGTGAAGAAAGGAGGACTAGCTATACATTCAATCAAAGTAGCCCATTTGCAATAAAAGTAAGCAAAGTAAACCATAAGAGGTGCAATTTAAGTCTATAAGTCAACTCTTGTTATCCCCTCACAAAAGTGTGGAATTACTTTAAGCAATCCTAGGGTTATCCTAACATAATTATTTTATAAGAATATTTAAATGAAATCATATAAATATGTCTATTTAGATTACACACAACCTCATCTCTATAGCCATATAAGCGTGAACACACGTAAGTACCTTAGTTTTGTGATTCTTTTTAGTTTCGTTTTTCCCCTTTATGAATGTTTTTCAAGAATGTAAAATTATTTAAAATATAGAGTATGTTAGTTTTTCAATGAGAAATTCTGAATGTTTAGGAAAATGAAATTACATTCATGAAAAACTTGTGCGCTTTTACGTCTCCTAGAGCACACGGAGTAAAACCCCGGGAGGAGGTAGCGTAAACATGGCCCCAAGTAGAAAAACAACCCCCCCCCCCCTTCCCCGGGTTCATGTGACCAAAAATGACCCTCGGATGAATATTTGTGGGTTGCCGGTTGTATCAACCACAGACACAACATATATACAGGGAAAATGTGAGGAAAAATGGGACACGCCATCTATACCAACGGGGTACAATTAGAAGGAAAAAAACAAGAAAAAATTAACGTGTCATATGAGGAAAACCGAGAAAAACAACACGATTACTTTTTTCCTTAAGATAAAAAAGAAGCTCGTTTAATATGAAAACTGGTACCATTGGAAAACAAATCTATGTAACAACATTGAAAAATATATTTTTATGATTCTATATATTTTTTTATGATTCTTAACTTGTCCTTCTAACTTCTAAGCTCTAGCTTTTTATGTATCTATGTTATTATCGGTATATGTAAGTTAACACTATTAGTTTAGATATTTAAACCTCATTGCTTAAGATTAAAAAAGAAAGAAAAATCATGTCTATTTTTCCTAATGTCATATCATAAATTTTTACCTATATAGTCATGAGATACTTGAACAAATTTCACATATTAAATCACTCTATTTCGAGAATCTATGTATTCTCTTTGAAAATATAAAATATTATTCACTCTTTTACTTTTGTTTAAGTACTCTAAATTAATGTTGTGTACATAAGCTTTTTAGAATTTGAATTTTTTTAGAAGCATAAAATGGGTAAAGTTTATACATTTTAGGACATATTAGAAGATTTGCCCATACATGAAAATTTTATGATTCTTTATATAAGGTATTTCTTTTTTATATAAATAATTTTATGTAAATATATATGACGTGCATATGATTTTTCTGTTATTTCAATTTAATTTTCTTGATTTGATGTATGGTAAAGTTAAAAATTGATAGCACTAGAGTCATTGTCACGTTCAAACATCTCAAGTGCACCTACGTACAATTCAAGTGCAACCTTCGATCATTTAAATATGAAAATAACTAATAACGCCCCAACTTTAACATCTAATCACCCAAACATTTAGTTATAATCATGATGATAGAGTAATGAAATTTAGCTTTATTATGTATTAAAAAAAAAGAAAAATTAGGGATCACTACAACTATTTAGAGAATGGAAAGGGAAAGATTAGGAAAAGCAATGTGGGTTGATGTGAAAGAGATAGGTGTGAAAGTGTGGAAAGTGCTTAGCTTTTTTCAAAACATTGAGAAATATATTTTTGATTTCTATTTTTAAAGTCACAGATATGTTTGCCTCAGATGATAATTGTAATGTTTTAAACATCGAATCAAGCAGCTAAACGGTTAATTTGATGATTTATTAGCTAACAAATGGAAGATGTGTTTATGGTTTTCTATTGGTTTTGCATTAGTTTATGTTAGTTTTATTTGTTTCGCTTTAAGCAGGTAGATCATCTATTTTACGATTGTTAGAGCAAAATTGATGGCACGGTTGTTCCTCAATTAACCAATGATCTGGTCTTACTCCAACACATATTGGATATACGTACAAATAAATAGGGGTGGTTAAACCAAAATTATCCTAAAAATCATAAAAAGGAGTCGACACATGTACACCAGTGAGTTTTAGAACAAAGGTTACTTGTGGCCATTGAAGTATGTACGGGTTTGGCAACAATATACATAAGTTAACACACCATTGTAATGGGTTAACGCGTTGTTATAAATGAGGGAATGATACTTTCGTAACTAAATACTTCTTACAACAATTGAGTATATCTTGAAAATTAGATGTACTTTTATAATATGTTTGAGCGGATCTTGAAAATTAGATGTACTTTTATAATACGTTAGACATACTATTATAGTTACTAGTATATTGAAACGTAACAGTAATTTATCATATCATCAATGACAGTGTGTTACATTGAAGTGTCCTAAAACACATTAAAACACATTAATTTTTTTAAAATAAAATTTCAAATAAATTAAGTTGATCCACTATCCCGTGTTTTATTTGGGGAGACCTCGTAAAATAGGATAAGTTTTGTAAAAAATTCGAGAAATGTCAAATGAGAACACAAAGTGGGCATAGAGTTTCACATTTTCTTATTAAGTGTTATACATACATTGTTTAAAATGTTGTGTAATTTATAATGTCATGTGATTTTTAAATTAATTTTATTGGTTTGATTAGTGAACATTTAAGAGGGTAGATTTAGCGAGTGTTTGGCAAAAAAAATAATATTTTGACTTTTTTGAGGGGTAAAAAGACCAAAATACCCTTCCAAAAAAGTTAAGAAGTCAAAACTTTTAACTTTTTAACTTTTTTGAAGGGGTATTTTGATCTTTTTACCCCTCCAAAAAGTCAAAAAGTTATTTTTTTTATTTGACAAACATGACCTTAGTGACTCTAAGATTGTAGTAACATTAACTACAACCAAGTTATCTTCATTGCTTTAATGTTCCCTTAGTAGTGTCGTTTACTCGTTGAATTTAATCCAAACGAACAAATAGTCTTTCTGGTTAATTAATCTCATGCGCCACGCAATGTGATCCATAATTTTTTCTCGTATTTACGGTTGTATAATTTCAAATATATATAGAACGAGTGTGGTAAAATTTGCAAACGAAAAAATAAACAAAGAATAAATGAAAACAAACTTGGATACTAAAACGAATTAAAAGGACATAGGAAAAAAAAGACAATGGAGAAAACAATTTAAAAAAAAAACTACATTAAAAAACAAAAAAAAAGGTTCAAATAATCAGATAAACTACGTGCATTACCCAACCGCTTTTTAGGTTTTTATCCTGTAATTAAAACCTATACATTAAATCTAGATAAACAAAAAATGATAAAAAGATTAATGAAAATAAAAATAAAAGTAAAAATTCTATGGTAACCGTGAACTCGTAACGTGTCATCTGTCGAGTCGATCAAAATGGATCTACTATTCATGACAATTTTAAATTCATATGGGTCCTAACATAGAGACATCCTATATTATAAATCAACGCCCCTTTATACACCTCGTATGGCATCATACGCGGCGTATATGGATCGAAAACGAGGAAAACTAAGGGAGCTGTCAGAGGGCTATACGCTCTATATAGCCCTATACGACTCATATGGGGCTATACGACGCATATAGCAAAATTTAATACTGACTATAAGGAAAAATTCAAGGGACTGTCAGATGGGTTATACGCCTCCGTATAGGGCTATATGACCATCTGTACGACGCATATGAGACTATACGACACGTATAGAAATTTGGTGTTAATTTATAATTTTAGGGAGATCCTACACATTGCGAAACTAGTGATCGAACCCACGTTTGAAATATGTTGAAGTCGAATATCCACGTCATCTCATATTTTAGTGGTCAGGGCTCGGGAGCACGTGTGAAAAGCATTAAATAATGCTTAAATTGACTGGGCCTGCACACGTGTAATGTATATCTACTATGTTTTATCTTGTCGGGCCTTGGCCCATTTTTGGCCCGTCATTCAATATTTTTATTATTTACATCATTTTCTAACCACTATTAATCTATTATTATATATGGGTATGATTTGATTGTATAAATGTATAACATGTTGCATGAAAAGACGTATGCTATAATCATAATTTTGTCCCATAGTTCATATTTTTTGTTGTAATGATTTTAAAACCACTATTTAATTTCATTAATGTTATGCATAATGTTATAGTGTTCATACCAACTTGTAACATTATATGGCTTATAATTTATTTTGTAATAAATATTCTATACTTTTTAAATTGTTAAACTTGTTTAGGTTAAATATTAATAATCCCAACTTTTATTTATTGGTCGAGATTAATTCCAACTAGTAAATGTTTACAAACACTCTTAACTTTGAGCTTATTTTCCATCAATAAACCCTTACTAACCAAGAGTTAATGCTCGATAGTTTTTTTGATGAAATGGGCTAACTTTGAGCCAATTTCAACTCCGCCGCAGCCCAACCTCTATTAGGTCTTTTTTTTAGTGTCCAGCATCCATCGTCACTTCAAATATACCTTTAACGAGTCAAATGGTCAAATCAAAAGATAAAAATTGATGGGTTTTAGGTTGTAGAAGTTTCAGATTGACGGACTTAACAATTAATTTCAACTTTCAGCTTAGTGTTTTGGCCATACAAGTAGTCCACGTGATCAAAAATTTAACGGCGTTAACTCTCAGTTAGTAAGGGATCGTTGTTGGAAAATAAACTTAAAGTTGAGAGTGTCCGTAAACATCTGCTAAGTTAGGATTAATCCCGACCAATATATAAAAGTTAAGACTATTAAAATCCAATAACCTTAGATATTATTTTGGTACTTTCAAGAAAATGAGTTGTTACTTTCAAACTGGTCAAAATTGATGTCATAGATACTTTTTAATAAATCAAGTAAACATCTTTGTATTTTTATTGGAGTTAATCGTCATTTTAATCCCGATTTTGATTTTTTTTGTTGTTTTCATCAAAGAATGTTTTTGTCTCTCTTCTAGGTCCTTTACTTTTTAAAAAGTTGTTGCTTTCATCCATTTGCGTTAACTTTGTTAATTGAGTTTGTTAAGTTAGTGGCATGTAAGTCATTATACAAATGAAAATGTAAATTAAATGATTTATATAATAACTTAAATGTCCCTAACTTAAAAAGTCAACTAGTTAGGACCTAGAAAGAAAAAAAAATAATTAAAATGACAAAACAGACCAAAACTAAAAGACTAAAATGACAATTACCTTTTTTATATTTAAAGTAGAGTTGTTTAGAAAGTTCACGACTCAGCTCGGTTTGTAAATGAGCCAAGGTAAGCTTGGCTCCTGACTCGCTAGTTAGCTGGCTCGTTGGCTCGCTAGTTGGCTTGGCTCATTGGCTCGCTCGTAGACTCGCTAATTGGCTCTTTTAAATTAAAACCTAAATTATATTTTATAACTATAAATCAAATATATGCTATATTATTTTAATAGACCATAGACAATGGTTATTTTGATATATTTTAATGCCAAAAAAATGTAAGATAAATAAATATTATATTTGTTTTTATATACTATAAATATGTGTATCATATGAAAAAAAATTAAATAAGCGCGTCAAGCTTGAGCTCACATTCTGAGCTCGCTAAAATAAACGAGCAGACTCACATGTCAGTTTTGAAAGGAGTTGAGCCCCAGTCCATTCTGACTTGACTCGACTCAGTTACAGCCAATTCAAAGTGATGAAACAGTGTTGCACTTTGGTAGAAAAAGATTAACTTACATGACACCAATGATAACAAAAGAATACATACATAGCCATTAGCATGCTACATACCATTAACCTTGGTTTATGAAGTAGTACTTTTTATGTATTTATTTTTAAAATACATCAAACATGATTAACTTACTAGTTATTATATTATAAAATGAAGTGAAATGATGGAACGGGGAGGTGAACAAGCCCGGTTTGTTGAACCATCACAAATCTTGATTGGGACACTTATTTTGGGCTTTAATGTAATTTCATTGAAATTTACCAAAGTTGTATGTTATGTGATTAAATCATATGCTAATATGTTGGTATATGCTTAAAGTTTGATTTTTACATGATTATTAGTTAATGTGTTATGTGATTAGATAATCTCTCTTATTTGACGCCACGAAACATCACTAAAAGTAACAAGATATTATTATGCATCGAGATTTCGAGTCACACCAAAGATTAAATTGTGAACTTAACCAATTTGGTTAAAATCTTCATTGAATACTTAACGGGTTAAGACTTACACAAATTTAAAGTCACTCATACGTTCAAAAAGATTCGTAGTGAGTGGTTATGTTGAGCATCAGTGGTCCGTGGATGGTGAAGAAATTGAAATCTAAAATCGAAGATAAATGATCGTTACTAGGTAGTGGAAGCAAAGAAGATCGACCATGATTAGCACTTGAGTATGGTCGAGCTTCAGCTTAATCAGGATTGCTCCAACTTATGCTCGAGCATGGTTAGCACTTGTTACCAAACTTTGTTGATACATGTATGTCCCTAGATCATGATTTCTAATGTAATGAACTTGTCTGTCTGTTTTGATGTAATTGTAATTGATTAATGAAATGATATGAATTGGTTGTTACTTGTAATGTTTAATATTTCATTAATGAGTTGTGATTGAATTAATTGGGTTTATGAATGTTTGAATGAGTGCACATTAAGTTATATTAAATAGAACATTCAAACTTAACTTAATGAAGTTCTCATGCGAATGGCCCATGCGAATGGACCACACGCATGAATAACTTCATACGATTGACTCAATCGCACGACTGAACCAGGAGACTGGATCAGTCGTATGATTGACACATAAGATTGACTCAATCGCACGACTGAACACTCAGTCGTGCGGATGAATCAACCGCATGGTTCAATCGCACGACTGAACCATACTTATGGCCCAGTCGCACGATTGACCAATACTAACCTATAAATAGACCCAATTCGTGGGAAAACGTAAGCATTCATCCCATTACGACTCCAGACGTACCCTAGCCGTCCAGAAGCCTCCCAAATCGTTCTCCAAGTTCATAGAACACATCAGATCGGTTCTTGATCGATTTCTGACGTTGAAATCAATTCTTGATTGATTCATCGTGTGTTCTCACTGATTGGATCGCCAATCAAATAGGATTCCGCACTATTTGAGTTGGTTTAACACGCAATCACTCGGTATTTCGTTCAAATACCAGGTCCTAACAAGTGGTATCAGAGCTTTGGCTCTTGATTTCGTGTTGATTCAATCAAGATTGCATAAAAGTTTGTGTTTTTGCACGAAAAACGCAATCTTTTGCATCAAAAGTGATCTTGGACGTTCCCTGCTCATCAAAGTTCAGTTTCTACGAACCTAGACGATTTGGACTTGCAAAATTTCGAATTTTTACGGCTGAAACCCGTCAAACCTAGAAATTTTCGCAAAACAGCAGCTTCAGTCGCACGAGTGGCTCATTCGCACGACTAGACTCATTCGCAGTGTTCATTCGCACGACTGGACCTAGTCGCACCCTCATTCGCACGACTGAAACCTTTCGTTCGCATAGCTCACACAAACCAGATTCATTCGCACGACTGAACCAATCGCCCTGTTCAGTCGCACGGTTGGACCAATCGCAGAGTTCATTCGCACGAGAGGACCATTCGCATTCTTCAGTCGCACCAGTTAAAGTTGATTTGATTAGACTCTAAGTTTAGTAACCATGGAAGATCAGATGTCAGCCTTTACTGCGGGGAAGGACTCAAGAATACAGAACCTGCTGCTGCTTGAGAGTGAGGTGGGTATTCACAATAAACCACCAAAGCTCTTGACGTTAGATGAGTTTCCTCACTGGAAGCAACGTTTTGAGATCTACCTCAATGGAGTAGATCCTAATCTGTGGGAAGCTATCGAAGTAGGGTATAGTACACCGGTGGGAGCAGATGGAGTGAAACTAACGTTGAGTGGGATGACTGATGCTCAGAAAGTTAAGTATAATGCTGAGAAAAGAGTTTATGCTATGATAACTCAGTCGATCCCCAAAGATATATTCCACCAGTACTCAGAGAACAAGCAGTCCAAGAAACTGTGGGATGAGCTAGAGAAAAGGTATGATGGGAATGCATCGTTAAAGGCAATCAAAGCAAAGGAGTTAAAGAAGGAATTCGATAACTTCTCATCAATTGGTAACGAGGGGTTAGATGAAGTCATAGACAGATTCTACCATTTGATGAGCGAGTTGCATACACATGGAGTGGAGACTACTATGGAAGAAAAAGTAAGCAACTTCGCTGATGGATTGCCTGACAAGTGGGCCTCATTCGTGTCTAATCTTAGACAGAATGGAATACTTATAAAGCTGGATATAAATGACTTTATTCTTAGACTGCGTGAAGAAGCACTAAGGATGAAGTATAGAGCACAGAAGTCATCATATACACAAAACCCAGCTTTATACAATGCCACGCCCCAAGCTAAGACTTCTGGAGCACCTCTCCAGACAGCATTTGTGTCTAGCTCGTCAGGTCCTTCACATGCTTCTACTTCTGGATCAGACACGTCAGGGTCATCATGTACCCATTATATTGGATCAGAAGCAAGTGCTACAAAATTGAAGACCGAGAACCTCGGTAATGTGACCGTAGAAGTAGCACGAGAGCATATGGATCTTCTCGCTGCTGTGGTTCATTCATATGATGGACTTGTAGCTGGGAAGATTGGAAACTGTCACTTGGCTGATGAAGACTACGAGCAGGTAGATGAAATGGAGCTGGAAAGGATGGATATAATGTGGGCCTTAGCTAGCGCTGTCCGAAGGGCGAAGAAGTTTGTTAAGAAGACTGGACAGAACTTGATAGCTACTAAGGATACCACATTTGGTTTTGACAAGAGCAAGGTGACTTGCTTCAACTGTGGAGAGAAAGGGCACTTCAAGAGGGAATGTGTCAAACCAAAGAAGACGGGTAATGGGAACCCGTTCTCATCCTTTACTCACCAAGACAAGCAAGCCTCTAGTTCTACTTCATCAAACAAGGACCCAAAAGCCTTGACTGCTCATGATGATGAAGGACAGGACTGGAGTTTTAGATTTGTCAACCCAGAATCCAACATTGCCAGTGTTGAAGATCTTGATGATGATTCTGCGAGTGAAGGTGATATAGCAGTTGATATAGCAATGTCACACAGTGAAGAAGAAACAACTGCAGCTGAAGTCAGTTACACACCAAAGGAGGAAACTTCCAAGTCAGATTCAGAAAAGTCAGAATCACCAGAACCAGAGACGTCTGATGCTGCGTTGATGGCTAACTCCTCTGAAACAACACAGGTAAGTACAACTGACCAATTGTTTAATAATCATGCTTGTTCTAACTGTGATAAATTTAGGAATAGCATTGATGAAAAATTTGCTAGGTTATTAGATCACAATGATAACTTAGTAAAGGACTTACAACTATGCACTGAGGCCAATAGAGTTCTAAAACAAAATGAGCATAGTTATAAAGAAAAGATAGACCTATTGACTAAGCAACTTAGGGAAACCGAAGTAGTTGCCTTTAATCAATCAAATGACATTAGGTACTATCTAAACTCCCTAGAGGACACTAAGAAACAAAAGGCAGTTCTAGAAGTAGAAGTTAATTCCTTAAAACAGAAACTGCATAGTTGGACTAGTTCTTCACACATAGTTCAACACTTAGTGAGAGAAAGAAATAATGGGGAGGGATTAGGATACAAAGTGGTTCCACCACCACCTGAGACCTTGATGAACACCAAGTCTAAACCAGTAAACAACAACCCAATCAAGGATCATGTGGTGACCACTCCTCTTGTTACTGATCCAGACACATCATGTTCATCTACTGAATCTGGACAGAAACAAAAGGAGGCCACTTCAAAGGCAAAGGGTAAATTGCCTTGTGTTAATCTGGAAAATGAATTTGAAAAAGTTAACTTAAAGTCAGGGTCAAACAGAGTCAAATCAGAACCCAAAAAGACTTCAAACGTTAATTTTTCACATGCTACAAGTCCAAAACCAGTTAACCAAAAAGTTGAACAAGTTAAACAAGTTAAATCAGTTAAATTTGTTAAACCAGAGAAAACATCAAACATGCAAGAGTCAAAACCTAAAGTGAATGATGTTACTAAAGTGTCACGCATTTCTCCACAAAGAAAGTCAAACTATAAGGTTGATAGCAGATTGTGCTACAACTGTGGAGAATGTGGACATATTGCTTCCTATTGTCCTTTCTATCAGACACCTAGGAAGAAGATTGATCTTCAGGACTCTAGACCTAGGTCTTCTAAGAGGAGTTCTCTAACTCCACCTAGAAGATCTAGTGAACCTAAAGTTCAACCTGTAAGCCAGACGACTGTTTATCATAAACAGGCATTGCACAAATCTGGTTTATGGAAAGAGAAGACTACCTGTGTGACTGATACTGATGACAAGAAGGAATCTGAGTTACCCTCACCTTCTAAAGGTCAATGGGTAGAGTTTATGATGTGTGATGCCTCTGGGAAACCCAAGACAGTAAAGGCTTGGGTTCCTAACCTAAACTAATACATTTACTTGATATGTGCAGGGTGTTCGGTATAGCGCTGAGACTAACACGTGGATTATAGACAGCGGAGCATCCAGGCACATGACAGGTAATAGAGCCCTTTTATCAAATGTCAAACAAATAAAAGGAGGGCATGTTTCCTTTGCAGGAAACAAGGGAGGATACATCACAGCACAGGGAGAAGTGGGAAATCAGAAAGTCAAGTTTGATAAGGTGAACTACGTTCAACAACTTCAAAATAACTTGCTTTCTGTTTCCCAAATCTGCGATAAAGGATTTAAAGTCATCTTCGACAACAACAAGTGTTACGTGCTGAAGAAAGACTATATGATTCCAGAGGATCAAGTTCTGATGACTGCTTCAAGATATAAGGACCTATATGTCTTGGATCTGTCAACAGCTGCTCCAACGGATCATGAAGTGCAGTGCTTTCTATCTAAAGCTACTGAGAAGGACTCAATCTCCTGGCATAGGAGAATGGGACACATTAGTCAAAGGAAGATGAATCACTTGATTCAGAAGGACTTAGTGAGAGGAGTAAAAAGAACTTCCAACTTCCTGACTTTTGTGTAGCTTGCAAGAAAGGCAAACAGACAAAGAAGTCTCATAAGGAAAAGAAAGTTCATTCAATAGAACTTCCTCTTGAACTTCTTCACATGGATCTGTTTGGTCCAGTCAGTACAAGGAGCATTGCAGGCGATCTGTACTGTTTTGTGGTCACTGATGACTACTCAAGGTTCACTTGGGTAATGTTTCTGAAATCCAAATCAGAAACATTTGAGTCATTCAAGGAATTAGTCACCACTCTGGAATCTCTCTACAAGCTAAAGGTTAGACAAGTACGCTCAGACAACGGGACGAATTCAAGAATCAATGGATGGAGGCATACTGCAAGGAAAAGGGGATTGTTCATCAATTCACTTCAGCATACACGCCTCAGATGAATGGAGTTGCTGAGAGGAAGAATAGGAGCTTGATAGAGACTGCACGGACTATGCTAGCGGACTCGAAACTGCCTATCCAATTCTGGAATGAGGCAGTAGCAAATGCATGTTATACACTTAATCGAGTCCTAATAGTCAAGCGCCACGGAAAGACATGTTATGAGCTACTCCAAAGACGCAAACCGAATTTGGAGTATCTTGAACCTTTTGGCGCGCCATGTACACTTCTGAAGAAGACGCAAGAAGGAAAATTCAGCGAGAAGGCAGATGAAGGAATCTTTCTAGGATACAACATACCGAATAAGCGAGTTTACAATAACTCAACGGGTCTTGTAGAAGTGTGGTGTAATGTCGACGTTCAGAGATATACCACACCACCTACAGGAAAAGGACCCGCCTACTTCTTCGATTATGATGGATTCTTCAAATCCTTCAACATACCTCTCTCTCCCTCGGATGATGAGCTAGCTACTAGGATGATGTATGATATTCTGAATACACCATCTAGCACACAGGGAGAATCATCTACTCAGTCAGGGGGAGTAGTCAACGACAGTGACTCCTCCTCTGAAGATGAAGCTGAAGAAGATGACTCAGAACAGTCAGGAGGAACAGGTTCCAGTTCCAGCAAGTCCACAAGCATCTACGAGTGATGCACCTTCGACTTCAGAACCTCAAACTCCAACTACCTCAGATGCAGAACCAAATGTTCATAATCTTGGCTCTGAGGTAGCTGTTCCTACTACTCCAGGATCACGACTAAATGTTTATCATCCCCTTGACAATGTCATTGGAGATGTCAGATCAGGAGTACAAACCCGAAATCAGTTGTACTCAGCTGATTACGCCTCGGTTATGGAGAAAGGTTACATTCATGATGGTGCCTATCGATGTTTTGTCTCGCAGGTTGAGCCAAAATATGTCAGTGAAGCACTCAATGATGAGGCGTGGGTGAGTGCCATGCAAGAAGAACTTCTACAGTTTAAGAAGTTAGGTGTATGGACACTAGTTGATAAACCTAAAGGTGCTAAAGTCATTGGCACTAAATGGGTACTAAAATGCAAGAAGGATGACCAAGGGGTCATTATCAGGAACAAAGCTCGACTGGTGGTTCAAGGTTTTCGCCAAGTCGAGGGAATTGACTACAATGAGGTGTTTGCACCCGTGGCAAGGATGGAAGCTATTCGTATCTTCCTTGCCTATGCATCGTACATGAAGATCAAAGTCTACCAATTAGATGTAAAGAGTGCATTCCTTCATGGAGAAATCAGAGAAACAGTCTACGTGAGTCAACCAGAGGGTTTTGAAGATCCCTATCATCGGGATAGAGTCTACAAGCTTGACAAAGCTTTGTATGGGCTTCATCAAGCTCCTCGAGCTTGGTATGAGAAACTCTCAACTCATCTTGTGAAACACGGCTTTCGCAGGGGAGTAATTGACTGTACACTGTTTATTAAGGAAAAGGATGGCGACCTACTGCTTGTACAGATATACGTTGATGACATAATCTTCGGGTCAAAGAACGAAGAGTTATGTAAAGAGTTTGAAGCAGTAATGAAGAAAGAATTTGAGATGAGTGCCATGGGGGAGATGAAGTTCTTTCTCGGGTTACAGGTGGATCAAACACCTAATGGGATCTTTCTACATCAGACCAAGTATGTAGGAGACATTCTCAGTCGCTTTGACATGGAGAATGCTTCTGCTGCTGGGACTCCACTTGCTACTAATCATGATATAGCACCGGATGATAATGGAGATCTAGTAGATGCCACCATGTACCGAGGAATGATCGGATCTCTCATGTATCTCACTGCCTCAAGACCTGATATTATGTATGCTACATGTCTATGCTCAAGATATCAGGCTAAACCAAAGGTCAACCATCTGATTGGGGTCAAGAGGATCTTTCGTTATCTGAAGGGTACACCTACACTTGGACTGTGGTACCCTCATGATGATGACTTTGAGCTTACCGCGTATAGTGACTCGGATTACGGAGGCTGCAAGATGAACTACAAGTCTACATCAGCAGGGTGTCAATTCTTTGGGAGAAGATTAGTTACCTGGCAGTGTAAGAAGCAGACATCGGTTGCCTTGTCAACCTGTGAAGCCGAATATGTTGCTGCTGCAAGTTGCTGTTCTCAAATCATCTGGATTCAACAGCAAATGCGGGATTACGGTTTAAAATTCTCATCTACTCCTATTTTTGTTGATAACTCTGCTGCAATTGCAGTAACTAAAAATCCGGTCCAACATCCTAAGACCAAACACATCGGTATTAAATACCATTTCATAAGGGATTGTTTTGAAAAGAACTTAATTGATGTGGTTAAAATTAATACTGATTTTCAACGCGCTGACCTCTATACTAAAGCTTTTGATAAACCACGTTTTCAATATTTATTAGAGGTCAACGGTGTTAAAAAGAAAAGTGAGGTAATTCCTGATGATGAAAATGTGTAGTCCGATGTCGTGTACTTAAATTTTATTTTTTAATTTGTCTATTTGATTTTAATTTATTTAAACTCATGTTCTCTTGCTGTTTATTAAAATCCTAAAATAATTAAACCAGAAATGATTTTAGTATTTTAGGGGGAGAATATGTCAGCAAGATAACATTAAAAAAAAAAAAAAAAAAAAAAAAAAAAAAAATGAGGGAGAAGGAGTAGCGAGCTGAAATAAGGTAGATTGTATCTGTGATACCGATTCAATACCTTTGGAAAATGATAGTACACAGGAACGAATCAAGAGGGACTTTAAAATTTAAGTTTTAGTAATATGCAAAAGTTCAAAGTAATAAATCTGTGTAGTCTAAGCAATACTAAAAGGAAAGATGATAGAAAACTGGCAACTCCTAAGGTGACACAAAGAAAGTAGACTTAGAGGCTGCTAGACCATATATGATATGTTGGTAGATTCAACACAATAGACAACTAGACCTGATTGGTGATTTCAAGATAAAACTAAAGTGTTCAACTGACTGTGGGCGTCCATCTTATCACTGGTTAACACAATCAACAATATTCCAATAAGGGGTAATGAGCAATTAAACGCCACAAATGTGTGCGGATGACCATAACTAGAGCAAAGCAAAGAAAAAAATGAAAGACAAATGCAATAAAGCTAATGACTTATGTTGTTGGTGCATTTTGTGCAAAATAAAATAAGCTGCTCTAACAAGGAGATAGGTTATGTGCCTCTCTGCTGTGCGATGGCACTGACCTGAGGATAAGCATAACCTAGATATTCTAGAATTCATTGTTGTTTGCCGCCTCTCTGCTGTGCGATGGCACTGACCTGAGGACAGGCTTCTCTTTGAAAGCTCTAAGAATAGTCTCTTCTTGTAATAATACCCGTAGACCGCTCAAAAGCTCCTGAGGGATGTTGATTACCATATAAGTGTGGGATCCACAAGTGTTAGTTGAAATAATTACACCTAAATAGTCACCAGTCTGTGTCAAAAGTCTGTGTATGGATTTAAGTGGACAAACATACTGACAATCATTGTGGCTACATTCTCAAAGGTCCAAATCAATGTGAAAACCTAAGAGTTTCAGTATGATTTCCTTATGTTGCTAACGACTCTGGATGAACACCGAGAACTTGAGCATCAAAAGGTTTTATAACAAGTCTCAAATGATTTGAATTACCTGTATGATTCCAAAAATTGAATTGGTCCAGATGTGATCAACCTAAGTTGAAGCTATCTACTCCCGATCCAAATCCCGTAGATATCAATCTCTGGATTTATCTCTCACAAAAAGCCAAAAATATGTCTGATTATGTAATTAGTTTAAAGTCTTAAATTAGTTAGTTTGTTTTAAGTTTTAACTTGAGTCAGTGTCGGACTACATCAGGAAAATCAGAAGGAATAAACTCACTAAAAGGGTCATGTCTGAGATGACCATATGTTCTTTGAAAAGTTATATCAGTCACGTCTGAGGTGACAAAGTATTTTTAAAAGGGTCACGTCTGAGGTGACCAAAGTGGTTAAAAGGATCACGTCTGAGGTGATCAAAGTGTTTTCTAGATTAAAAGGATCATGTCTGAGATGATCAATAGTTCATAACGTTAATTAAACTAATATAAAAGAGTTAAAGGTAAATTGGGAAAATAGCAGAAAAATTAACTAAGTATGACCCATTCGCACGAATGGACCATACGTATGGTCTAACCATACGAATGAAGTCCATTCGCACGAATGGAACATACGATTAGTCCAATCGGATGCTTAAATGCGAACGAGTGAGTCAGTCGCACGACTGAACTTCAGTCGGACGACTGAAGAAGGGCGACTGACCCAATCGCACGACTGAGTCCCACTCGCACGACTGAAAGGTGCGAATGAACTCAGTCGCACGATTGGAACTTGAGTGGATATAAATAGAGGGGAGTCGGTCGCAGAGACTCCTCATTCGCAAAATCGCCCTAAATCGCATATAGTACCGTTACTCTGCCCAAATTTTCTCTGATTGATTTTTATAGCTGATTCTGTGTCACTAACTTTCGCTCATCATCTTACAGGTATATTGAAGTAATATTCCATCGAAATCTGATAGAATGAAACCCTAAATTGATGATTGCGACTGTAACAAGCGAACCGAGACCATCAAACCCTAATAACCTATTAAAACTAAGTAATATGTTAAAATTGGTTAAAATAGGTTATTAGGGAAGTATAGGCGACACTAAAGAACCGGTCAATTGAATGTTAAAACGTATTCTGCGTGGATTAGATCTTGAGACGACTGAAACGAATGAGACAGACGACTGGTCGTCCGGATGAACTTCAGTCGCACGACTGAAGGGTGCGAATCACTAATCGCACGACTGAACCATGCGAATGAGACTCAGTCGCACGACTAGTGTAATCGCACAAGAGTTCATGCGCATGAGCCCAGTCGCACACTCAGTCGTGCGTATGAGGTCAATCGCACGTCTGAACCTCAATCGCATGATTCAGTCGCACGACTGTCTTCAGTCGTACATCCCCAATCGCATGACAGATAATGTTTATCTAAAGTTTAAGTGTTGCTTTATACTCTTAGCCAATGAAACTAACGTCTATGTTATTATGTGTTACAGATGGCGGTAACTGGAATATGAGCACTAAGCACAACATCTGTGCTCACCTGGACTTGACTTCCAGGAATGCAGCCGACTTTGCTGGCATTATTACTTTCCTTAGAGATCGAGGATCGCGTATGCTATATCTACTCCCTGCACACCTTACAGATCAGTGCAGCAGGCCTTTTGGGCTGGGGCATCAGTCGACCGATCCACCGAGCCACACTGCATCAGGAGCTCGATCTTCGGTGAGGCTATCACCATTTCTGAGGAGGATCTGAGGATAGTACTTCAGTTCGGGGACGATGCTGAGTGTCCCACACGTTTACACCCCCTTACTGTCCGTGGATGCTTCATGAGAGCCAAGTACTCTGGGGACATCAACGCCGGGGTACTCAACAAGAGTAACCTCTGTCCCCAGTTCAAGTACTTGGCCCACGTGCTGCTGAAGTGTATAGCATCACGGAAGGGTGGATTTGATGAGCTCTCGGACCAGATCCAGAACGCTTACGCAGCGTTGGTGCTGAACCATCCGTTCAGCTTCTCCAGGATGATTTTCAGCTACTTAGTGGAGAACCTCGAGGGTAAGGGGAAGGAAGGCTTCTGTATGTACCCAGATTCTTACAGATGATCATTGATCAGAAGCTTCCTTCCCTACCGAAGGAGAAGGAGGATGCTGTTATCCTCGAGGTCATGGATGACACACTCTTGGCAGGATGAAGGTTTACAGGGGGAAGCAGGTGAAGCCCCCTGTCAGGAGGCTGTTTGGGCATCTGGCCCGGGTTGATTATATGGCGCCAGCGAAGAGGAAGTGGCGCCACGAGGACAGTGACTCAGACGTGGAGCACATTGCCATACCAGAGTCAGACTCTGATGATGATGATAGTGGCGATGCCGGGGATGACATGCCTGCCCCATCTAGAGGCACAGATACAGAGACTATTCCCCCGGGGTCAGCCACTGCCGGAGAGGTCGCAGAGATGGCCGGCTTCCATCAGGAGTTTGTCGCTGGTGACATGGAGGAGGAGGAGTCGACGAGGAGCCCCTCACCAGGACTGTGGGAAGCAAAGTCGTTCCCACAGACCACGGACTAAAGGTGGTCGGTGAGCACCCGAGGGACTCCTCGGCGAGAGATACTGACCCCAACTATGTTCCGGGGTCAGGGAGCAGAGTTGCAGGGGGATCATCCACTTCTTCCGGGACCAGGAGGAAGCGGATGGCTCAACCACATGGGATGAAGAAGAAGAAGCGTCGGTTGACCTTCGTGACTTCCACTTCTACCACCACAGCCACCACTACCACCACTACCGACATACCATCCACCACCACAGCCACCACAGCCACTACTCCTACTACCACATCCACCACTTTACCCACCACCACTATATCTATCCCATCCATCACTAGACCATTCACCCCCACTTCACCACCATCGACCCACCGACCCATATTCACCACAGCCACTGCCACCACCACCACATATCAGGCTGGACCATCAGCCCAGCCCTCACAGGTACAGGGAGTCACTCTACCTCACATTGGGGTAGATGAGCAGCTCTCAGCGCTTAACCGAATGGTTATGCGTCTGCTGGCTGCTGACGAGGAGAAGGCGGCCCAGATCCGCAGACTGACCGACTTGGCTGCTGCCCAATCTCAGCAATTGGCAGAGCAAGCTCGGGTCATAGACCAGCAGAGAGCTGAGGTGGCCCAACTCCAAGATACTCAGGCTCAGTCAGCCAAACGTATTGAGGAGTTGGAGTCGACCAACAAGACGATCATGCTGAGGCTGAAGGGGTCGAAGGATGAGCCCCTAAAGCTAAAGGAGGGTGACGGAGACGACGGAGATGATGATGATGAAGATGAGGATGATGATGAGGGAGATGATGATGATGAGGAGACGGAAGAAGAAAGGACAGAAGGACACGATGATGATGACGAGGCAGACGGAGGGGATGCGGCTGCATCGGCCTCTGCCTCAGGTCAGGAGCGCAGATCCAAACGTAGACAAGACCAGTCATCCACTACTTCTGCTCCTCCGAGCGACACACCACAGATTCAGGATCAAAGTACTGATTAGATGTTTTATTTGTTTATTTACTTTGTACTTGAATCATGTAATGAAAAACAAATGTATTAAATGTTTATATATATTAAGTTAAGTTAATGTATGTTGTTTGATTAATTACTAATGATTTATGTGTTGAATGTTTATATCAAACAGATCCAAACTTTCAGAGGGATGAGTTTGACTTCACTCCCCTTCAAATGGTCAAGACTCAGTTAACTATGATTCTTGACCTACAAGGGATAGTAAGACGGTCTGTGAGTTATACCCCTGAAGAAGGGGAGATAATTCACGACCTGTCCGATGAGCAAATAGCTGAAATGTTCAAACTCAATCCCGATGAAATCGTGAAGGATGCTCCAACAGTGGACTCAACCAGTGATGAGGAACTTAACGACATTGATGAGGTTGAGATAGAAGACATCACTGCAGAAGAGTATCCTCAGTACGCTGACGCCGAGGGAAATGTGGTCCCCAATTTGGGTGAATCCCTAGTCAGTGATACTTTCGAGGTACTCAACAAGATGGAGCAAGAAGCAGAAAAGACTGCAGAAACAGCCCAAGCCTCCAATGCAGATGTTGATATTCGCAAGGCTGAATGGGCTGCCTGTTTTGAGGAAGTTAGAGCCCAGCGGGCTGCACCAAAGAGAGATGCCTACACAAAGCTCTACAAAGTCAAGAAACACCATAAGGTGTCGGGCAGGATTATCTCTTGGGCATATTTTGAAGACCTTAACGCGTATGCTGTTAAGAGGGAGCAGGGCATAGAGTACTTCAGGTTCCCACATGATCTGAAGACTCTACCTGGTTTTGAGCTCAACCAGCTGGCTAAACTTAAGCTGCTGTATGCTGACCCGAGGAAGATGTCAGGCTGGTTTGAGGCTGCCCTGAGGAAAGAGTACCACACCAGGTGGGTCAACTTCAAACCTCAACAACCTACGAGGTATATCAGACGGTCTGAAGTTGATCCCAGGACTGGAAAGCCAAAGATAGTGCTGAAGTGGAGTCCTCCGCGCACGATGTCAAGAATCCCTCTAAGGGAAATGCCACAGGACTTCACTCCCCACTTCAAATGGTGGTACTACGATTGGAGAACAGCTGAAGCGGTCATAGTCCTAAACAGAGAAGGCCAAATGGATACTATCAGGGTATTCGACCCAATGTGGCTAACCAACTTATCTGCTAATGATGTATATACATTATATAAGTGGCCACTGTTCTATGACACGCAAGATATTGTACAAGCCCTCCAATTCCAAAACGTCATAAGACTCTGCTTTGCTTTTGAGATACACGCAGGAGTCACAAAAGAGGAGAAGTACAAGAGATATAAGGAGGTTATGCAGAAGACAAGAGAATAGATAGATCTAGGTCCAAGGGGGAGTTTGTTGATACATGTATGTCCCTAGATCATGATTTCTAATGTAATGAACTTGTCTGTCTGTTTTTGATGTAATTGTAATTGATTAATGAAATGATATGAATTGGTTGTTACTTGTAATGTTTAATATTTCATTAATGAGTTGTGATTGAATTAATTGGGTTTATGAATGTTTGAATGAGTGTACATTAAGTTATATTAAATAGAACATTCAAACTTAACTTAATGAAGTTCTCATGCGAATGGCCCATGCGAATGGACCACACGCATGAATAACTTCATACGATTGACTCAATCGCACGACTGAACCAGGAGACTGGATCAGTCGTATGATTGACACATAAGATTGACTCAATCGCACGACTGAACACTCAGTCGTGCGGATGAATCAACCGCATGGTTCAATCGCACGACTGAACCATACTTATGGCCCAGTCGCACGATTGACCAATACTAACCTATAAATAGACCCAATTCGTGGGAAAACGTAAGCATTCATCCCATTACGACTCCAGACGTACCCTAGCCGTCCAGAAGCCTCCCAAATCGTTCTCCAAGTTCATAGAACACATCAGATCGGTTCTTGATCGATTTCTGACGTTGAAATCAATTCTTGATTGATTCATCGTGTGTTCTCACTGATTGGATCGCCAATCAAATAGGATTCCGCACTATTTGAGTTGGTTTAACACGCAATCACTCGGTATTTCGTTCAAATACCAGGTCCTAACAAACTTAATTTTAGTTTACACTAAACCGATCCCAAATAATTCATGAGTTATATAGTTAATTTATTTGCGCCCCTAGTTAAAAAACATCTTTTAAGATATGTAAGTATGATTCGCAAGTTGGGTCTATATTGCAAATATATCCATACACAAGCCACACACCTACGATATAACGTCTAAAGTTTTAAGAGTTTTTCATAAGATAGTGAATTGAACTTTTATCAAAAACTATAAAAAGAAGCCCAAATAAAGAAGATGAAGCCCATAGAAAAGTTTGGGTTGGGCCGTACGTAGAGATTTGGGGTATTATTGCATATATAAAACGTTTTTAATTGTTACAAAAGATGTGTGGAAAATGGTGTTGGAAAAACCATAAATCCATACGTAAGGAAGTCTAATAGAAAAGATTTTGAGCCTTGTTTGTACAAGATTTAGGTTAATATATCAAGTTTCGTAATTCGAACAAGTTTTGAGATAATGTTCTTCTTAACAGGTCCTAACTGAAAACCTGGTATGATTGTAAGTAGAGGTGTACAAATCTGTTTTTTTTAACCGGTTTAGATTCCAAACCCAACTGATTTGGTCAAAGATGGTTAAAACCGGTTTGGTCTCGAACCAGTTCAGGTTCCAAACCAGTTTAGGGGGACATAATCCAGAATATATTGGTTTACAGGAGATCCCAGAGGCTTGCTCGGAAAGGTTTTTATACCTTACCATACCTTTTGACCCAAGCGATTTGGGTCGGTTCCCAACTGGTTCGGACCCAAACCGGTCAAAAAACCTAAGTTTTATTTTTTTTAATAAACACAATTAAATAAAACAATATAACTAAAAAGTCTCTTATTTTATATAAGATTAAAGACTTAAAAACTTGAAAAGAAAAAGGTTAAAATTCCTAACATTATATTTATTTTCCGACTATTTTTTTTTAATCCATCGTCGGCTCGCGTAACAGTTTTATTCTTTGCCCCCAGAGCCCGAACTCATACGTAAGTATTCATCAATTGTGGCTTCACCGTCGGTCATTTCCGGTGTCAATCCATCTTCTACCTCATCCTCATATAACTCGGCTTCATTGTAATTCACTCTCGAGTGAGGTTTTATCTTCAATTTTTTTGTTGCACCCAAATATTTTTTTTCAAGAAAATGGACATCCCGATCGTAAGAGGAGTGAGTCTTGTTCTCCTTATGGATATAACACTGGCACTAAGTAAAAAAATACAAAACCACCATAGAAGCTTGGACTGTTAATCGGCTAAGATCGAAAATCAATCTTACTTGCCTTTTCACCAAACCAACTCATCAAAATTCTTAAAAATCTTATGCACTAAAAGTGGATATAAATTTTCAGGCCACCATACCTTCCGAGTTCGCCATTGAATCACTCTTAAACTTTCCAAAATTGTTATGTTTCTCATTGTTTCATGAAAGTTTGATGACGTTTCATATTTGGCGTCATAAACATCAAACATATCTATTTTTTTTGTTAAGATTAGATTCTATGATTTGAATTTAAATGCATCATCATCTAAAAAATCTAAATCATAAATTACTTTTCCGAATAAAGTTTAAACCCCTTCTTTAATATAAGCAAGGTTGATAAGTAAAACCCTTGAATGGTATTAATCATCAATTTTGATGTTTTATAAGGTTCAAAGGAATAACTTACAGATTCTTGATTCTATTACTGATAATTATGTTTTTACTATTGCTTTTTGTATTGCTAACTATTGCATTCTTGTGGTCAGACATTAAAATGAAGACTATTATACTCTTTTGGATACATTAGATGATAACACCTTTTCAATATCAATAAATTACACAATATTTGATCGACATATGGTGAAATCTATAGTTAGATTTGAAGGTTTATCGACCTATGAATAGTTTCTAATAGACAGAAAAGCTAACATCGTTATTATCGTTTTATTGGTCATCTTCCTCTTCTCCATCATTGTCATCTGAGAAGTTCTCATAACCGGTGTTATGGCTGGAGATGTCTTTTATGTCATTGTTTTCTACTCCATCCCATGTTATGGAGCAATTTTCTTTGGGAGAAATGAGCTAAAAGGCAAGTGTGACTTTCTTCGAAGAATAGTTATCTAGAACAAAAAAACACAAAAAGTAACTAATGACTGGAAATCCTGATTGCTGATATTTGGTTATTGCTTGTCATTGAATTTCTATTACACTAGATATCACAAAAGCTCTTGACTTTAAGCCAGAGAACATCTTACTTAAAGAAAACCATTGCGTCATCATTTTCGACTTTAGGTTATCAAAGCTAATAATACTAGATCAAAGTACAGTTTGATAATATTACAAGTCACAAAAGGCTACTTGCATAATTGCATTGAAATGGTTGTTAGAGCTAGGGGTAACATAAAAATCCAACATTTATAACCATGGGATGATGTTTTTGCAACTTATTGGTCATCAGGGGGAGAAAGAACATGACGATGATAAAAAAAACAACGATGAAAGGCTTGCCTTTGGTTCTATCCGAGAAAGATAAGGCGAGGGGACGTAGAGTTGGGTTTAGATTATTAATTTATTTTCTGTTGTATTTTAAAAGTATAACGGTAACTTCATAAAAACATAATGAACTATTAACTTTAGTTTGTGAGAAAGAATGTGAGTATGTTAAATTGAGCAATTCTTTTTAACAATCAAACAATATAAACTATTAAAGATTAGACATTTACTTAGCAAACAGTTACAACTAAAGAAGGATATCAATAAGGTACGACAAGTACATTAAGTTTTCCTCCCCAAATAATTTACATATCACAACAAATTAAAATTAAAGGAATTTTATTGTGCCTAATTAGCCTCTTCAAGTTTCGCCATGTTATGTGCTCAAAGAAATGATGTCACGGTGTCACCTTAATTTCCTATATTGAGTTGATCAAAGAGAGCTTTGTTTAAACGTCTATCACTTCTATTTCACCAAATGCTCCCTCATGTTGTGAAGAAGATCGTATGTACGACGTTTTCTTCTGCTTATGTAGGTCCAAATTGTCGATAACTTCCAACATCCTTGCGACCGGTTCTTCTAGCATGATTGTCGCTAGTTTGCGCCACATAATCACTTGCACCATATCGACTTTTTTATAACACACTTCAAGAGCAGATGTGTGTTGATGTATATATATTTTTAGTAAGGATTTTTCATATAATTGAGTTTTAATTTAAGAAAGAATTATCACTCTTAAACCAACAACACACAATAGGCAATCGCACATATGGCATAATAATATAGTTTTAGGCAAAAATTAGAGTATCGATCTATGTACAGAATGACTTCCAATACTAAATCATCATCATTATTTAACCGATCAATTGAGTTTGTGAATAGTAAAAAGTAAAGTAATTAGCAAGTTGAACTAACAAATCAATGAAATAAAGACGAAAATACACAATCAATTAAAGATTCCACTTGACTTTGTTTTCACTTAACATAGAATTAACAACTAGCACAAACTTAAGACAATATCATTTTTTACACATGATATATGAAAGTAGCATTAACCCCCATCAAAAATATCTAGACATATAACTATTTTGAAAACTAAAACTATAAACACATAATAGCCACCTAAAGTTATGCCGTGAGGAACTAATGATATAATTATGTCAGTGTTAAAAATGAATTAGGCTCTAGGGTTAGCTAATTCCATATTTTTTTTGTAAGTTAACAAGATTAATACGTGAAAACCACCTCAACTTACGTAAAATAGACAAAACTATAACTACCTGTCAACTCTTGAACATCAAACCATGATTACAAAATCAATTCATAACTAATGACAAGAGAGATTCATAACATACACCATGGTTTTCTCAAATATAAGCATGAAGATGCACATTTGTCCAATTTTACTAAATCCCGGTATCTTCAATCATCATTCTTAGTCAAATGTCATAAAATTACATATAAAAGATGTAATCATATGCATAAATCTTGTAAAAACATGAGGTTTTTCAAAATAGCATGTTTATAACACCCATAAGATTGAACATTTCATCAAACTAGAACCAATACACATAATCATTAAAGAATAATCAGTTTTCATCATGCCATTAATATAAACAACGCCAAGAATCCTATACAATTTGTTAAATCATGCTAAGTTTCATATAATACAAGTGATAATAAGAGTCTAGACTATGAGGCTTACAAAAAACGCACCCAAACTCAAGAACATGAAAGAACTCATAGTAGATCTAAAGGAATTTAATCAATTTGAGTGAAAATAGGGTGGATGATGTTAAATCTTTTTTAAAAATGCGATTCAATCTTTGCCTTCAGAACTCCCAAAAACTCTTAAGAAATGCTTAAAAACACCTAACAGTTTGAGGGAAAGATAGAGTTTGAAAGGAAATGAAAGTTATGTTGAAAATGAGATGTATTAAGGTTATAAACTCATTTTCTAGCCGAATATGACCATATCTGAAGTGATATGATCATATTCAGCTTTAGAAATTAGCTATATGAAGTTTGATAGCTTATATGGATATATTCAGTTTTGATATAATCATATCATAAGCATTATTCCTTAGACTTTTTCAAATCTTAGGTTTTCATCACAAAAACACCGAGCTTCATCGGATAACAACAAAGTTCAGATAAGACACAAATAAGTGTCTAGATTATGAATTTCGTAACAAAAATGACTTAAAATGCAAAGCAATATATATTATAAACATATATGATTATTAAAATACCAAGATGATTCACATATTTTTGTATAAAACTATAGATTAGACACACACAACAACGTTACAATTTATACCTCTCTTGTCAATGTCACTTTTGTTACAGTTAATAAATAGTGAGTACCGTAAGTATAATTCATAAACACTCAAACTGAAACTGTCATGATCGGATAATTCTCCTATTTAGCTTTTTTTTCAAAATAAATGTACAAGCAAATTTTTTTGAAAAATGATTTCTTTCTGATTTCTTTTTTAAAATCTAAAATATCTCTATTTTCATTGGATGAATATATTGATGTAAACATACTTCAACTTGTTTTGACTTTATAACTATAAATGAATATTAAATAAATAAGTATTTTTAAATTATTATTTTTATCATTAACTAGTACTTTTCTAGTCTTCCACCTCTTCATTCTTTTCTTCTTTATTTTATTTTAAGACAATATATAAAAAAAACAAGAAAGAAAAAGGAAAGTGACTTGAGAATAAACCACATGGAACGACGTGCTGGCACACATGCCACTCGACTTCTAGACTTATTATATCCTCATTACCTTCCTACACAAGCATGCATGCAATCATTTTAGTGTCCCTTGTTAAAAAAAATATAATATCATATCATTTTTTTCTATACCATTTATTAATTTAGTTTGTTTGAACATTTCACATTTGTAGTGTGACATGGATTGCTAATAGGATAGACATTATTTGTGGTATTTATAGTCGATAGTATTAATAAATGTTTTAGCTCGCAGTTCTTTCCTTCTCATCCGTTGTTCACGAGAACGAGTTTATGATTTCTCTCATCATCGGTTCATCGTCTAGGGTTTTTTATCACCTTTTTTGTTTAATCTCTCTGATCTTTGTCGTTATGTAGCATCTTGCTAGTTAGTTAAGTAATCAGATTATTAGTGTTTATAATCCGTCTTGTTTAGTCCAAGATTATAGATTGCATGACTCATGTTTAGGTGAGAGATTTGATTTATGTTCTTCTTGTTAATCATAACTTTGTGATGTCAATGTTTTCTAGATAATATACTTTGTATATGTAGTAATTTTATCATCCTTTGAGCTATATTTTTATCTGGTATAAAACCTGAATCGAAGACCAAACACGAAACATATACGATGTGTTTTAGGATATATGACTAGATATAAGATTAGCTTTAGAAGTTTTTATGTATATAATATTAAGCGATACATGACCTATTCAGACCATTCCCATATGATGTTTTACTTCAATTTTACATTGTCCTTAAGTAATAAAATAATATACTAATTCGTCACCTTTTTATATGGTCTTTATATTTCTAATATATATCTTAGGTAATAAAATTATATAATATACAAAAATAGTAAGAAATGTACCTAAAATATCAATGGATAAGTTTAACAAAATAACAAGTATACTCAATAAGTATTGAGTTAATGAGTACACAAATGAATATGAGACTAATAAGACGCACTTATAGTATCATATATAAATAAAATTATCAATACTCATTTCAAATTCTTCCCATTCTTATCCCTGTATTTATCTTCCATTCAAAAGTTTTATGTCAAACAATTCTTATATTAATTAAAAAAGTTATTGTACATTGACGATTTAAGAAGTTAATTATAAAGAAACAACTTTCATTGAATGCTTTTACTCATTTAAGTTAGTTTATATTTTAAATATTAATATATACTAGTGTTAAGTCTCCCGTGTTGCGCCAGGGGCGTAAAACCATATCAAATAGCCTCAATAACACACCAACGTTAGTGTCCACCAACATCGAAAAAACTCATATTAATTAAAAAAACAGAATAAATAAAACCGAAACGAAAAAGTCTACTTTTCCCCCCGCGCTACCACTACGCGGTGGGAATTTTCTCGGTTTTCTCGTACTATGTAGCGTTGGTGTGTTCATTATCGTTATGGTTTGTCGAAAAACATACATTCGAATACCAAAATCTTTAAATCGTCCCGGTAACGTTAAACCGCACCAAAAATACAAAAAAAAACACCCTCTAAAACCAAAAATCCACACAAAAAATAACCCAAAACACCCTAAAAAAATTCCAAAACCGCCCAAAAAATACCAAAACGAACTAAACGCCCTAAAAATTACAAAAATCACCCAAAAGATTCAAAGAAAACCGCCCAAAAAGATGAGTACAAACAAATCAGATACAATGTATAACCCAATATGCATAACAAAATTAATAACTAGTATTATTTAAATTTTTGTTATTTAACGAAAATAATAATTATAAAAGATTAAGCTAAAAGGATTTTGTGGTGATTGCGGTGGTCGTTGGTTTGGTTTGACTATGTTTGCACATGATTTGGCAATTAAGGTAGCATAAAGGATCACGTGGACATCTCATAAACGCCATTACTCTACTTTCTTCCTTTCTTTTTATCTTTTTTTTCTGTTTTTATAACGAATATCACAAATACACATTTATTATAATCAGAAAGCAAAGTATAAACGAAACATGATGTAATTTAATCAGTGGCGGAGTTTCAGTAAATATGTAGCGGAGGGGTCGAAAGTCACGAGAATCAAATCAGGGAGAGCACACTCAATACGTATAAAATTTTCGACCAAAATACATATAACTTTTAATACTGGGCGAAAAACAGAAGAGACCCAACAAAGCTCCGCCTTTGATAATGTGTAGTAGCGAATTATAAGATAACACAATAATATAGACACAATGGTAATGTATGTTAGAAAATGTAGATTTAACACAAAAGTTATTGGAAATAGTCAAATAACAAAATACAAAATTTATAAGAAATACAAATATGAAAAAATTATTTAATGATCCTTTAAAGTCTAGTTAATACATATAAATATTGCTCATGTTAAATTACCAAACTAACCTTGCCAATCTAAATGCAAGTTGAGTGGTGGGTCACCATTCTCCACAATATATCACTAACTCTAATCCATTATCCATATTCTTGATGAAACATGTCCCAACACACTTTTTCCCCCTTCCTTTGCAAGGAGCATTCCTTTCCATAAAATATTATCTTTTTAATTGATTGTTTATTATTTATTTAGAAGGATTTTTTATTTATATGAAAGGCTTTTGATTTTTAAACTTGAGAAAAAGGTGTTATATTGATGTTTAAAACAATAGAAAATAAAGAAGATGGTATACTTTTAGGTATATGCATGGAAATGTTCATTGAAGACAAGTTTATATTATTATAGTAGTAGAATACATGATATTATTTCATGTATTATCATTAATGTCTTGTAATATATATAGGGGTGGTGAGTTATACAAACACTCATTTATGTTATTAAAACATTCTATTGTCTCTATCTCTCTTCATGTATCTATATGTATGTAGAAAAAAAGATAGAGAGGTGACAATAAATTGAGTGTATCAATAACATACCCCTTTATAAAATATTTATTTACAAATTTATATAGATCAATTTATATAAACATATTATAAATACATATATTGGTTATTGGGTAATTATCTTCTTCTTTATCTCTCTTTATACACACATACACACACACATAGAGAGAGAGGAAGAATAATGTTCTAATAACACAAATGAGTAATGTTTTTTATAATTCACTTACAAACATTTCATATAATATAAAGATTACACTCACAACTTTATAAAGAACGAAATGTGAATTGCTCCAACTAAAACCTTTGTTTATATAACTTATAAATAAGTATTTTATACAAGCGAAAAATAAAATCCAAAAAATATTATTAATTAATAAATTATAAACGAATGAAGAACGTTTAAAAATATAAAAAATAATAAAATTTCAAAATTTTACTTACGGTCATAAGGCTCATTACGGCCCTGTCATTACGGGCCGTAATGGACAATACGAGCCGTAAAAAAATCATAAATTGACTGATTTGATATTCACAGACCAATACGGCCCGTGAAGAATCTTACGGGCCGTATCTAGGGCGTCCAGATATCCATCTGCGTGTATCTATAACATGTCCCTATATATAACCATCACCAACCTTTTTACTTATTATAATATTTACCTAACTTTTTAATCGAGTATTAACTCTATCTCTGTGTATTCACTATAATTATGCACACTAAAATACTAAATTTAGTTTCCTAAAATGTGAATTTTATCTTTACATTTTAATATATTTCATACACGAATTGTGTTCACATATTTTATTATTATAAGAAAGTACATTTATAATACCACATTTATCAACACCAACAAAATTTTCATGCTAGACCCTCAAGTATCAAAAGTTATAACTATATTCATGTACTGAGTATAATATATGTTTCAAACATAATTTTCGCTCATTAACTTTTAAATAATAATATTTTGTGGTTGTGTTTAATTTTTAATTAGCATCTTTGTATAAATTTTGTTAAAAACGAGTTATATTCAAAATATGTTATTTGACTCGCTTAATTTGTCATAGAATAAATAAATTAAATTACAAAAAGATATAATAAGACATAAACTTGTTTTGCCGATTTATTTGGCTCACCTAATTTGCCACCATTTTATTCAAATGACACACACTTCTATTTATTGCTCATATGCACTTAAAGCACTTCATATGGAATACTTAAATAAGGTTGGTGTGTAGGCCAAATTTCTTTAGTTTTCAATTTTAAAATATTATAAGTGTAGTCGCTTTTATAAAATATCATCATTCATAACAATATATTCATATAGGGTATACTTTTTTAGCGTTTTATTTCCATCAAATAGAATGCATGTTTTAATGATATTTCTATTCTCCAAGGTCATTTTTTTACAACAACATTTCATCTCTCCTATGAATCACATATACATTTATCTTATAGAATTTCAAACTTTATATGTTAAAAATATATCTAATTTTAAAGGTTTTGTAATTGTGTGTAACGAGCTAAACTTATTTTGTACTAATGCATATAACTTTCTAAGTTTAGCACGTTATGTTCGTGCAACACCACCTTCGACCATCAAGGCATAATTAGATACTCATAGTAGCAAAATGGAAACTTAGACGGAAACAATCCTTTGGTCTTGAAACACTCCTGCCACCTGATGCAATGGCTACGAAACTTAATAATTTCATGACTAAACTCTAAACTCATAACTCAATATGAAATTTTTAAAATCGACATCTTTTGTAAGAATCATATAGAAAAATGAATACAGTGTGTATATTTTGACTTTAATTTTTGTGATGGGCTGTTATTTAAAATAAAATTTTATGTATATATTTGTTTGTGTCCATCAGTTAAATAAACTTAAACGAACAGATCCCAGGTCCCGTTCTTATACTTTTTAATTCACCATATGATCTGCGTCTCAATACCTCCACATTCTCATCCATAAAGTGATCATGTAGCTAACGATTGTCGTTACCATCACCGGTTTAATAAACAAATTGTGCGACTTTCTAATATATGAGTGTGCGAGAAAGAAATGGATTTTAATTCTTAAAACATAAAATAACTGAATATATATCACATCTACAATGATTAAAATCTGTTTCATATAAGTTTCTTATATAACATATCAAACATATTAAGTGACGGAGTTTAAACATTTCTGTAAATAGATTGAGTAAAAGTAATTTTCTTAATGGGGGACGGACTCAATATGTGTAAAAAAATTATACTACCAACAAACAACCGACAAATGACGAAAAAAGATGAGGGGATGGCCCCTATTATCCTTAGCTTGTTACATATAATTATGCGTATGTTGTCGAAGTTGGTGGTCTAATGGTAGGAGTCAAATACTCTTTAAATACCATCGGAGTTTAAATCTTGATATGCAATAAGTAGTAGATGAGTTTGTGAGTTGGGGTTCTAAAAAAACATAATTATACTTTTAACTTTTTGATAATTAAACACAATAAATAATTGGTAGCAAGCTATAAATATAATTATTAAAAAAAAAAACCTATATTAATCTAAATTCAACCCTAATATTAAGATAATGATTAATTTCACAACTCGAAAGCGGGTTTTGGGGATGGTTGATAGTGGGGTGTGTTTGTGTTTAAAGCTAAGCACTTTTAAGCTGCAAGCTCGAGGACTATTACAAAATTATTTCACTTCGTCAATCATGTATTTATTAATTTTAAAATAGCTATTTTTCTTTAAAAAAGTTAAACAAATATTTTATTATTATATATATGAAAGAATACAAAGTAAGATATAAAAATATTTTTATATTACTATTAATTATAAAATAACTATTTTATTTTTCTGTTAAAAAAATAAGTTAAAGAATACAAAGTAAGATATAAAAATACAAAAAAGTCACAAAAAGACATTCAAAATTACATCTCTATGTTTATCTGCCTAAAATATACAAATATAATAATAATAATAATAATAATAATAATAATAATAATAATAATAATAATAATAATAATAATAATAATAATAATAATAATAATAATAATAATAATAATAATAATAATAGCAATAATAGTAATAATAATAATAATAATAATAATAATAATAATAATAATAATAATAATAATAATAATAATAATAATAATAATAATAATAATAATAATAATAATAATAATAATAATAATAATAATAACAATAATAATAATAATAAAATTTATCATCTGAGGTAATCAGATTGTTACACTTAACAAACATGAAGTAATTTCTGTTTAAGGTAATATCTATTTATAGCAACCCTTGTTATCCAAACATATAATACAAAACTCTAATATATTTTAACAAATCACACAACATTTTTGGTGGCTCGCGGATCAATCCCATTGATCGACCAACTAATTCTTAAGTCAGATAAATGACAGTTTGTATCGAATTAAACCAGTCGCATTATTATGATTTTTAGTAAACCAAACAAATGTTAAAATCCTATAAAATCTAACGAAAAGATATTGATGTTTGTCTCCACTCTTACTAGTGCAACAATTTTAATAAAAACAAACTGATTGATTAAAAAGATTTAACAAATTTTAGAAATTTATATAATGAAAATATGAAATACATGTTTTTAGGACCAAATAAGTTGGACCAAAAATTAAACCTTTCCATTTAAACTGGTTGGTTTATTATTGGAGCTGCTAACCAATTGAACTAGACCGGGTGGTTGCACTTACTTTATTATCATTTTTCTTTAAAATCTAATTTTGGATTAATTTAGTATTCCACATCCATATTTTAGCTATTAAATCTTCATACTTGTTAAGATTAACAATCCACACCAAAACGTAGTGTATTTTGTTTTTTGATTTAATTTCGTAATATAAAAATATTTTTAATTATACCATTCTTTATTACTTCACTCAATTCTTAAACCTGATTTAATTAATGCAACCTATCTAACCAGTGAACCAGTAAAAGAACCGATGGAGACTGCAGTTCATATTATAAAATAAAATACATTTTCTAATGGTAATATGCGACCCTACTTCGGAGTATAGATGTTATGTTAATCTGATCCATCTATCCATATCCCAGCCAGAATCGCACCCTCAACCCTCTCAGGAGGAAACTAAGTGTTGAGAAAACCCCTAGCTAAACTCTAAACATTTTTGCTCAGAGTGAAACTTGAAAAAATAACATCCTAAGAGCATTCACAACCGGTTCCCTATATTTATGTGAATGTATTCCCTATATTGTATGGTATGGTTATAAGTGGTTGTAAATGAAGTATATGGTAAATTTACTGTTCAATCTGTATTTTGGGGAAACACCGTTCAAAACGCTATAATATTTTTAATATATTTTAAGTGGTTGTGAGTGGAAAAGAAAGAAAAAATAATGATAAAGTTGAAAATGTGAGAGAAAAAAGTAGTGATTTTTAGTGTAATTATATGAATAAAAATAGAAAATAAGTTGTGAATGCTATAATATTTACATGTTATAGGTATCACATTAACCGGTTGCCCGGACTATAGATTATTACTGGATAAAATACATTGTAATATTATTAAAGGGCATAATCGTCAAACCATATTACTTCATATGACGTATGAAGAAATCATTGGCAATAAACCCTGAAACACGGTATCACACGCTGTTCCACCACCAAAGAAACAGCGACCAATCCAATGCACTTATTTAATCCCACATTTGCACTAGTATATTTTGGATTAATGTCTCTCCAAATTATTCTTTCATCATGTTCAACAACAACTATTTTATTCATTCCACCACTTTTTCTCTCAATTTCTCATGTGAATTCTTCAGCAATGTAACTGTTTTTCACTTCAATAATCGATCACTATAGCAGGTAATCAATCACAGAACAAACTATCATTGATTTCATTTGTGTGTGAAATACGAATCAATTTAAGCTTTGTTTTGATGGTATGTATGGTAATTTACTTATTTCACTTGTTTTGTTTTGTAATATGAGTTTCAGTCGTGTAATTTGTGTGTTTTTGACTGTTCGTCGTGATTGATCTGAAGCTATGGCTAGACTTTTGGTTATATACTAATGGAATCGATTTAAGCTTTGTTTTGATGGTAATTTCGCTTGTTTCGTGTGTAATTTGAGTTTTAATCGTATAATTTGTGTGTTTTTGATTGTTAGTTGTGATTGATCTGAAGCTATGACTAGAGTTTTGGTTTATATACTAATGGAATCAATTTAAGCTTTGTTTTGATGGTAATTTTGCTTGTTTCGTTTGTAATTTGAGTTTTAGTCGTATAATTTGTGTGTTTTTAATTGTTCGTCGTGATAGATCTGGAAGCTATGGCTAGATTTTTGGTTTGATGTTTATATACTAATGGAATCAAATTAAGCTTGGTTTTGATGGTAATTTCATTTGTTTCGTACTTTCGTGAGTTATTTTGAGTTTTATTCGTATAATTTGTGTGTTTTTGACAATTCGAAGATGCTTGATCTGGAAGGTATGGTAAGACTTGGTTATATAATGATGTTGACGACTTATTTTCGGTTGTTTGACAAATCTGTAATGGATTAAATGCATCTGTTTTTTACTTCAACAATCGATTGCTTCTGAAGGCTATCAATCAACAACCAAACTACTGTTGATTTGTGTATGAGAGATGATTATATGAATCAGTTCAAGCTTTGTTTTGACGGTAATTTCACTTGTTTCGTGTGTAATTTGAGTTTCGATCGTATAATTTGTGTGTTTTCGCTGTTCATCGCTTGATCTAGAAGGTAAGGTTAGACATGTTGATATGAATATGTGATGATGTTGACAATTTATTTTTGGCTGTTTGAATAATCTGAACTGTATAAGATGATAAACTGTGACTTTTTGTTTGGTTTTCGTTTGGTTGCGTATGTTTTCTGGTGGAAAAAGTAAAAGTCACATCGATTTCGTCAACGATGATATTTTTGGTGCGGAATTGTTCGATGATTTAGCTTTATTATCATGAGATTCTTCTGGAATTATTCTGCATTAGAACTATCGTGATATTGCTCATTCGATTTCTAGCTCCTAAATTCACCAGTTCGGATAATTTTTCGTTTAATTTCTGTTTAATCGAGCGTATGAACTTGAAGCAATTATCAATCCTATTGTTTTAATCTTATTGCTCCAATTTGGCCTTCTTTTCTTATTGAGTTTTGTTGTTTCTTCTTGTTATACCAGAGATCTGAATTCAATGATTTTATTCCAATCAAATCTGAACTTAACTGGTAGTTATCGACTTGGATTACACAGGTGTGTTGATGGATTGATTGCTTGCATAGGGAACATCAAGTGTGTGTAAAGAGATGAAACCAAAATCATCAGGTTTAATCGTTGGGATTTCAATTGGGGTGGTAATTGGGGCACTTTTGGCTATATTTGGACTACTGTGCTTTAGGTTTCACCGGAAAAGATCTCAGATTGGTAATAGCAGTTCCAGGAGAGCATCAACCATCCCAATTCGAGCAAATGGTGCCGATTCTTGTACAGTTTTATCAGATTCATCGATGGGTACAGAGTCATCAAGAACATCGATTCATAACGGCGTGTCATCGTGGTTTGGTGGGCCTAGAAAGTCTCATGTGGTTGCAGCTTCTGGAATTCTTGAGTATTCTTACAAGTATGTCAACTTTTAGATCATAGATGTAGTATTTTAAGTGTCATCCAAATGTTTTTTTTCTTTAAGCTCTATATTTTTACCCTTTACTTATTTTTTATCATCTTGATCAAACAGAGATATACAGAAAGCAACATGTAATTTTACTGCTACAATAGGCAAAGGGGCATTTGGTTCTGTTTACAAAGCTCAGATGAGCACCGGGGAGACTGTTGCTGTTAAGGTTTTGGCAACTGATTCAAAACAAGGCGAGAAAGAGTTTCATACAGAGGTACTAGTTATCCATATATCCATACAAATTATCAACTTACATGCTTGTGTAATTTAGTTAAACTGAGTATTAATCACATAGCATCTATTCATCTTTAAACTTTTTCAGTATGATGTTTATGATACGTCATAAACAAAAAGTGTTGGTTGCATTAAGTGTGGGCTTGTAGTTTTATCTGTGTATTATAGTGTGTGATTTCTTTCCATGCTTCATATAACATTTTAAAGTAGCATGTCGTACATATCACAATTACAGGAGCAGTTTCGAGCCTTTCTCTTGTAAATGTTTGTGATTCGGGTAATGTTTTATACACAGTGGGTACTGGGTAGATTTAAAATGATAAAAATGGGACGGGTTAAATACCATCCAAAAAGTTTCTTTTAATACATACAACCTCCTAAATCTAGATGTTATTAAAAAGACTTTGTTTTTGTAATCATAATTATTCATAACCAACTATAAGAATTGTACAAGATGTGTTTCTGGCTAACCCAACCCATTTCGGCACATGCCAGACTACCCAATTCGACCCACTAGCAAGCCCCGACCCACCCATTTTTCCATCTCTACTCACAAAGATTCTTAACATATGGTGGTAGGTCTGCAATTTTATTTACCAGACAAGTGGATCAAGAATTTAGAATTTCTCTTGTAGATACGGCTCAACAGATACCAACAAAATCTTGAAAATAACTTCTTTTAAATAATATTATTTGGTCAAAGTTCTTATTTTTACAACAGGTGGTAAAAAGAGATCTCTTCTCAACTGTTAGTTGCTTCTTCTTAGTTGTCTAATAGGTTTCATTTTATCTTCTTTCAGGTTATATTATTGGGAAGGTTACATCACAGGAACCTTGTAAATTTGGTAGGATACTGTGCAGAGAAGGGACAACACATGCTTATATATGTTTACATGAGCAAAGGCAGTCTATCTTCTCATTTGTACAGTAAGTGATCATAAAACTTTACTCCACTGATTTAAATTTTAATTAAAATATTACTAAAGTTTCCTGAAAATAATGTAGAATAATACCCTTTACACACAAAAAGAACTTTAATCAAATTTGCATAATTCTTTGGAATTCAGGTGAAAAATATGAATTATTAAGCTGGAATTTGAGAGTTCAAATAGCTTTGGATGTTGCAAGGGGATTAGAATATCTCCATGATGGAGTAAGCCTTGTTCCTTATTCCATCCTTAACTACTACTTCTTGAGGTATCAAATTGGGTCGGTTTGATCCGAAACATTTTTCCTCCAAAGTTTTTGTATTTAAAAACAAATAAATAGTGTGCTAAACACGAAAGTTATAATGATTTTAACAATAATTTAGCTCGTCCAAAAATAATGATATAAGACATTTTATGTTGTGATTTCGACCCATTGGACCGTCTTTTTTAAAGCTAATCTATTAATTTTACCAGTTTGACCATTAGATATATAGAATATAACTTGATATGCTCATAAGTAAACGAGTCAAAATTGTCACTTCTTACTGCATGGTTGTTTAAAAATCATGCTTATTGATTATTTCATATAACTTCAGGCGGTTCCTTCGGTTATACACCGAGACATCAAATCTTCCAACATCTTGTTGGATGAGTCCATGGGTGCTAGGGTAGCTGATTTTGGGCTTTCGAGGGAGGATATGATCAACAAAAATGCCTCAAATATTCAAGGAACTTTTGGATATCTAGATCCTGAATATATCTCATCAAGAGCTTTCACCAAGAAAAGTGATGTTTATAGCTTCGGAGTATTACTATTTGAGCTTATTGCGGGAAGAAACCCTCAACAAGGTCTTTTGGAGTTGGTTGAGCTTGTAAGATCTCTTAATCCCTCCACCCCCCCCCCCCCCTTTCCGCGTGAGCATGAAAACCAAAACCAAAACAACCAAAAAGTGAGAAAATAATGGTTCACTTATGACTTTTTTATGACCTAGTTGTGTGATTTGATTTGGTTATGGTAATATGGTTTCATGTGTATAAGTAACTAAAATAACCAAAAATACCCAACCTTTATTTTTTTCCCTTTTTTACAAGTAAGGTATCATAGTAAAATCCTTTTTGTTATAATTTTTCAAAAATAACATATCACTTGCTTCCTCCTTGTTTATAAATTATTAGTTTTTTTTTTGTATTTAACTCATAACTAATTGAATTTATCAACTGATATGTGCATGAACCGACCCTTAAAGAACCACTACTTAACCACTGGTTAACGAGAGTAACCAAAACCACCCGCTGTAACTGAAAACACCAAACTATTTGTAACCATAAGATCCGTTATGGAAAATCTTGAAAGTAAAACATAGATCATAGGTTTGGTTTTAAACCATAATTAAAACCGACCCATGCTCCCTTCTCTCTATGTATATGTGTGTGTGTTTGTGCACATAAAATGGGGTGTTTGGATATGCATTTTGCAACTAATTTTATGATTATTAAAACATATGAAATAAAATAATCAACTATAAGAAACTGTGGTGCAGCAGATTGTGTTTGTATGTCGCCCAGATGCTTCAACTTGTAATAATCACATGATACTTTGTTTGAGTCTTTTAAGTGTTTGACAGTTTATTAAATATCTTAGAAAGCTAACAGATAAAATGACAGGTGCTGTTTAAAAAAAAGTTACAGGAGATTACATTCTTCAACTGTTTAATTTAATATATGCCTATTTGTTTTCTATAAACAATAAAAATATTTATGTAAATTGTTTAATGAACTCTGTGTCTGAATACAATTTGGTATAAACAGGCAGCCTTAAATACAGGAGGCCAGGTAGGATGGGAAGAAATAGCCGATTCACGTCTTGATGGGAACTTCGACGAGCGAGAACTAAATGACGTGGCGGCACTCGCATACAAATGTGTCAGTCGTTCACCAAGAAAAAGACCAGCAATGAGAGACACGGTGCAGGTGTTGTCTCATATATTAAAAGCGCGACACACTAGAAAACATTACAAACGTTCCACATCCGATGTTGTAATTACTATAGGTCAGTCTGATCGCCAGGACTCGATGAATAGTGTACACCGCCGAGCTGAATCTATGGACAGCACAGCTGATTCCATTGATGTTTAGGGGTGTTTGGACGTATGGGTTTTAAAATTTGGACTTATCCATACCCGCCTAAGAGAACGAATGTAGAAATTAATTTGATTCTCATTCCTCGTATTATCAAATCTGTGTCTTAGTGATTTCTAACTACAAACCAAAAACGACTAAATGACTTTTTTCTTTCTTTCGTTTGAATTAGTTCATTTGATTTGTTTTGTGTAATATATTTGACCATCTTTACCCGAGACCGAGTAACACAAAGCACATAGCTCGGGTTTCAGTGTGGTCTTGATTGAGGGAATTAGGGTTCAAATGAAACCTTTTGTAAGATGAGATGTAACATATCTTGTCAATTTTGTGTATGATATGATATTACTTTTATATATATTTGTACTCTAGACCCTTAAGAGTTAAGAGTCATCATATATGACCAGTCTTGTATATTGTTTTTAAAAAATTTTGGAGCTAGTTTGTACTTTATACTAAAATCAAAACATAGATAACAGCTGGCTTCATGTTAGTCTATTTGAGTAGCATGTTGAAGTTTTCATTTGTTCGTCTTATAGGACTAACCTCATTTTCAAATGTTAAAAGTTGTGTACATTTGTCTTAGACGGAATTGGCCAGTGAGAGAGGTGGAATGCTTGGCGATTGCTCCTTAGCACCGGTTGTTTCGTCCACAAAACTCAATACGTGGAGCTTGTGGTGAAATTTGTTTCCACTTTCGAGTTTGAGCTTCCTCCTTGAAATCCTCAACATGCGTTTGATTTAGGATTGGAGGTGAATATAAGGTGATGTCATTAGCGTGATTCGGTGGGATTCTTGGGATTTACACGATTTCCAAAACTTGCACGCCATTGTTCACTTAGGGTAACTATAGGTTTCCATTTGAGTGGTTAGAAGACAGTTCTGGCACGAGCATGGGTTCGAGGTGTATGATCCGAGCCTGACCAAGGCTTCCAGTTTGTGAGACCCATTACTTCATACTATTCATTGTAGTATTGTATTTTCTATTTCTGTCAGAGGTCAAGGGGAGACAATAGCGAACTTATCCCGAGTTGTTTTACTTGTATTGTCTGGCACATCCTCACACCTGCAACCTTTCTCATTGCATTACCGACTACTTCTCCACGACAACTCAAGGGAAGGAGGCTATGAGCTGCATTTGCGGTGGTCAGTGTAAGATAGTAAAAGACTACTTGATTATTTATTAGAAACCCTAAAAATTTAAATTGACCATGTGGGCTTAACCCTACTAATAATCAATACTTAACCCTAAAAATAATATAGTCTAATACTCCCTCGTAATCGTAGTTAAGTAATCGTAAGCTAAGACTGAGAAACAAAAAAAATAAAACGATCAACGTGCTTTGATCGACTCGAAAATCTAAACTTTTGCCAACAAGTTAATATTGTGTTTGATGTTGTCATCCGTATTTTGGTTGATTGTGCTATTCTAGTGTGCCTAATAGTTCATTGGTTCTTGGTTTCTGGAATGATAATATGAGGACTGACGACCGTAGTCGCTGGGCGATGTCTCAAGGCTAGCAAGCGACAGTCTCTTGGATCTAAAGATGACACATGTAGATATTAAAAATAGGAAGAGAAAGCAAGATCGATGATCGTGGTCAGATGGCGGTCTCTTGGATCCGTAGATTAGGAGATAAAAACTTAAGATCTGAAAAAGAAGAAAAAATCTAATTAAACCGATAAATAGAATAAGAAAAAAAGAAAACATAGTGATCACTACAAGTTAAGAGCCATAATCCAGAAACAAATCAAAAGAATGGATGTGAACAAATCAAAAGAATGGATATGGGTAATTGGTTTGAATCTTCAATCGATAACGAAGCTTTACTCAACAGAAACTAGAAAATAGAGAAGAAACGAAATAGAAAAAGAAGGTAGGACAGGGCGGTGGTGGCATGTGGTGGCACATCGCCCTGTCTAGGATTTGAACTAAGTGGTGATGGTTAGTGTTTGTATGTTTTGTGGTGGTGAGCGAAGAAAACCCTAAGGCTCTGATACCATGTAAGATAGTAAAAGATTGATTGATTATTCATTCAAAGGGTGATTACAATATATAGAGTTTATAAGAAACTCTAGAAATCTAAGCCGGGCATGTGGGCTTAACCCTAATAATAAGCAATACTTAACCCTAATAATAATAATATCTAACAGTCAGTTTCATAGACTTTTGACTAGGGAGGTGGTTCTAGAATTAACACCGGCCTGCAGTTTTGACATCACCAATGACGATCAAGACTCTACGCAATATGTGTATGGTTCGACAAATGCAAGTTTGGCTTAGGTATAGAAAGGATCTAGACATGGTATCTCTGGATCGCACACTCTATCCCATTAATCAATCAACCCATGCTAAACCAACACCGGTCGAATGATACACATGTTACGTTTAGTCTTGGTCCTCGTAAGTGAAGTCGTAGCTATCAGTTTCAATCCCTAAATCACTTCATTAGTCAAAAGTCTATAAAACTTGGCTATCACGGTCACCAACTAACCACTACAAATATATCTCGTAGCCTCTCTCGCTGGAGCTACCATGGTGAATTAATTAACAATGCAATGAGCAAGGTGGGAAGTGTGAGGATGTGCCAGATAATCAAGTAAAATAGCTCGGATAAGTGCACCATTGTTCCACCTGACATCTACCAGAAATGAAAAACATAATATAACGTTGAGTGATCTGGAATAACCAGTCTCGCAAATTGGAAACATTGAGCTTGGATCATACACCCCAAAACCATAATTGGTCAAAACTATCCTCTAATCTCCTCATATTTAAAACCATAGATACCCTCAGTGAACAATGACATGCAAGTCTCGACAGTTTGTAAAGCCCGAGTATCTAATTGAATCGCACCAATAACATCACCTTCAATTCTAAATCGAATTTCTTGCGGAAGATATCAAAGAGGAAGCTCAAACTCGAAAGTGGAAAAGAACTCCATCACAAGCTCCACGTATTGAGTTTCATGGATGTGGAACAACTAGTGCCAGGGAACGTTCACTACGACCTTCCACCCTTCTCACTACCCAATTTTGTATAAGGAATCAAGCTCAAGGCAACACCTGGGTAAAAGTAGATGTCAACGTAGCCATAACATATTAAGTCTATCAGCATACAACTCCTCGTCCTCAACAAATTGGGAGGCCATAGATGATCTCGGTTCCCTAAAGCAACAGACATGACATGAAAACAAAATAAATGACTAATATCATAAAATAAAAATAAAAAATTGGAATAGAAGGTAAATGGCACGATCACGCCTAGGGCAGGGCATGACCATGCTTTCGGCATCAAGGGCATATCCATGCCTAGGACAGGGGACCATAAAACTAGAGCATGGTCGCGCCTAGGGCGAGCCATGACCGTGCTCAAGCGTCCATCAACGCTCATGCTTCAACAACTCATCAACAACATCAGGACACCTATTATATCCTTTAAAGTGATAAATTACCACTTAATGATTATAATACAAGCAAAAACACATAAAAGAAACAAAGAAATTCACTCAATAAACTTAAAACTACATTAAAAGCCTAGATGACTAAAATCATAGAGCCTAAATAAAGAAAATCAATAAAGAAACTAAACGAGAAGGACGTAAAAGTTTGGGCTTTATGTGTCGGTATGAGTCAGGTCAAATATGAAACGTTTACGTGCAAATTATTATATACGATTTGAGATGATCTACCTTTCAACATTCCCCTACGTTTTTAAGTAAATTTTGTTCTAAAGTTAGCGGGGTCAATTATAAAGCATTTTATTCGATGGTATAAGTCCGAGTTCCTCAATGTTGTAACATAATATAAATTCGGAAATGAGTCGAGACGATTGTAATCCAGGCTTTATCACACAGCCTACTAGGGGTGTTCAAAAATATCCGAATCCGAAACCGAATCCGAAATATCCGAAATTCGGATATCCAAAATTTCGGATTCGGATTCGGATAGTGATTTTGAGAATTTTCGGATATTTCGGATATCCGAAATATCCAAAATATTTTTATAAAAAATTAAAAATATTAAATATTAATTAAATGTTTCGGATATTTTTAGATATTTTAAATGTTTTAATAAAAACTTCGGATATATGAAATAAATTTTAATAAAATTTATTATTTTTTTATAAAATTTATTATTTTTTTATAAAATTTATTAAATAATAGAAAACTTTATTGAAATTCGGATATCCGAATCCGAATCCGAAATTTCGGATATCCGAAATTTCGGATTCGGATTCGGATAGTGAAATTCACTATCCGAAATTTTTGGATATCCGAAATTTGAGTTGAACTACATTTTCACATAGTTTTATTTGCAGAAGTGTTGGGTCAAGTATAATACGTTTCCGTTCAACAGTATAAATTCGAGTTACTTTACGGTTCGGCGTAAATTTAGTCCGAAGAAAAATCGGGTCAACTATTAATCTATACATTATCACGTCACGTATAATAACACCGTAACATGTTATTGCATTCTCATTTTGATATTTGAGATCACGTTAGAATTTCCTGTGCAACACTTGTCGAAAAACCTAGTTATTCAAACTTACCTTTTAATATATTTTGAGTAAATTACAAATTTTGTCATTTAAGTATGCTCAAAATTACGGATATTATCATTAAACTTTAATAATTACACTGAGTTTTCTTTATTTGAAAAACTGTAATGTTTTTTTGTCCTTTCTACTAAAAGCAATTAACTTTTTTTTGTTACATTTTTGTAAATGGCTATTTTGCCCCTAATCCTCAAAAGGACAAAATGTGTAATTTTTTATTTTCTTTCTTTGTATGCTTATTTTATTAACTTTACTTTTCATTATTTCTTTATTTTTAACCACTTTTTATTTTAAATAATTATCTTAAATATTATTAATTAGTTATTTTTAATCATCCAAATATGAGTTATGATTAGTTTTATTATATTAAAATATATAATAAATTACTATTCTATTTTAAAACATTCATCATATGACTAATATTTATTTTATAATAAAATATAAATAAAAAAATCCATTTTCATAAGATTTATAAAAAAAAAGTTTAGAAAAAATAAAAAGATTATGTATTAAGTTTTTCTATAAAAGAAACAAACAGAGTGGGGAAGAAATTCAAGGCTTAAGTATGCTAATAAAAATTAAAAAAATATATTATGAGGTGTTAAATATTATTGGCTCAATCAATTTTAGAAAAATAGAAAATAGAGTGGGAACATGGGTCAGTGGGTTGTTTTACACCTCGGGTCGTGCCTTCGGTTTGACTTTTAACATTTTTCTCCTCTGTTTTTTTTATAAAAATAGCGACCAACCCATCTGAAAGTTCATCATAATGCAAGTCCAAACAACTACTCTGAAGTTTTAATTAAACAAAACCACGAATGTTATTTAATTAAAGGCGCTATTATTTTGGGTTTTTTTAAACGGTTACTAAAGGGTTTTAACCGTCGCTTTTTAACCCTTTTGTTATTCAAATTAAACGCGCTATTAGTTTGATATAGTTATTTCACATTAGATAAAAATTAAACTAGTAATCGGTTTGTTACACCTTCGCTTTTTAGCCCTTTTGGTATAAAAATTCAACTATATCAAACAGTTTGTTTTACGTATTATATTAGAAACCCATCGAATATCATATGAAATTGTGCCATGACTTTTTATTTTATTTACAATTATTCTATGTTAGGTCGTATATGTGATTAGACTTTGCTTAATATATAAAGTCTTTAATTGTTCTTATTGTAAAGTTTGCTTCCGTTTTAATTTTTAGTGATTTATGTTTGATTTATAATATTAAAACCCATTAGTAACCGTTAAAAAACCCAAAACAATAGCACGTTTAATTAAATAACATTCATGTTTTTTTGTTTAATCAAAATTTCAAAGTAGTTGTTTGAATTTGTCACTAGGGTGAACTTTTAGATGAGTGGTTGCTATTTTATAAAAAAATAGAGAGAGAAAAATGTTAAAGGTCAAACCGAAGGCACGACCTGACGTGTAGAACAACCCACTAACCCATGTTGCCATCCTATTTTCTATTTTTCTAAAATTGATTGTGCCAATAATATTTAACACCTCATAATATATTTTTTTCATTTTTTATTAGCATACTTAACACTTGAATTTCTTCCCCGGTATGTTTGCTTCTTTTATAGAAAAAAACATAATACATAATCTTTTTATTTTTTCTAAATACTTTTTTTATAAATCTTATTGAAAATGGATTTTTTTATTTTATATTTTTATTATAAAATAAATATTAGCCATCCGATTAATGTTTTAAAATAGAATAGTAATTTATTATATATTTTAATATAATAAAACTAATCATATCTCAAATTTGGATGATTAAAAATAATTAGTTAATAATATTTAAGATAAGTATTTAAAATAAAAATGGTTAAAAATAAAGAAATAATAAAAAGTAAAATTAATAATATAATCAAACAAAAAAAGAAAATAAAAAATTCATAAATATTACACATTCTGTTCTTTTGAGGGAAGAACAAAATGAACATTTACAAAAATATAAGAGAAAAAATTAACTGCTGTTAGTAAAAAGAATAAAAAATATTACAAATTTTAAAATAAAGAATAATTAGTGTAACTTTTAAAATTTAAAAACAATATCTATACTTTTTAACATACTTAGAATACAAAATTTGTAATTTAAAAAAATATTACAAATTTGTATATTTTTTCCAAAAAGAATTCTTTCGGAGAAAAACCCAATTGAAATAAAGTAGACACGCGAAGTCGCGAATCTCCCATCGCAGATCTTACCCAATCCAACGGCCACAATCCACGATCCGCTTCCTCTATTCCTATTGGTTCAATTCACAATCTCCAAACGAGTATATATACAAACCAAAACCACATCATTCTACACACCTATATACTCCACCACCACCACTTCCACCGTCGTATCGCCACCTCAAACCACCACCGTCGCCGGAACACAATGGCCGGAAGAGGCAAAACCCTAGGCTCCGGCGTCGCAAAAAAAGCCACTTCAAGAAGCAGCAAAGCCGGTCTCCAATTTCCGGTCGGCCGTATCGCCCGGTTCTTGAAAGCCGGAAAGTACGCCGAACGTGTCGGCGCCGGAGCTCCGGTCTACCTCGCCGCCGTGCTCGAATACCTCGCCGCCGAAGTAAGTTTCATCGATAACAGTTGATTGAAACCAGAAAAGATGAAATTTCTAGGGTTTGTGTGAATTTAGGGTTTTTTTATGCTTATTGTTGTAATTGATGTTCTACAGGTGCTTGAGTTGGCGGGAAACGCTGCGAGGGATAACAAGAAGACTCGAATTGTCCCGAGGCATATTCAATTGGCGGTGAGAAACGATGAGGAGTTGAGTAAGCTTCTTGGTGATGTTACGATCGCTAATGGTGGTGTGATGCCTAATATTCATAATCTTTTGTTGCCGAAGAAGGCCCCCGGGTCTTCGAAATCTGCTGATGATGAATAGAGATTTAGAAGAGAGTGATGCAATGTGGGTTGAAGAGCTTTTGGGATTTAGGGTTTGTTGTGATCTTGTTTTTGGGGTGTTGAATTTAGGATTAGGTAATATGTCTATAACTGTTGAATTCAATGAAAAACTTAATCTTTCATTATTTTGAGAAGTTTGGTGCTTTTAAGATTACTGTTAAATGTGAATTTATTGTATGTCTTTAGTTACAATACACCATCAAAATTGATGCTTGCTGGTGTATGAAATGAATCCCACAATTGAAATTGAACCTCAAGTAAAACCCTGAAGTTGTTTTTGAAATTGAACCCTTGGTTAGAACCTGTAAATCTAAATTGAAACTTCTGAGAAAGTGCAACTATAGGTAATGCTTGTTTTGTGTTTTAGGATATAGGGTTTTGGTTTTGCGGAAAGATGATGAGTATTAAACATTTTATTGTAGTCAGTGAAACTAAAAGATGAAACATATGAATTATTTTTAGGTAAATTCAAGACATGACTTTTTTAATAAATGAGTTGATCTGTTATAGCATCTACAACTAATGGGCTTACAGGCTCCCACTCTTTTTTAATAAATGAACTCTAAGATGATAGCCCCCCTTAGAGAACTTTCTAAGTTCATGAAAAAGCTCTATTGGGGATGGGACAAAAATAGTTTTTGGATAGAAAATTAGATAGGAAATGGATCGCTAAAACACATGTTCTGATCTTTTTGCAATTGAAAAAGAGAAGTTGTGCTCCATAAGTGATAGATGTGGTGTAGTTCGAAATGGAAGCCCCTATGAATGGAGATGGATGCACCAGCTCGATAACATCGAGGAGGTGAAGTGATTTCAGGAATTAATAAACATGTTACAAGATTTTTTGTCTCAGTGATGGATTTCGCTTGGATGATTGAGGGGAATTAACAGTGAAGTCTTTTAGAAATATACTTGAATAGTTGAATTAAATTGTATGCCTGTTGATCTTAATCCTCAAGTATAGAGTGCATGGGTTTCTCTTAAAGTTAATTATTTTGCTTTAGAGAATTAGACTTTGGTAGAATCTAGTCTGAAGAAGCTTTGTTAGAGTGGGGTGTTCATCTATCGTCAACCGAATGCTATATGTTTTAGGGCGGTCGAGTCCTTGGAACATGTGTTCATGGCTTGCCCTTTGGCAAAGGAGGCGTGGTCCCCGATCTTATCATTGGTGTCATTTTCATCCATTCGGGAGGTTCTACAATTCTCGTTTGAGATTGGGGGAGGTGCAAAACATATATAGGCAATGTATAATTTTTGACAAATTTTTGGGGTATCTGGAATGCAAGGAGCAATGTCATTTTCAACTCTAAGCTGGCCTTGGTATCGAATGTAGTTGATGAAATCAAATATGTTTCATTCTCGTGGTTAAATCATAGGATGAAAATAGGAGATTCAGCATGACAAATTTGGTGCATCTTTTCATTGATTAGATTCCAAGTGTAATATGTGTTGTATTTTTCTGTGGTCCTAGCATCTTGCTAGTGGTTTTTTAATAAAATTTGTCGTTTAGAAAAAAAGAGAAATTTACTAAGAATTGCAACAAATCCAAAAACCTCACTCATGCAGTCATGCTTCCTTCCCCTCTCTTAAAATGCTCATCCTTCCTTCACAGATCGTTATGATTACGGACAGACCTTTCTCCCTTACGTTTTTCATCTTTGTTCTTCACATTGATGCCTTAAGTTGATAGACTCAACCAAAGATGCTTTTATATTGTTAACTTAATAAACACGTTGACTTGTTAATTTATTTAAGTTTAAGTTTAACTATTTTAAATAATTTTCTTTAATTTGAAGAGGGATTTAAAAAAGGTTTTATATTTTGATTTTAAAGTAGCTGGTCAGTTCGATTAATTTAAACACTTAAAGATTATTTAATATTTTGAACCGTTCACTAGGTCTCTATTTCAACTATTTAATTCATTATACAACTTATTTTCACAAGGTTTCTCTAATCGTAATTAAGGTGGTTAAAAGTTCATTTTGAGCTGGAGTAATTTTGGTTTAAAATATTACTAAATCAACATGCAATACACATATTAACAAATAACATTAAATGAGGAAACTCGAAACACAACACGATTAAAGTATGTCTCAACAAGCCAGTCGTGTTTGGATTCACCTATTGAACCCGTCAACCTGCCTACCCAACACGATTAACACTTATATCAAACAAGTAGACTAACTGTAATATTCACAAGAACTACAACTACACCTCTGACTGTGATGGGATCGGAGGCAATGGTGGCATTACACCACCACTCGTGGCCTGACCCTGATCATCTTCTCGCACGTCCGGTTGCAACTCATCGTTCTTCTGAGTCCCAAACCCCGGGTCATCTTTCTTCTTTGGTGGTTTGATAGGAGCAGCCTGAATCTCTTTACAAACTTTCTCTAAAATAATCAAAAAATCGCGCACTACAGAAAACAATCTCAGCCCTTCATCTTTACCAGAGTTCCCATGAAAGTAATCTGCTGTGCTCTTCACAAGAGCCATTATTTTCTTCTCTTCTTCAAACATCCATGTAATCTCCTTCTCTGCAGTCTCCACAAAACCAGACAATATAAGCCAAAACTCATCACCTTCTGCATCTTCAGACTGCAGTTCCAAATTCTTCATATCAGTGTTTAAAGACTCGCGGGCTTTCACGAGCCCATGTCCAAGTTTTGAAACTGAACTGGTTAGCCCGTCAACATCGATGATTGCTGCTTTTGTTACATTCTCGAGCTCATTACTCAAGCCCAAAACCACCTCAACCCCTAGCCTGCAGTAATGTTCATCTGCTTCTTCATTAGATGCTGCTAGCAGAAAATCTTTGGTTTCAGGGGTGCAGATGCTTTTTTTACCATCTTTCGCAGCCCGAAATGCTCGTATGCCTTCACCCCGCATGATTTCTTGAACGACGAAGTGTAGAAGTGTTGTTTTTCCATCGATTCCTTTGACGTCCGAGAGTTTTAAGAGAGTGTCGAGTTTGAATGCTTTTGCACTGCCGCGAAAAGTTCCAACATTCATACGATTCCCTGTTTTTAGAACAGCTTCCAATAGTTTGAGGAATAAACGGCTCTTTTTGAGTTCCAAACAAGCAGCCTATGGAGTTTTGTACAAAAAAGAAAACATAAAAATCAGCTGACATTTTTCTAGATCTGTAGAGGTTGTTAAGATGTTACACTTGTTTGAGTTGAAATGGGTCATTTTGGTAGAGGTTGGGTTGGGCTGCTAATGCTTTTAGTTATATATCTTCTAATAACTATTGAAGGTTGTAGTTACATACTTACATCTATTTAAGTAGATAATTGTGAGAATTGTATAAACACTTGTATCTTTGCTTTGAATGTGATACATAAGGAAGGTTATACGACTTACTCCAGTCTCTTTTTTAACTACCATTATGTCTTATCAAGCGCTATGTACAAGTGAATTATGCGCCTCTACATAAAACTGGTTGTGTATGAGTGTATCAACGCATCCCTATGATTAATGTACAAAACAAAAAAAATAGAGGGGAAAAACTTACTTAATTACTAGACTGAGAAAAGAAAAGTTTAACTATGTAAGCCGTTGAAAAGACTTATTTTACTACAAAAAGACTGAGGAGGTGTAGTAGTTGTATTTGTTATAATTAGACGTTGAGTGACATTCAACCCATTGGATTGGTTACTCGACCAGATTGAATCTAACAAGTAACAACTGTAATAACTGTAAAGTCTAACCTCCAAAGTTTCAAATGATTCTTTAATGTTTGCTTCCTCATCTTGAAGTGTGCACATGAACAATAACGATTCGAGTCTTTTAAAAGCATATGGTATTTCAACTAATGCTTTTAGAAATCTTTCTGCTGGTCCAAGCCTGCTAAGATCCCCACCATATAGCCTTAGTTTCAGTTCTTCTTCACTAGTTGGTGCCATTTTCAGCAAAGTTTGAACGATTTCTATAGGAAGCTCGTTTCCTGATATAAACCAACAATAAACTTGGAAGTGCTTATTGAACAATACTGGAAAGCGAGAAGGAATTACCTTCGATAAGTGCAGCAGAAACTTCTTCTGTTGTAACGTTTAGTGCTTTTAGAAGAATAGACAAATTCTGTGCTTTCTTGGGATCAATAATTTTTACAAAATGCGTCTGAGGTTCTTTCGCTGGAGCGTTTTTGGTGTCTTGATCTTTCTCTTTTCCGGGTGCATGATAGCCGAATAAACTTTCAATCATTTCTTCATTAAACCTGGTGATTAACAGACTTGTTTATAATTCAAAAAGTTTACATAAGGCTAACTAAATGTTGAAGAAGTGAGAAGCAAACAGCTTACTGAAATGATCCTGATTTAATCTTATCCCAAACCATTTGTTGATCAGGCTTAGCCATAACTTTATCCCAGAAGAATGGTTTTAGCTTAGCTTTAGAAGCATCAGCAGCCTCTGCCCGACGTGGCGGTCTGATGCTTGCACCCAATCGTCGAGGTGGTGGTGGGGGCCCTCTTGTACTTTCTCCAGGCTTGGGTGGTGGTGGTGGTGGCGCTCCTGTTCCTCCAGCAGGTGGAGGTGGAGGAGGTCCACTGGTAGGTGGTGGTGGCGGCGGCGCTGGTGGTGGTGGCGGTGGGGTTGCTCCTTTAGACGGTGGAGGGTCAGAAGGAGGTCCTAGTCGAGTGGGGGTGGAAGGAGCACCGACAGGAGAGAAAGTTGAACCAGTGGCAGGGGACACAGGAGCAGCACCTGCAGCAGGAGAAGAAACAGGAGACCTTCCATTCACTGGTGTTTTTTGTGGTGAAGATTCTGCCCCTCCAACAGGAGAATCTGTCCTTCCGCCAGAAGCCCGTATAGAAGATTCTATCTTTCCGGTAGGGCGTAATGACGATTCTGCCCTTACAGCTCTAGGCTTCAGAGTATGCCGTAAGGAAGATTTCACCCTTCCAGCCGGAGGAGGCATAGAAGGATCCAAAGGCATCTTCATGTGCAGATCAGAATCAACAGCAACACTCGCATCCATCTGCCCGTTTGATGTATTACCATTTTTACCCTTGGAATTTACCGACTTCTTTGAATCACCTGAAAGTTTTAACCCAACCTCATATCAAAAAAACCAAAATCCAAACATGTATCAAAGAAACTAGTATCTGGTTTATGTTATCATGTACCACTAGTTGGATTCTTGCCCATACTTAAGCGGAGAAGAGGTTTCTCATCATTTTGATTGCCAGCAAGACCAAAATTCCTAGCGTAACAGTAAAAAAGAAGACCAGCAACACAAAGTGTCACAACCGCAGTAACGATTATAACAACAATAACTGTTCCTTGACCAACACTTTCAGCCAACCTGCGTCTTCCGGGAGCATCATTAGGTTTGTGTACAAAAGACACCAAATACTCTATATACCATTTTCTATTAAGCTTATCCTTTCGGGATTTCGTTAATACAATTCGTTTATCCCTTAAGCAATCCAGTATGGTTTTCTTGACATTAGGATCTTGAAAATCTTCCATTGAATAACCCAACTCTGCTCCACAGTTCACCCATAACAGTTTCGCCTGCAGCCAACCAACTTCATCAACAACCAACAAACTTTAGCACAAGATTTAACTTTAGATTGATATTTATCACACAATAATGATTACAGAATCATAAGAATTTGCTGCTAGTTTAATAATCTTAATTCCTTTGATAGTTTTCAACAAACTCACATTTTCACAAACATCTGGTGGGCACTTACTAGATCTTTATCTGTACCAACTTTTAGCTTGTTTGATTATACAGATTGATAGATAAGTCCCATATAAATACAAAATTCAATACACATTATCATCTTGAATACAAATCAATCTCATAGTATCAGCAACAGTAGAGTAGTACCGTATCCTCATCGATTGTTTCCTCGCAGTCGATTCGATTGTCAAGAGGCCGATGTTGGTGATCTCTGTCTGAATCTACAGCCTCTGCCAAAGGGTAAACTAGAACAACAACAATCAACGCGATTAAAACCACCCCTTTGGCGCGCATTTTTTCTTGAATCATCAATTCGAATCATTTCAACCAACAATAAAACCCAAACCCAAAGAACATCATCCCAGAAAGCCTTGACCATCGCCAATCGATTTCTTCTTCAAAATTCAAATAATTTCATTCGCAAACAATCAAGAATTGGGGTTCAGATTCTGGGTCATCACTCATCAATATGATCAAACCCTATGATCAAGTAGCTGCAAATTTCATCCCACTTTTTTATTTATCAATGTAGTTTCTTTAAGGATAAATTGAATTGAAATTTGCAATTGGGTGGACTATTTCAAGGATGAATTGTGCTTCAGTTTGAATGTAGGAAACGCGACGGCGATTCCACGGTGGTCGGAGTTGTGATAATGGTGGCCGTTGACGGAGGAAGCATGAATTGATGGTCGGAATCCGATCGTTTTTCCCCAATTTCTGTTTTGGAGTAGGTTTGTTTATCCCTGAAATTATGTGATCATTTGCAATCGTACGTCACTTTTTGGAGCCAATTTCTTCTATACAAACTCTTTACAAATATATGGGTATACAAAAGTTTATCATTACTACATAATATGAAAAAACAAAGTTTGAGAAATAGTTAGGCGTTGAATGGTTTTGAGTTTGACCACACATGTTTAATATCTTTTACATTTGCCCCCCCTCCCCAAACCCACATACATGTGTTTAAGCAAGAAAGATGGGGAGTGCTCATCCTATTTGCACAATTTTTTTGTGTAGGTGAGAGATCTCTCCTGACTTTCGCCGCCATCTTCCCCGTTTGTCGCTGCTGCCTACACCGTCGCAATCATGAGAGGAACCATCGGTTGGTTTCGGTGGTTGTTTTGCCATCGATTCTTCTATGAGTGAAGACGCCGCATTGGAGCAGTGAGGAGCGGGGGGACACATCAGTTTAGTTGTTTTGTGCTCCGATTTGGTTGTCTGGTCACCCCGTTGGTAATGCCCGTTTGCTCCTTTAGTACCGGCGATGATGATGAGAAAAACCTTATCAGAGTCTTATTGTTGGTTTCGTGTTAACCCGTGATTTCATATTACTATTTCCGGTTTTCCTTCGATTGATTGATTAGTTGTTTCTGTTGCTGTCGATGAAAATGGGTTGTTGCTCATCTGAAACTGCTGTTGTTTTCGTTTTAGTGCTGTAATGATATTGGTGGAGTGGTAGCGGTTGCTTTGACAAGACTATCGTTGACAGTCAGCAGCTGCACCTAAACATCCCTTCTGAGCTCAATAGTTATCTTACGCGTGCACTGTCCGCAGATGTATCAACTAGTTTGGATTAATAAATAAATTGTTTTTAAAATTTGCAAGTTTGATATTAGTAATTTTAACACTCACATGTTGTTCAATAATAGTTCATGCCAACACTTGATTTTTACTTGATTTCAATTATATTTTTCTCTATTTTGTTCACACTTTTCATTATAAATGAAACAGAGTGAAAATCAAGTATAAATATGTAAAATTATTATTGATAACAAAGTGAAAGTTGAGACGGAGAAACTATTAGTTTGACTATTTTTAGCAAATAAGTCATATTTTAGATTTAAAAAAATCTAATTTTATTGTTTCTATTAAAAATACTCCAAGACTAATTCTTCATGGACTTGCATTTGCGTAAAACGGTTATTAAATTTCTTTTACAAAAAAACTACCATTTTTTGAACTTATATAACAGGGGTATTCGTAATATGTTTAAAACCAATTTTAATTGTTAACAAAAGCAAGGGGTATTCACAACACGTTAAATTAATTTAATTGTTAAATAAAACTAAGTTGACAGGTTTGAAATGTATGTGACAATAACATATTGTGTGCACAACATTTCAATCTTTAACTTCATGATTTAAGCTAGAGATTTCGTACTCAGGTAATGATAAAAATGATGAGATGAGCATGGTTCATTTGTGATCTAAAATGTTATTCATGATATCATCATAGTAAGTTTTAAAACACACCTATGTCAACTTGATTACAATTTAAACTATCTTTTTCAAAAGTTTAGTTCAAGTTTAACATATCCATCCATGATAGTCTACAGACCAATTATCAACTGATTGTAGGTTCAACCCTAAAATTATCAAACCATTTTCAACACTGGTCCGGTCCAGGAAGAGGCTTTTTTCACCTCTTACTATGAAGTAGAGGTGCACATCCAACCTGGTTTCCCCGACAGACCCTGCTTCACCCGGTTGCTCCTCAACCCGACCCAAACCGATTCAACTCGTAGGGCTCAAACTGGTTTGTCCCCTTCACACCCCAACCCGACAAAGGTTCAAACCCGGTTTTTTGACCATTTTGGCCTCTTAAAATCTGGTTGGACCCGACCCAAAGCCCGACCAAACCTGGTTTGTATACCCGAACCGATTTCAAAATTGAACTCGGTTTACGCAACTCTACTGTGAAGTGTGAAAGTGTGAAGTGATTATTAATTCGGCTGGATTATTTCTCAAAATCAATACGTAGTCCGAGGCCCATTTAGGGGCTGTTTGATTACGCTGACTGAGTAAAAACTGACTGAGTCAGAAGCTGACCCAGTAAGAAGTTCTGACTGAGTCTGCATCTGATTGAAACTTGGCCGTTTGATTTTAACTTGTATCTGACTGACTCTGATAACCAATATTTTCAGAACCGGATCGGACGTCGAACCGGACGCCTTAAGTTATATATATAATCAAATATAAGTAATTTATATATGATTTATATATGTATTTTATAGTTATATATAAAACTTAAGTATATTTGGGTGTGTGTGAATGTATGTTTAAAATTATGGTGAACACTTTGTTCCACATTGGTGTGGGGACAAAGTGAGGTTTGGTTTATAAGTAATTGTTTTATCACTCTAGTGTATCTTTATGACATATTTTGCCACAAGTACTACCCGCGCGCAGGGAGGGGGGGGGTTAAAAAAAGTTGGATTTCTAGCGAACTCGTGTGTGCCCGCACATGTCGCGGACACGAATACAACTTCAAAAACCCAGGCCCGTGCGAGACCATTTTTTGAATTCGGTTTACTTTTTGATCATTTATAATTCAACACCCCGTTTTTACTCAAAAAAGTTTCTGAAAAACGGTTCGACCAGGCGAATGGGAGGCGACTGCGACGCGACCGACGGGAGGGTTGGAAGACCCGGTCAGACTTCTCAAGATTTTGGACTCAGTCAGATGATATTTCCGGGTCAGAATCCCTGGTCAGCAACAACAAACGCACTGACTGACTGACCGGGTCAGCCAGTCAGTGGTCAGGCCTGTGGTTAGACGAATCAAACGGGGCCTTACTGTCGAGTGTAACAACAACACACTCACCAACGATTAGGGCTTTCGAGGGTTTTAGAGAGCTCACATCCCACAATCAATTGAAGCTTTCTCCGATATCTATTGATCTGTTGTTCACCGGTGAATGATCGGATATGGTGTCGGAAAATATCCGGAGCAGCTCAGTTGTTCAGCGGTAATCTCAAGGTATACTTCTGTTACTTCAATGTTGATTCTGAATTGGTTTGTTATCATTTGAAGATTGGTGGTTTGTTGTTAAATGATCATGTAAGGGGCTGTTTGATTACGCTGACTGAGTCAGAAGCTGACCCAGTAAGAAGTTCTCACTGAGTCTGCATCTGATTGAAACTTGGCCGTTTGATTTTAACTAGTATCTGACTGACTCTGATAACCAATATTTTTAGAACCGGATCGGACGTCGAACCGGACGCCTTAAGTTATATATATAATCAAATATAAGTAATTTATATATGATTTATATATGTATTTTATAGTTATATATAAAACTTAAGTATATTTGGGTGTGTGTGAATGTATGTTTAAGATTATGGTGAACACTTTGTCCCACATTGGTGTGGGGACAAAGTGAGGTTTGGTTTATAAGTAATTGTTTTATCACTCTAGTGTAACTTTATGACATATTTTGCCACAAGTACTACCCGCGCGCAGGGGGCGGGGGTGAAAAAAGTTGGATTTCTAGCGAACTCGTGTGTGCCCGCACATGTCGCGGACACGAATGCAGCTTCAAAAACCCAGGCCCGTGCGAGACCGTTTTTTGAATTCAGTGTTTACTTTTTGATCATTTATAAATCAACCACCCCGTTTTTACTCAAAAATTTTTTTGAAAAACGGTCTGACCAGGCGAATGGGAGGCGACTGCTACGCGACCGACGGGAGGGTTGGAAGGCCCGATCAGACTTCTCAAGATTTTGGACTCGATCAGATGATATTTCCAGGTCAGAAGCCCCCGGTCCCAGCAACAACAAACGCATTGATTGACTGACCGGGTCAGCCAGTCAGTGGTCAGGCCTGTGGTCAGACGAATCAACAGTGCCCTTACTTTCGAGTGTAACTACAACACACTCACAACGATTAGGGTTTCGAGGGTTTTAGAGAGCTCACATCCCACAATTAATCGAAGTGCAGATCGGGTTTGTCACTTACACTTAAACACTTGTGATTCTCTCAAACTCGCTTATGATACCCCAAATGAGATGAAGCAATGCCTTTAACAAGAGTTGATAATTAATATAATAAGTAATCAAAGGAACAAGCAGAAATATATTTTCAAGGTACTTGTATATATTATTCTCAACTCAAGATTACAAGACACTTACAAGCATGAAACAAGAGTTACAATGAGAAACTATATATACTAGATCCTACAGTCGTTATACTTGATACCAGCTGGAAACCTAAGACTAAAGCATATACTACAATGCTATAGTTAAGGTTATCTTAGATAAAGTATTATTAAGATATGGTAGTCATGACATGTCCATGACTTACCTTTTGTCACAAACTAAAGATGGCAACTGTACTTAACATAAAAAGGTAAACAGTAGATTAAGAATGGTCAACTACATGGCTTTTGAGAAAACGCCATGCAGTATCTTAGAGATTTGCAGCGGAGTGTAAGTGTAAGACAGCCATACTTATGTCACTGGATAATAGGAGTGTCTTCCGAAGGTTAACTGGCTTCGGAAGAACAAGTTCTTCCGAAGCCACTTATACTTCGGAAGATGCTTCTATGCTTCCGAGGCTTTGAGGACTTCTTGACTTCGGAACTTGACTTTAGATCTTTGTCTTTAAGTCTTGATCTTCGGAAGTAGCTTCTTGTCTTCGGTTGGAGTTGGAGTTTTCTTCGGAAGTGATCTTACACTTAGACTTCGGAAGAGCTCCTTCTTCCTTCGGAAGTTCCATACTTAGCTTCGGAAGTCCTTTGTATGCTGTACTCAAAATCTTCTAAGTGACTTAGTTTGGTTGCAACAGCCTCTCTAGATCCAACAAACTCCCCCTAGGCTGATGCTACCAAAACTTCACTTATTTCTGCTTCTCAAAGCTTTCAGCACCAGGGACAAAAGATATTTGTCTGTCTCTCTGTTCTTCCCGAAGTAGTGCTGAGAAGCTTGTACAATCATTCGTGGATAGGAGATCCAGTCTATCACTTTGAATGACATGTAGCCTCTGTTGTGACCCCCTGAAAGAGAATTAGTTGACGGGAGTTATAGTCATACTCCCATCTAACTATGGTCTCAAGTTCAGGACCTTCAACCATTTGAAGAAAGGCTTTGCCTTTGGTTGCTGATCCTTTCCTTTCTCCTTCTCTTCTCAGTTTCAACTCCTCTTCAACCTTGCTTCTAGCAGTAAGCTCGGCCATATGAAGGCTGCCTAGATGATTTCTGATGTGGGCAGCTACATCGGAGTTTGAAGGGTTGGAGAATGGTTTCTCTGCTAACTCAGCAATGTCAAACCTGGTTAAGTGTAGCAGAGATGAGGCACTCAGCCTGTTGAGCTCTCCATTCTCTCTCTCAACAACAAAGTTGTGAGAAGAGTCTTCGAACCTCCACTGGATGATCTTCTTTCTGGGTGCAAGAGGTTGTCTTGGTACCCTGTCTCCTTTCTTTGTATCCAGTAGAGTCACCAGATTTCTCCTCAGCTTCTTTTCTTCCTCATTCAATGTATCTGAATTGAGGCCAAGGAGTTTTGCAGCTTGGTCCAAATTCCTCTGGCAGATCAAGAAATTATCTCTTTGAGGGAACTTGAGGATCCATCAACATAAGTCAAGTTGACTGAATCCTCCTCACAGGAGATGTCGCTCAGAGTTGTACAGTTAATGAGCTTAGTCTTGACCGCCTTGAATTCCTCCATAGAGAGATGTTTGGAAGGCTGAGGGATGGTTTGATTGGTTGTGGGTAGGTTGAGGAGTTTGGGTTCTGGATAAGGTTTTGGGTGGATGATGGGTAGTTTAGGTGGTTGAGGTGAAGAGGTTGGTAGGTGTGATGGTGTAGGTTCAGGGTGAATGGTTCAGAAGTGGGTCGGTTTTGATTGGGAAGGGAAAGGGTAATAGGTTCAGGTTGAGGTTGGGTTTGGATTTTGGGTTGAGAGGTGGCTTTGAAGGTCATCCCCTGTCCCCTTCTATACATCTCTTCCTCTTCCCCGCGCGAATTTCAGCCTTGATGTCACTGACATGTCACTGGAGAGTCTTCTCAGACATGGGACCCACCTGCCTGCCAGAGAAGCCGTGAGCTTTGAGATAACTCTTCATCCAAGCTTTCTCACCTATCTTCTTGGCGGCAGACAGTCCAGCTTCTTCTTCTTTTCTCCTCTTTTTCCACAAGCTTTCTCTTGAAGCTTTCTTTCTCTCCTTTTCCATTTGATCTTGCTCTTTGTTGAAGAGCCATAAGATCGTATAACTGTTGTGTGGAGACAATTCCTCTTGAGAGAATCCTCTGGAGAGTAGGAAAGTGATCCTTTCTCTCCTGAGCTGCAGATCAGCTTCCCTTTCCTTTCTCTGCCTTTTCCTTCTAAGGCCAACCTTGCAGCTTCTTCTTTTGTTGTTTTAGCAGCAAGGTTGCCTTTTCCAGCTCTATCAACTCCTCTAATGGTAGCAGGAGTACATCTTCCGAAGCAGCCCCTAGACTGACAAGTATGTCTATAACCTCTACCCTTCTTTGATTGTTGACTGCCTCCTGGTTGGCTGCAGCTGCTTTGGTACTTGCAGCTAACAGTTTCCCAGTTGGTAGTCTACCTTTCCTTTTGAGCTTCTCCACCTTTCTTCCTCCTGAAGCTCTTCCGAAGTCATCTTCCTCTTGCCTTTTATGTCTTCAGAAGTGCTAGACTTTGGGGGTTCTTGGATAGAAGATCCAGGTTGGTGAGTAGTAGTAGAGGGGAGCTGGAGTCAATGCAGATGTTGAGCCAATGGTTGGCTGAGAAAGTCCTCCCTATTAAACTCAGATGCAAGTTCCAGAATTGCATCTGTGACTATTAGATCATCGGAAAGAGAAAATGTCCTTCCGCAGCAGCAATCTCAGCTTCGGAAGTTTGAGCTTGTTCTTCCGAGGCTTTGAATGTGCTTCTTCGGAAGTCTGTGAAAATGCACTTTCTGTCCCAACTGTTTCAGTTGCTGGGCCATCAGTCCTAGTTTCCCCTTCGAAATTAATCTCAGGTTCCCTTGGACCTTAGGTTGACCAACTTCCTCAACAATGGTAGGAGGTGCATTCAACCTCTGAAGCTTGAGCTCCGAAGTAAATCACAGACATATCTGGGCTAGGCTGTTCTATGAAGGGATCCAAAAGGAACTTGTTGAAGAACCTATTGAGATCCTGGAGCATCCTTTGATCCACTTGAAGACAACTGGAGGAGGCTCAGGGGAAGATGGCAGCTTGTTGCATTGGATACTTGAGCTCAAAGAAGTAAGAGCTTGACTTTGGTTTCCTGTCTTTGGCTTTGTCTCTCAACACTCTCCCCCTTTTTGGTAGCATCATCCTGAGAGCTAGATGAGCTAGAGGAAGAGGTCAAGGAGACCTGAACTGGTACATGCCTAACAGATCTCTCAATCTGTGTCTCAGCTAGTTTGGCCTTGAGACTTTCAATCTCAAGTTGCTGAGTGGCAGACCTATCCTCTAAAGTCTTAACCTTTGATTCAAGGTTTGAGACTTTAGAAAGTAGGTCTTGAATGGTGAGTTGCATACTTCCCTCATCTTCTTTTGAAGAATCACGGGGAGATGAGGTAACATACCTGTATGTTCATCCTCACCACCAGATGTGGTTTCTTGGCACCCTGGTTTCCCTTGCACAATGATGTCTCTTTCAGAGGCATCAAAGGGCATGGTTGCCGTAGATTCAGTCTGACTGTCGTTACCACTGTCCTGAGGATCCATTGAGGCTCCTTCAGTAGTGGCAGCTGAATCTACATGAGTCCCCTCCACATCAGTGGGACTCACCTCAGTAGGGCTTTTTGCTGGTGTGGGCTAGAGATAAGGGTCTCTAGGCTCTGTTGATCCTTGAGAGGGTGTTGTGGATCAACTTCATTGCCTTTGAGAGACATAATCTCTTCACCAGCTCCGGTCAAAAGGTCAGTAAAAGAAAAGGAGTGAAGACCTAATGACCGGGACTTTGATCAATGTCAAAAGGCATTGAGCTGTCCCTTTGTGGCTGCTCAGGGGAGTATAGAGACTCACCCTGAGGGCTATCAGCTAGGGTTTGGGCTCATGGGTCTGAGACTGAGGAGACTCAAGACCCATATTGAGGTCAATAGTGAAGGATGGGTGGACCTCTGGCTGAGTGGGAGCCCTTTGTTCCACTCTAGCCTTTTTGGTTTGAAGAGGAGGGGCTTGTTCAATCAGAGTAGATTGAACAAGGGTTCGTTTGGTACGTCTCTGGTAGGTGACAGTAATGGGTGGAGAAGGTAGATTTGGAATGGTGAGGGTAGTTGCTGGTGTGGGTTCATCACCTGTGGGGTGAACAGGGATGTCACCAGGAGCCATTGGCTCAATCATACCTGGAAGTAGTGCGGTATCCCTTCCAGTGTAGTTGGTAGACACTCTCTTAAGATCTTGAAGATGGTCGGCCTCATTTGGGGAGCAGACAGAGCAGCTGCACAGACAAGCTTACCCTGATCCAGCTCACAGTTGTATGTGCTGGAGAAACCTGGGATACATAAAGAATGTGTCCCTTTGCAGATTTCCCATAAGGTTAGTCAGCACAAACCTTGAGTAGTTGAAGCGGAGGCCTTGTACCAACCCATGAACTAAGCACCCAAGTTCATAGGGATTTGATCCCATCCCCCGGATGTTAGATAGACAGTGAAGAACCACATGTAGCAGGAACTTCCACTTGTAGGAGAAGTTGAATTTGTAGACTGTTGACCTGCTTACATCTCCACCGTATCCCATTTGGAGATAAGAACTATCTAAATCAGATTTGGGGAATTCCGTCGGAGCGCCCTCATCATGGAGCTCAAGATGCTCCCTGATGATCTGTTCAGAGATGACCAACTCTTGGCCACAAATGCTTGACCTTATAGCACGAAACCCGTTTAGGGTTTCAATCCGACCATTTGCCCAAAATTCGGACATTTGGTTTGAGTAAATGGTAGGGTTTACGGTCAAAGTAGTGTAGTATGAAGATTGGGCTAAGAAAGAAATGATATCTGAGAAGTCAGCATCCCTTGAAGAGTCAAGGAGTGCGACCTGGTTGTGCTGAGGGTTTAGGCCATTGAGGAAGATAGACAGAAAATAGTTTGGGTAAGGGTAAATTGGAGAAGAAGAAAGCTTTTAGGGCAGTAGTAATTTGGTAAAAAGAGTGTAAGTGATTAACCGGAAGTATTTAAATGGGTGAAATGGCGGTTTAAAGGTGGTTTGGATAAGATGATGTGAGGGTTCAGTGGATGATGTGACATGGGCGGTAAGGTTAGACCATTTAAATAATCCGACATCATTAACAAAATCTTTACTTTTTACAGAGTGGGGCCCAAAAGATTTCCGTTACACAGTAAAATCTTTCTTCCGAGTATAAAGCATTTCCGAAGGTAAAGTTCTTCCGAAGGCAAATTTACTTCCGAAGGTAAATGCTTACTTCCGAGAGTATATGTTGCTTTTAGATGGAGTGTGTTAAGTGCTTCGGAAGTAGATCTGAGGTGAACTCAATCGCTTCTTCCGAGACTTAACACTCTTCCGAGAAGAAAATTATCCTATGAGAAATTTGCTTCGGAAGATATGCAAGATATCTTCCGAGGGTTAATTTCTCTTCGGAAGAACTTATACTTAGATAAATTAAGAAAAGATCTTTTGTAACAGGGCTTAGATTGTTTTGACATAAGACTTTACACATTAAAAAGGTTTTCAATTGAGATTAACTAATCAATGTTTATCATCCCAATAGCTGTAATGAGATATTTAAATCTTTGTTCATCAAATGCTTTGGTGAACAAATCAGCATATTGTTCATTTGAATCAACTTTGATTAGTTTGATAAGATTTTTCTCATGAATATCTCTAATGAAATGATACCTGATATCAATGTGCTTTGTCTTGGAGTGCTTTACTGGATTTTCAGTATGGATATAGCACTGTTGTTGTCAATGTGGATAGGAGTGCTCATGAAGTTGAATCCATAGTCTATCATCTGGTTTTGAATCCACAGCAGCTGAGCACAGCAACTAGCAGCAGCAATGTATTCAGCTTCAGCAGTTGATGATGTAGAGACACAGGATTGCTTTTTGCATTGCCATGAGATGATCCTTCCACCAAGAAATTGACATCCACCTGATGTTGATTTCTTGTTGATGTTGCAGCCACCATAATCACTGTCAGAGTAACCATAGAGATTAAAATCACTATTTCTTGGATACCAGAGACCTAATTTAGGTGCTCCTTTGAGGTATCTAGAGGATTCTCTTGGCAGCAATTAGGTGAGACACCTTTGGAGCAGCCTGATATCTTGCACAAATGCAAGTTGCAAACATGATATCAGGTCTACTTGCTGTGAGATACATCAGAGAACCAATGATTTCTCTATACTGATGTTGATCAGTATCCTCCCCCTCAGAATCAGGGCAGAGATAAATCATGTTTCTGGGTATAGGTGTCTTTGTGCTTTACAATCCTTCATATCAAATCTCTCTAAGATATCATTGACATACTTAGATTGATTGATGAAGAACCCTTCCTTCAATTGCTTTACCTGAATTCCAAGGAAAAAGTCCATTTTTCCCATGGAACTCATCTCGAACTTCTTCTTCATAATGCTCTCAAAGTCTTTGCACATTTGGTCATTTGAGGAACCAAATATGATGTCATCAAATAGACTTGAACAGCAAAATGTCTTTCCCAGACTTTCTATGAAGAGAGTCTTATCAATGGTACCTCTAGTATAACCATTCTTCAGGAGAAATTGAGACAAGTCTCATACCACAGCCTAGGTGCTTGGTGCAGCCCATATAGAGCTTTTCCAACTTGCACACATAGTTTGGATGCTGTGGGTCTTCAAATCCTGGAGGCTGGCATACATAGACTTCCCTATCTATATCCCCATATAGAAAGGCACACTTGACATCAAGCTGGTAGACAGTGAAATTCTTGGATGCAGCATAAGCAAGGAAGATCCTAACTGCCTCAAGTTGCAACAGGTGCAAAGACATCAGTATAATCGATTCCTTCCTCTTGAGTGTATCCTTGAACCACAGTCTTGCCTTGTTCTTGATAATCAAGCCTCTATCATCTCTTTTGTTTCTGAAACCCATTTGGTGCCTATAGGTACTTGACCAGATGGTAGCGGACAATAGGTTCCAAACCTTTTTCTTTTGAATTGAAGCAGCTCCTCTTGCATTGATTCAACCCAGCTACTATCTTTCAAGGCATCTTCCACCTTCTTGGGTTCCATTTGGGATAAGAAGCATGAGTACAAGCAGACATTCCCATTGTGAGTTTGTCCTCTTGTTCTCACACCCTCAGAGACTTCCCCTATGATGTTTTCAGCTGGATGAGTATTGTGAATTCTAAGTCTTGGAATCACCTCCAGTTGCAAAGATAAGTCCAAGTTGGACATATTTTGCTCAGGAGCTTGAATACTTGGTCCAGCTGTTGTTTCAGCTCATTCAATGAGGACTGATTGAATGAAGGAGAAACATCATCATTTTCTTTGCTGTGAAGCATCATTAACAGTTGCCTGTTCCTTCAAAATGTTGCTTCCATCAGCTTGGTGTGTTGTGAAGGATCACCTGAAGAGATTTGAAAATCAGCAGGTGAATCCCTTGTTGAAGTTCCACTATCTTTGAAATGGTTATGTGTCAGATCTTTCAATAGTGGAACTTGATTTGTTGCAGCTCTTGGAGAATTGGAGTAGGTCTGGGAAGCTCAAACAGTTGATCTTCATCAGAATTACTTTGAGCACCTGTTCCAGCTGAAACATTCTCACAAGATGGTTTAGAATAGTTTGGAAACAATTCTAAATCAAAGATATGATCAGGGCCATTCCCCCTAACACAAGGAGTGTGCTCATTAACTACAATGTTAGAAGATTCCTCAAATTGTTGGTTTTTAATATTATAAACTCTGTATGCTTTAGAATAGGAGGAATATCCAACAAAGATAGCATCATCTGACTTTTCAGCAAATTTGCCAAATTGTCTTTTGTGTTAAGTATGGTACACCTGCTGCCAAAGGACCTTAGAAAGCCAATGAACGGTGGTGGCCTCTTGTTCCATAACTCATAAGGGGTCTTTCCATGTGGCTTTACTACAAGAAATGTTCTGCACATAGCATGCAGTGCTGACTGCCTCTGCCAGAATGTTAGAGGTAGCTTTGAATCAGCTAACATAGTCCGAGCAGCCTCAATAAGTGTCCTATTTTCCTCTCAGCAACACCATTTGTTGAGGAGTTCTAGGAGCACTGTATTGTCTGGCAATCCCTTTTGAGTTACAAAATGAGTCAAGAACAAAGTTCTTAAACTCAGTCCCTTGATCACTTCTAATTATTTTAACCTTGTGATCAACTTGATTTTCTATTTTAGAATAAAAGATTTTAAAGTTCAGCAGTTTCATCTTTAGTTCTTAAAAAGAATACCCATGTAAATCTAGTAAAATCATCAACTACCACAAGGCAATATGATTTCCTTCCAATGCTCATTATACTTGTGGGACCAAATAGATCCATGTGCAATAAGTGTAATGGAGGTGATAGAGTTAACAACTTTGGATTTATGAGAAGACCTTGTTTCCCTTTCAGGCAAGCAACACAGTTATCTTTGCAGAAAAATTTCTTTTTAGGCAAACCATGTACCAAGTTATTTTTAGCCAATTATTCATTGTCTTAAATTGACATGACACATTCGTTTATGCCATAGTGTTGACTCATCACCATCAGCTTTGGAAAGAAAGCATGATACTTCTCCCATTGGGGAAGCATGTTCATATCAAGCTTGACATATCCCCTCTCCGGGAGATCTAAGAAGCACCAATTCCTGAGGAATTGTCATCCCAGGTTTGAGAATGATGCACTCATGTTCTGTGAAAGCATTTGATGCTTTGATCACGAATTGAGAACACTTAAAGATTGTTTCAAGCTGTTTGACAAAATTAACTTTGTCAACTTTTAACTTTCCTTGGATAACTCCCTCTGCCAGAAATATATCCTCCGGCCTCACCTCCAAAACTGGACAGGACCTCCATCATAATGTGAAATTGTTGAAGGAGAGATCTGTTCCCTGTCATGTTGCTGGAGCATCCACATCTACAATCCAATGTTGTTATTCTTGTCATATGGATGTCCTGCACATAGGGGAGATAATTAGTTTTGATTGAAACCAAGCATTTGTGTCTTGGGTTCTTCAATGATAGTGACATAATTGAACCAAAATTTATGCATGGGGGTTCATGGATGTCTTTGAAGAAGAGTGTTGGATCATAAGAGGCTGTTGCAACCAAAACAATATCACTTAGAAGATTTTGAGTACTACATGCAAAGGACTTCCGAAGCCAAGTGTGGGACTTCCGAAGGAAGAAAGAGTTCTTCCGAAGTCTAAGTGTAAAATACACTTCCGAAGGAGAACTCCAACTTCCGAAGGTAAAGAAGCTACTTCCGAAGGTTCAAGACTTGAAGACAAAGTTCTGAAGTCAACTTCCGAAGAATAAAGAAGTCCTTAAAGCCTCGGAAGCATAGAAGCATCTTCCGAAGTATAAGTGGCTTCGGAAGAACTTGTTCTTCCGAAGCCAGTTAACCTTCGGAAGACACTTCTATTATCCAGTAGACATAAGTATGGTCTGTCTGACAGTCCGCTGCAAATCTCTGAGATACTGCATGGCGTTTTCTCAAAAGCCATGTAGTTGACCATACTTTAATCTACTGTTTACCTTTCATGTTAAGTACAGTTGCCATCTTTAGTTGGTGACAAAAGGTAAGTCATGGACATGTCATGACTACCATATCTTAGATAATACTTTATCTAAGATACCTTAACTATAGCATTGTAGTATATGCTTTAGTCTTAGGTTTCCAGCTGGTATCAAGTATAACCGGCTGTAGGATCTAGTATATATAGTTTCTCATTGTAACTCTTGTAGTATGCTTGTAAGTGTCTTGTAATCTTGAGTTGAGAAATAATATATACAAGTACCTTGAAAATATTTTGCTTGTGTTATTATTATTATATTACTATCAACTCTTGCAAAGACATTGCTTCATGTTTGAGTGACATTATAAGTGAGTTTGAGAGAAAACAAGTGTTAAGTGACAAAACCCGATCCTGCAATTGGTATCAGAGCTTTTTAGGCTCTTGATTGTAAGATCTTACCATCCCAATCAACCAAGTTTTTCACTCCTCCTTATACCTCACTCAAAAATGGCCCTCAACAAATCTGAAGTCGAAATGGGAACGATGACCAAAGCTCCTATCATCGATCCTGAAAACTTCAGGTCTTGGAGCAGAAGAATGGAAGGCTTCATCAGATACCAGGATAGCAAGATGTGGCAGTCCATCGTGAATGGCCCGTACAAGCCAAAAGTTGCTGGTGGAAACGGTGCCATGATCGAGAAGGATGTCGAAGACTACTCTGATGAAGATAGGAAGAGGCTCGACATTGACAGCAATGCTATGACTGTTCTCATGACTGCAATCCCAAACTCCATCATGGTGGGGTTTGAGCATTGCAAGTCAGCCAAAGAACTCTTTGATGCACTTGCTCAGATGTACTCGAGCTCTAATGATTCAAAGAAGGACTCACTGAAGCAGCAGTTCGAGAACTTCACCTATGTTGCTGGAGAAACTTTTAGCCAGCAATACTTCAGGTATATGGATCTTATCTCCTCCCTCCAATCTGTGGGAATCACTCAAGAACTAAGAGACCTTACCAGAAAGTTCATGAGTGCTCTACCCAATGAGTGGACTTTCTACTGTGTCTCCATTAAGAGAACAGAGAATTTAAACACTCTCACCATGACCGAACTCTATGGGATCCTAGATGGATACCGTTTGGAAATGGAAAGCAAGAAGGGTCACCAAGCAAGCAGACCCTTGAGCCTTCCTGCTAGCAACGCTTTAATGGTTGCTGAAGGCTCAGGTATCCCACAGGCCCAGACAGCTGGTCATACTGTCATACACCCAGCAGCCATCTTGTTCATCTGGGCCTTACATCACATTCCCTGAGACTCCAAGGTCTCATCAAGCTCAGCAGAGCTCCTTTCAGGAGGGCTGTGCGTTTGTCTCAGGGAGTGGACACTCCAATGATCATCAGTTCTGCTTTGATGATCTTGAGTGCTTTAGTCCAGATGACATAGAGTATGTGGACATTGTCCAGCAAATGGCTCTACTTACCTACAGAGCGAAGAAGTTCTTTAAGAGAACTGGAAGGCAATTCCCTCAAAACCCAATCACTAGCAAGTTTGGGTTTGACAAAAGCAAGGCTAAGTGTTACAACTGTAACCAGCTTGGCCACTTTGCAAGGGAATGCAAGGCTCCCAAGTCCAACCCGGGAACCTCACAGGCCTCCACACATCCTTCTACACCAAAGCCCAATGGGAAGTCAACTGAAACTGCAGCTATGGCTCAAGAAGTTGACTGGAGCTTTATGGTTCAAGATGTGACTCCTGCTCAAGCACTCATGGCAGGAACAGATGAAAATAAGGTATATGAACATCTCTGTACCCCTGCTTGCATTGCTAAGGTTAAGTTGTACCAGGACTACAATATGGAAATTAAATCCGATATTGAGTCTTTAAATGTGCTAAAATCTGATTTTAAAAGAGCTGAATCTGACTACCAAAAGAAAATTGAGGAGTTAGAGAAAACTGTATCTCTTTTAAAACATGAACACACCAACTACAAGACTCAAATCAAGGATTTAATATCCAAATTGACTGAGGCTCAAGCCCAGCTTGTCACAGCTGAGGCTCAAGCCAGGAAGTATGCTATTGCTGAGCAAAACTTCCAAGCCATACTTGCATCATCCTCTCACTCCAAACTTTGTTATCAAAACAAAAGTGGGTTGGGAACCAATGAAATTGCTCCACCACACTCTTATGAGTCTGTAAGACAACCAAGATGTGGTACTGAAGAGCAAGAGGTTCCATCTGTTGACCCACCTTGTAAAGAGTCAAAGAGTGATGCAACTGTGGAGACCATGACCATCACAGGGAAGGAACAGGTAATTGAGCCCTCCCAGACCAATGATGATCAATCTCTGACCACCAAAGCCAGAAGAAGCAGGGCTAAAGCAGCCAGAAAAACTGCCAAGAAGGTGGCTGAATCCAAGCTGAAGATAGACCCAAAGCAAAAGGGTGTATTCATATCAGCAGGATTCCAGGTGGTTGGACCTTCTGATTCAGGAAAGGAGTATAATACCAGTACTCCTGTCCTACCAAAGGATCAGAAGTTAAAGGGAAAGGTTGCTGATGAGGAGAAAAAGAACAAGAAACAGCAACCCTCCAATTCCCAGAAAATTAACATTGCATGCATAATGTGTGGTTTGCAAAATCACATGGCTAAAGATTGTTATTACAATCCTGCTAGCACACATTATGCAAATAATGTTAAAAGAGAAGGAGTCAGGGAAGGTTTCACATTTGGACCATATCAGATGGTTCAAGTGTTGAAAAAGGGAAAGCTTGTTTCCGAAGCAAGGCTTGTCTCGGAAGAAAACTCTTCTTCCGAGAAGAAAAAGGCTTCGGAAGTAAAAGCTGCAAAGACTCACAAAAGAGTTCCCTTGAAACCATCCCAGAAGAAGACTGCTTCGGAAGAAAAGGTGGTGAAGGTCTCTTCCGAAAAGAAAGAAGCTTCGGAAGAATGCCAAGCTGCAAAAGCTTCATCAAGCTCATCTTCTATGATCAACCAAGGGATGGAATGGAAGATCAAGGAAGATGCTGTAGCCCAAACCTCTTCTTCAAAGACATCCATTGAACCCCCATGCATAAACTTTGGTTCAATCATGTCACTTTCATTGGAAGAACCCAAGACCAAAAAGGCTTGGGTTTCCAATCAAAACTAATTTCTCACCTTATGTGCAGGGACATCCATATGACAAGAATAACAACATTTGGATAGTAGATAGTGGATGCTCCAGGCACATGACAGGAAACAGATCTCTCCTTCAACAATTTCAACATTATGATGGAGGTCCTGTCCAGTTTGGAGGTGAGGCCGGAGGATATATTTCTGGCAGAGGAAGTATATCCAATGAAAACTAAAAGTTGACAAAGTTAATTTTGTCAAACAGCTTGAACACAACCTGTTAAGTGTTTCTCAGTTTTGTGATCAAAAGCATCAAATGCTTTTCACAGAACATGAGTGCATCATCCTCAAACCTGGGATGACAATTCCTCAGGAATTGGTGCTTCTTAGATCTCCCAGGAGAGGGGATATGTACAAGCTTGATATGAACAATGCTTCCCCAATGGGAGAAGTATCATGCTTTCTTTCCAAAGCTGATAGTGATGAGTCAACACTGTGGCATAAACGAATGTGTCATGTCAATTTTAAGACAATGAATAAATTGGCTAAAAATAACTTGGTACATGGTTTGCCTAAAAAGGAATTTTTCTGCAAAGATAACTGTGTTGCTTGCCTGAAAGGGAAACAACACAGGTCTTCTCATAAATCCAAAGTTGTTAACTCTATCACTACTCCATTACACTTATTGCACATGGATCTATTTGGTCCCACAAGTATAATGAGCATTGGAAGGAAATCATATTGCCTTGTGATAGTTGATGATTTTACTAGATTTACATGGGTATTCTTTTTAAGAACTAAAGATGAAACTGCTGAAACTTTAAAATCTTTTATTCTTAAAATAGAAAATCAAGTTGATCACAAGGTTAAAATAATCAGAAGTGATCAAGGGACTGAGTTTAAGAACTTTGTTCTTGACTCATTCTGTAACTCAAAAGGGATTGCCAGACAATACAGTGCTCCTAGAACTCCTCAACAAAATGGTGTTGCTGAGAGGAGAAATAGGACACTTATTGAGGCTGCTCGGACTATGTTAGCTGATTCAAAGCTGCCTCTAACATTCTGGGCAGAGGCAGTCAGCACTGCATGCTATGTGCAGAACAGAGTTCTTGTAGTAAAGCCACATGGAAAAACCCCTTATGAGCTATGGAACAAGAGGCCACCGTTCATTGGCTTTCTAAGGTCCTTTGGCAGCAGGTGTACCATACTTAACACAAAAGACAATTTAGCAAAATTTGCTGAAAAGTCAGATGATGCCATCTTTGTTGGATATTCCTCCCACTCTAAAGCTTACAGGGTTTATAACATTAAAAACCAACAATTTGAGGAATCCTCCAACATTGTAGTTAATGAGCACACTCCTTGTGTTAGGGGGAATGGCCCTGATCATATTTTTGATTTAGAATTGTTTCCAAACTATTCTAAACCATCTTGTGAGAATGTTTCAGCTGGAACAGGTGCTCAAGGCAATTCTGATGAAGATCAACTATTTGAGCTTCCCAGACCTGCTCCAAGTTCTCCAAGAACAACAAATCAAGTTCCTACTATTGAAAGATCTGACAGTATAACCATTTCAAGAAATAGTGGAACTTCAACAAGGGACTCACCTGATGATCTCAAGTCTCCTCAGGTGATCCTACACAACACCAAGCTGATGGAAGCAGCATTTTGAAGGAACAGGCAACTGTTAATGATGCTTCACAGCAAAGAAATGATGATGTTTCTCTTTCATTCAATCAGTCCTCATTGAATGAGATTGAAACAGCAGCTGGACCAAGTATTCAAGCTCCAGAGCAAAATATGTCCAACTTGGACTTATCTTTGCAGCTGGAGGTGATTCCAAGACTTAGAATTCACAATACTCATCCAGCTGAAAACATCATAGGGGAAGTCTCTGAGGGTGTGAGAACAAGGGGACAAACTCACAATGGGAATGTCTGCCTGTACTCATGCTTCTTATCCCAAATGGAACCCAAGAAGGTGGAAGATGCCTTAAAGGATAGTAGCTGGGTTGAATCAATGCAAGAGGAGCTGCTTCAATTCAAAAGACAGAAGGTTTGGAACCTATGTCCGCTACCATCTGGTCAAGTACCTATAGGCACCAAGTGGGTTTCAGAAATAAAGAGATGACAGAGGCTTGATTATCAAGAACAAGGCAAGACTAGTGGTTCAAGGATACACTCAAGAGGAAGGAATTGATTATACTGATGTCTTTGCACCTGTTGCAAGACTTGAGGCAGTTAGGATCTTCCTTGCTTATGCTGCATCCAAGAATTTCACTGTCTACCAGCTTGATGTCAAGTGTGCCTTTCTATATGGGGATATAGATAGGGAAGTCTATGTATGCCAGCCTCCAGGATTTGAAGACCCACAGCATCCAAACTATGTGTGCAAATTGGATAAAGCTCTATATGGGCTGCACCAAGCACCTAGGCTGTGGTATGAGACATTGTCTCAATTTCTTCTGAAGAACGGCTACACTAGAGGAACCATTGACAAGACTCTCTTTATCAGAAAGTCTGGGAAAGACATTTTGCTAGTTCAAGTCTATGTCGATGACATCATATTTGGTTCTTCAAATGACCAAATGTGCAAAGACTTTGAGAGCATTATGAAGAAGAAGTTCGAAATGAGTTCTATGGGAAAAATGGACTTTTTCCTTGGAATTCAGGTAAAGCAACTGAAGGAAGGGTTTTTCATCAATCAATCTAAGTATGTCAATGACATCTTAGAGAGATTTGATATGAAGGATTGTAAAGCAGCAAAGACACCCATACCCAGAAACCATGATTTATGCCCTGACTCTGAGGGGGAGGATACTGATCAACATCAGTATAGAGCAATCATTGGTTCTCTGATGTATCTTACAGCAAGTAGACCTGATATCATGTTTGCAACTTGCATTTGTGCAAGATATCAGGCTGCTCCAAAGGTGTCTCACCTAATTGCTGTCAAGAGAATCCTCAGATACCTCAAAGGAGCACCTAAGTTAGGTCTCTGGTATCCAAGAAATAGTGATTTTAATCTCTATGGATACTCTGACAGTGATTATGGTGGCTGCAACATCAACAAGAAATCAACATCAGGAGGATGTCAATTTCTTGGTGGAAGGATCATCTCATGGCAATGCAAAAAGCAATCCTGTGTCTCTACATCAACTGCTGAAGCTGAATACATTGCTGCTGCAAGTTGCTGTGCTCAGCTGCTGTGGATTCAAAACCAGATGATTGACTATGGATTCAACTTCATGAGCACTCCTATCCACATTGACAACAACAGTGCTATATCCATCACAGAAAATCCAGTGAAGCACTCAAAGACAAAGCATATTGACATCAGGTATCATTTCATTAGAGATATTCATGAGAAAAATCTTATCAAACTAGTCAAAGTCAATTCAAATGAACAATATGCTGATCTGTTCACCAAAGCATTTGATGAACAAAGATTTAAGTATCTTATTACAGCTATTGGGATGATAAACATTGACTAGTCAATCTCATTGAAAACCTTTTCAATATGTAAAGTCTTATGTCAATACAATCTAAGCCCTGTTACAAAAGATCCTTTCTTATTTAACTAAGTATAAGTTCTTCCGAAGAGAAACTTGCCTTCGGAAGATATCTAGCATAACTTCCGAAGCAAATTTCTCATAGGATAATTTTCTTCTCGGAAGTATACTAAGTCTCGGAAGAAGCGATTGAGGTAATCTCAGATCTACTTCCGAAGCACTTAATACTTTCCACTTGAAAGCAACATGTATCTTCGGAAGCAATTATTTACCTTCGGAAATACATTTGCCTTCGGAAGAACTTTACCTTCGGAAATACCTTATACTCGGAAGAAGGATTTTACTGTGTAACGGAAATCTTTTGGGCCCCACTCTGTAAAAAGTAAAGATTTTGTTAATGATGTCGGATTATTTAAATGGCTTAACCTTACCGCCCCTGTCACATCATCCTCTGAACCCTCACATCATCTTATCCAAACCACCCTTTAAACCGCCATTTCACCCATTTAAATACTTCCGGTTAATCACTTACACTCTTTTACCAAATTCACTGCCCTAAAAGCTTTCTTCTTCACCAATTTACCTCTCTCTCAAGAACTTTTCCTCTGCTACCTTTCCAAATGGCTCTAAACCCTCAGCACAACCAAGTCGCACTCCTTGACTCCTCAAGGGATGCCGACTTCTCTGATATTATCTCTTTCTTAGCCCAATCTTCATATACACAGCACTGACTGTAAACCCTACCATTTACACCAACCAAATGTCCGAATTCTGGGCAAATAGTCGGGTTGAAACCCTAAATGGGGTTCGTGCTATCAGGTCAAGTGTATGTGGCCAAGAGTTGGTCGTTACTGAACAAATCATCAGGGAGCATCTTGAGCTCCATGATGAAGGCGCACCGACGGAATTCCCCAAGTCTGAGTTAGATAACTCTTATCTCCAAATGGGATACGGTGGAGATGTAAGCAGGTCTACAGTCTACAAATTCAACTTCTCCTACAAGTGGAAGTTCCTGCTACATGTGGTTCTCCACTGCTTATCTAACAAATCAGGGGGATGGGATCAAATTCCCTATGAACTCGGGTGCCTAGTTCATGGGTTGGTACAAGGCTTGCGCTTCAACTACTCCAGGTTTGTGCTGACTAATCTCATGGGAAATCTGCAAAGGGACACATTCTTTATGTATCCCAGATTTCTACAGCACATAATCAACTGCGAGCTAGATCAGAGTAAGCTTGTCTGTTCAGCTGCTCTATCTGCTCCTCAAATGAGGCCGACTATCTTCAAAGTACTGAAGAGAGTGTCTACCAACTACACTGGAAGGGATACCGCACTACTTCCAGGTATGATTGAGCCAATGGCTCCTGGTGACATCCCTGTTATCCCCACAGGTGATGAACCCACACCAGCAACAACCCTCACCATTCCAAATCTACCTTCTCCACCAATAAAAGTCACCTATCAGAGACGAACCAAACGAACCCTTGTTCAATCTACTCTGATTGAACAAGCCCCTCCTCTTCAAACCAAAAAGGCTAGAGTGGAACAAGGGGCTCCCACTCAGCCAGAGGTCCCCCAATCCTTCACTATTGACCTCAATATGGGTCTTGAGTCTCCTCAGTCTCAGACCCATGAGCCCATAACCCCAGCTGATAGCCCTCAGGGTGAGTCTCTATACTCCCTGAGCAGCCACCAAGGGACAGCTCAATGCCTTTTGACATTGATCAAAGTCCCGGGTCTTTAGGTCTTCATTCCTTCTCTTTTACTGACCTATTGACCGGAGCTGGTGAAGAGACTATGTCTCTCCAAGGCAATGAAGTTGATCCACAACACCCCATTAAGGATCAACAGAGCCTAGAGAAACCTCTTGTCTCTAGCCCACACCAGCAAAGCCCACTGAGGTGAGTCCCACTGATGTGGAGGGGACTCATGTAGATTCAGCTGCCACTACTGAAGGAGCCTCATTGGATCCTCAGGACAGTGGTAACAATAGTCAGACTGAATCTACGGCAACCATGCCCTATGATGCCTCTGAAAGAGACATCATTGTGCAAGGGAAACCAGGGTGCCAAGAAACCACATCTGGTGGTGAGGATGAACATACTAGGTATGTTACCTCATCTCCCCGTGATTCTTCCAAAGAAGATGAGGGAAGATGCAACTCACAATAAGAGACCTACTTTCTAAAGTCTCAAACCTTGAATCAAAGGTTAAGACTTTAGAGGATAGGTCTGCCACTCAGCAACTTGAGATTGAAAGTCTCAAGGCAAAACTAGCTGAGAAACAGATTGAGAGATCTGTTAGGCATGTACCCATTCAAGTCTCCTTGACCTCTTCCTCTAGCTCATCTACCTCTCAAGATGATGCTACCAAAAAGGGGGAGAATGTTGAGGAACTAAGTCAAAGACAGGATTCCACCAGTCAAGCTCTCACTTCTTTGAGCTCAAACAACAAACCACCATCTTCCCTGAGCCTCCCCGTTGTTGTGATTCAAGTGGATCAAAGGATGCTTCAGGATCTAAATAGGATCTTCAACAAGTTCCTTTTAGAGTCCCTCATTGATCAACCCAGTCCAGATATGTCTGTGATATACTTTGGAGCTCAAGAGCTTCAAGAGGTTGAATGCACCTCCTACCACTGTTGAGGAAGTTGGTCAACCTAAGGCCCAAGTGGAACCTGAGATTGATTTCGAAGGGGAAACTAGGACTGATGGCCCAGCAACTGAAATAGTTGGGACAGAAGGTGTGTTTTCACAGGCTTCCGAAGCACAATTTGAAGCCTCGGAAGAACCAACTCAAACTTCCGAAGCTGAAATTGCTGCTGCGGAAGGACTGTTCTCTCTTTCCGATGATCTAATAGTCACAGATGCAATTCTGGAACTTGCATCTGAGGTTAATAGGGAGGATTTTCTCAGCCAACCACTAGCCATTACATCTGCATTGACCTCAGCTCCTACCTCCACCACCCAACCTGAGTCTTCTACCCAAGAACCACCAAAGTCTAGCACTTCCGAAGACATTAAAGGTAAAAGGAAGATGACTTCGGAAGAGCTTCTGGAAGAAGAAAGGCTGGAGAAACTTAAAAGGAAAGGAAGACTGCCAACTGGGAAACTGTTAGCTGCAAGTTCAAAAGCAGCTGCAGCCAACCAAGAGGCAATCAACAATAGAAGAAGGGTGGAGGTAATTGATAGACTAGTCAGTCTAGGAGCTGCCTCGGAAGATGTACTCCTGCTACCATTAGAGGAGCTGATAGAGCTAGAAAGGCAACCTTGCTGCAAAAACAGCAAAAAGAAGAAGAAGCAAGGTTGGCCTTAGAAGAAGAAAGGCTGAGAAAAGAGAGAGAAGCTGATCTGCAGCTCAGGAGAGAAAGGATCACTTTCCTACTCTCCAGAGGATTCTCTCAAGATGAGTTATCTCCACACAACAGTGACACGATCTTGTGGCTCTTTAACAAAGAGCAAGATCAAATGGAGAAGGAGAGAAAGAGAGCTGCAAAGGGAGAAGCTGTGGAGTGAAGAAGAAGAAGAAGAAGAAGAGGCTGGACTGTCTGCCGCCAAGAAGATAGGTGACAAAGCTTGGATGAAGAACTATCTTAAAGCTCACGGCTTCTCTGGCAGGCAAGTGGGTCCAATGTCTGAAAAGACTCTGCAACGACATGTCAGTGACATCAAGGCTGACATTCGTGCAGGGAGAAGAAAGGAGATGTATAGAAGGGGACAGGGGATGACCTTCAAAGCCACCTCTCAGCCAAATATCCAAACCCAACATCAACCTGAACCAATACCCTTTCCCTTCCCAATCAAAACTGAACCTGAACCTTTCACCCCTGAACCTACACCTTCACATCTACCAACTCCTCACCTCAACCACCTAAACTACCCATCATCCAACCTAAAGCCTTACCCAGAACCCAACCTCCTAAACCTACCCAACAACCAATCAAACCATCCCCTCAGCCTTCTAAACATCTCTCAATGGAGGAATTCAAGGAGATCAAAACCAAGCTCATCAACTGCACTACTCTGAGCGACATCTCTTGTGAGGAGGATACAGTCAACCTGACTTATGTTGATGGATCCTCAAGTTCCCTCACAAGAGATGAGTTTCTTGATCTACCAAGAGGAACTTTGGACCAAGCCGCAAGACTCTTTGGCCTCAATTCAGATACATTGAATGAGGGAAGAAGAAGAAAAGAAGCTGAGGAGAAGGCTGGTGACTCTGCTGGACACAAAGAAAGGAGATAGGGTACCAAGACAATCTCTTGTACCCAGAAAGAAGAGATAGTCCAGTGGAGGTTCGAAGACTCTTCTCACAACTTTGTTGTTGAGAGAGAGAATGGTGAGATTAACAGGCTGAATGCCTCATCTCTGCTACACTTAAGCAGATTCGATATTGCTGAGTTAGCAGAGAAACCATTCTCCAACCCCTCAAACTCCGAAGTAGCTGCTCACATCAGAAATCATCTAGGCAGCCTTCACATGGCCGAGCTCACTGCAAGAAGCAAGGTCGAAGAGGAGTCAAAACTGAGAGAGGAGGAGCAAAGGAAAGGATCAGCAACCAAAGGCAAAGCCTTTCTTCAAATGGTTGAAGGTCCTGAACTTGAGTCCATAGTTAGATGGGAGTATGACTACAACTCCCGTCAACTAACTCTCTTCAGGGGGTCACAACAAAGGGTACATGTCATTCAAAGTGATAGACTGGATCTCCTATCCACGAATGACTTGTACAAGCTTCTCAGCACCACTTCCGGGAAGAACAGAGAGACAGACAAATATCTTCTATCCCTGGTGCTGAAAACTTTGAGAAGTAGAGATAAGTGAAGTTTTGGTAGCATCAGCCTAGGGGGAGTTTGTTGGATCATAAGAGGCTGTTGCAACCAAAACAATATCACTTAGAAGATTTTGAGTACTACATGCAAAGGACTTCCGAAGCCAAGTGTGGGACTTCCGAAGGAAGAAAGAGTTCTTCCGAAGTCTAAGTGTAAAATACACTTCCGAAGGAGAACTCCAACTTCCGAAGGTAAAGAAGCTACTTCCGAAGGTTCAAGACTTGAAGACAAAGTTCTGAAGTCAACTTCCGAAGAATAAAGAAGTCCTTAAAGCCTCGGAAGCATAGAAGCATCTTCCGAAGTATAAGTGGCTTCGGAAGAACTTGTTCTTCCGAAGCCAGTTAACCTTCGGAAGAACACTTCTATTATCCAGTAGACATAAGTATGGTCTGTCTGACAGTCCGCTGCAAATCTCTGAGATACTGCATGGCGTTTTCTCAAAAGCCATGTAGTTGACCATACTTTAATCTACTGTTACCTTTTCATGTTAAGTACAGTTGCCATCTTTAGTTGGTGACAAAAGGTAAGTCATGGACATGTCATGACTACCATATCTTAGATAATACTTTATCTAAGATACCTTAACTATAGCATTGTAGTATATGCTTTAGTCTTAGGTTTCCAGCTGGTATCAAGTATAACCGGCTGTAGGATCTAGTATATATAGTTTCTCATTGTAACTCTTGTAGTATGCTTGTAAGTGTCTTGTAATCTTGAGTTGAGAAATAATATATACAAGTACCTTGAAAATATTTCTGCTTGTTGTTACTTATTATATTACTATCAACTCTTGCAAAGAATTGCTTCATCTTGTTTGAGTGACTATTATAAGTGAGTTTGAGAGAAAACAAGTGTTAAGTGACAAAACCCGATCCTGCAAGAGGTTTGGGCTACAGCATCTTACTGATCTTTCCATTCCATCTCTTGGTTGATCATAGAAGATGAGCTTGTTGAAAAGCTTTGTAGTTGGCATCTTTCCGAAGCTTCTTTCTTTAGGAAGAGACTTTCACCCCTTTTCTCCGAAGCAGTTTCTTCTGGGATGGTTTAAGGAATCTTTTATTTTTTTGAGTCTTTGCAGCTATAACTTCCGAAGCCTTTTCTTTCGGAAGAAGAGTTTCTCCGAGAGAAGCCTTGCTTCGGAAACAAGCTTTCCCTTTTTCATACTTGAACCATTTTGATATGTCCAAGTGTGAAACCTTCCCTGACTCCTTCTCTTTTAACATTATTTGCATAATGTGTGCTAGCAGGATTGTAGTAACAATCTTTAGCCATGTGGTTTTAAGACCACACATTATGCATGCAATGTTAAAATTTCTGGGAATGAGAGGGTGATGGTTCTTGTTCTTTTTCTCCTCATCAGAACCTTTCCTTTAACTTCTGACCTTTGGTAGATAGGAGTACTGGTACTGTACTCTTTTCTGAATTAGAAGGTCCAACCACCTGGAATCTAGCGATAGAATACACCCTTTGCTTTGGGGTCTATCTTTAGCTTGGATTCAGCCACCTTCTTGGCAGTTTTTCTGGCTGCCTTAGCCCTGCTTCTTCTGGCTTGGTGGTCAGGGTTTGATCATCATTGGTGGGGAGGGCACACTTACCTGTTCCTCCCTGTGATGGTCATGGTCTCCATAGTTGCATCACTCTTTGACTCTTGAGAAGGTGGGTCAACAGATGGAACCTCTTGCTCTTCAGTACCACACCTTGGTTGTCTACAAAACTCATAAGAGTGTGGTGGAGCTATTTCATTGGTCCCCAACCCACCTTTGTTTTGATAACAAAGTTTTGAGTGAGAGGGATGATGCAAGAATGGCTTGGAAGTTTTGCTCGGAAATAGCATACTTCCTGGCTTGAGCCTCAGCAGTGACAAGCTGGGCTGAGCCTCAGTCAATTTGGATATTAATCCTTGATTTGAGTCTTGTAGTTGTGTGTTTCATGTTTTAAGAGGGACACAGTTTCTCTAACTCCTCAATTTTTCTTTGATAGTCAGATCAGCCATTTTAAAGTCAGATTTTAAAACATTTAAAGACTCATATCAGATTTAATTTCCATATTGTAGTCCTGATACAGTCTTAACCTTAGCAATACCAGCAGGGGTACATAGATGTTCTATACCTTGTTTTCATCTGTTCCTGCCATGAGTGCTTTGAGCAGGAGTCACATCTTGACCATGAAGCTCCAGCAACTTCTTGAGCCATTGCTGCAGTTTCAGTTGACTTTCCGGTGGGCTTTGGTGTAGAAGGATGTGTGGAGGCCTGTGAGGTTCCCGGGTTGGACTTGGGAGCCTTGCATTCCCTTGCAAAATGACCAAGTTGGTTACAGTTGTAACATTTGGCCTTGCTTTTGTCAAACCCAAACTTGCTGGTGATTGGGTTCTGAGGAATTGCCTTCTAGTTCTTTTAAAGAACTTCTTCGCTCTCGTTAGGTTATAAGAGCCATTGTTGGACTATGTCCACATACTCTATGTCATCCGAGCTAAAACACTCTAGATCATCAAAGCAGTATTGATAATCATTTGAGTGCCCACTCCCTGAGACAAATGCACAGCCCTCCTGAAAGGAGCTTTGCTGAGCTTGTTGAGACCTTGGAGTCTCAAGAAATATGATGTAAGGCCCAGAGGAACAAGATGGCTGCTGGGTGTAGCTCAGGTACTGCTGAGAGACTGGGAGATGCCTGAGCCTTCAGCAACCATTAAAGCGTTGCTAGCAGGAAGACTCAAGGGTCTGCTTGTCTGGTGACCCCTCTTGCTTTCCATTTCCAAACGGTATCCATCAAGGATCCCATAGAGTTCGGTCATGGTGAGTGTATTCAAATTCTCTGTTCTCTTGATGGAGACACAGTAGAATGTCCACTCATTGGGTAGAGCACTCATAACTTTCTAGTAAGGTCTCTGAGTTCATGAGTGATTCCCACAGATTGAAGGGAAGAGATAAGATCCATGTACCTGAAATATTGCTGGCTAAGAGTCTCTCCAACAACATAGGTGAAGTTCTCAAACTGCTGCTTCAGTGAGTCCTTCTTTGAATCATTCGAGCTTGAGTACATTTGAGCAAGAGAATCAAAGAGTTCTTTGGCAGACTTACAATGCTCAAACCCCACCATGATGGAGTTTGGGATTGCAGTCATAAGAACAGTCATAGCATTGCTGTCTATGTCAAGCTTCTTCCTGTCTTCATCAGAATAATCTTCAACGGCCTTCTCGATCATGGACCGGTTCCACCAGCTACTTTTGGCTTATTCGGGCTATTAATGATGGATTGCCACATCTTGCTATCCTGGTACCTGATGAAACTTTCCATTCTTCTGCTCCAAGACCTGAAGTTTTCAGGGGCGATGATGGGAGCTTTGGTCATCGTTCCCATCTCAACTTCAGATTTGTTGAGGGCCATTTTGAGTGAGGTATAAGGAGGAGTGAAAAACTGGTTGATTAGGATGGTAAGATCTCACAATCAAGAGCCTAAAAAGCTCTGATACCAATTGCAGGATCGGGTTTGTCACTTAAACACTTGTGATTCTCTCAAACTCGCTTATGATAACACTCAAATGAGATAAAGCAATGCCTTTAACAAGAGTTGATAATAATATAATAAGTAATCAAAGGAACAATCAGAAATATATTTTCAAGGTACTTGTATATATTACTTCTCAACTCAAGATTACAAGACACTTACAAGCATAAAACAAGAGTTACAATGAGAAACTATATATACTAGATCCTACAGCCGGTTATACTTGATACCAGCTAGAAACCTAAGACTAAAGCATATACTACAATGCTATAGTTAAGGTATCTTAGATAAAGTATTATCTAAGATATGGTAGTCATGACATGTCCATGACTTACCTTTTGTCACCAACTAAAGATGGCAACTGTACTTAACATAAAAAGGTAAACAGTAGATTAAAGTATGGTCAACTACATGGCTTTTGAGAAAACGCCATGCAGTATCTCAGAGATTTGCAGCGGAGTGTCAGACAGGCCATACTTATGTCCACTGGATAATAGGAGTGTCTTCCGAAGGTTAACTGGCTTCGGAAGAACAAGTTCTTCCGAAGCCACTTATACTTCAGAAGATGCTTCTATGCTTTCGAGGCTTTGAGGACTTCTTGTACTTCAGAAGTTGACTACAGATCTTTGTCTTTAAGTCTTGATCTTCGGAAGTAGCTTCTTTGTCTTCGGAAGTTGGAGTTTTCCTTCGGAAGTGCATCTTACACTTAGACTTCGGAAGAGCTCCTTCTTCCTTCGGAAGTTCCATACTTAGCTTCGGAAGTCCTTTGTATGTTGTACTCAAAATCTTCTAAGTGACTTAGTTTTGGTTGCAACAGCCTCTCTAGATCCAACACGAAGCTTTCACCGATATCTATTGATCTGTTGTTCACCGGTGAATGATCGGATATGGTGTCGGAAAATGTCCGGAGCAACTCAGTTGTTCAGCGGTAATCTCAAGGTATACTTCTATTACTTTAATGTTGATTCTGAATTGGTTTGTTATCATTTGAAGATTGGTGGTTTGTTGTTAAATGATCATGTAATGGGTTGTTTGATTACGCTGACTGAGTAAAAGCTGACTGAGTCAGAAGCTGACCCAGTAAGAAGTTCTGACTGAGTCTGCATCTGATTGAAACTTGGCCGTTTGATTTTAACTTGTATCTAACTGACTCTGATAACCAATATTTTAGAACCGGATCGGACGTCGAACCGGACGCCTTATATTATATATAATCAAAAATATAAGTAATCTATATATGATTTATATATGTATTTTATAGTTATATATAAAACTTAAGTATATTTGGGTGTGTGTGAATGTATGTTTAAGATTATGGTGAACACTTTGTCCCACATGGTGTGGGGACAAAGTGAGGTTTGGTTTATGAGTAAATGTTTTATCACTCTAGTGTATCTTTATGACATATTTTGCCACAAGTACTACCCGCGCACAGGAGGAAGGTGAAAAAATTTGGATTTCTAGCGAACTCGTGTGTGCCCGCACATGTCGCAAACACGAATGCAGCTTCAAAAACCCAGGCCCGTGCGAGACCATTTTTTGAATTTGGTTTTACTTTTTGATCATTTATAAATCAACACCCCGTTTTTACTCAAAAAGTTTTTGAAAATCGGTCCGACCAGGCGAATGGGAGGAGACTGCGACGCGATCGACGGGAGGGTTAGAAGACCCGGTCAGACTTCTCAAGATTTTGGACTCGATCAGATGATATTTCCGGGTCAAAAGCCCTGGTCAGCAACAACAAACGCACTGAGTGACTGACCGGGTCAGCCAGTCAGTGGTCAGGCCTGTGGTCAGACGAATCAAACATGGCCTTACTGTCGAGTGTAACAACAACAAACTCACCAATGATTAGGGCTTTCGAGGGTTTTAGAGAGCTCACATCCCACAATCAATCGAAGATTTCTCCGATATCTATTGATCTGTTGTTCACCGGTGAATGATCGGATATGGTGTCGGAAAATGTCCGGAGCAGCTCAGTTGTTCAGCGGTAATCTCAAGGTATACTTCTGTTACTTCAATGTTGATTCTGAATTGGTTTGTTATCATTTGAAGATTGGTGGTTTGGTGTTAAATGATCATGTAAGGGGTTGTTTGATAACGCTCACTGAATAAAGCTGACTGAGTCAGAAGCTGACCCAGTAAGAAGTTCTGACTGAGTCTGCATCTGATTGAAACTTGGCCGTTTGATTTTAACTAGTATCTTACTGACTCTGATAACTAATATTTTCAGAACCGGATCGGACGTCGAACCGGACGCCTTAAGTTATATATATAATCAAATATAAGTAATTTATATATGATTTATATATGTATTTTATAGTTATATATAAAACTTAAGTATATTTGGGTGTGTGTGAATGTATGTTTAAGGTTATGGTGAACACTTTGTCCCACATTGGTGTGGGGACAAAGTGAGGTTTGGTTTATAAGTAATTGTTTTATCACTCTAGTGTATCTTTATGACATATTTTGCCTAAGTACTACCCGCGCAGGGGGGTGAAAAAAGTTGGATTTCTAGGGAACTCATGTGTGCCCGCACATGTCGTGGGCACGAATGCAGCTTCAAAAACCCAGGCCCGTGCGAGACCATTTTTTGAATTCGGTTTTACTTTTTGATCATTTATAATTCAACACCCCGTTTTTACTCAAAAAAGTTTTTGAAAAACGGTGCGACCAAGCGAATGGGAGGCGACTGCGACGCGACCGACAGGAGGGTTGGAAGACCCGGTCAGACTTCTCAAGATTTTGGACTCGGTCACATGATATTTCCGGCCAGAAGCCCCGGTCAGCAACAACAAACACATTGACTGACTGACCGGGTCAGCCAGTCAGTGGTCAGGCCTGTGGTTAGACGAATCAAACAGGGCCTTACTGTCGAGTGTAACAACAACACACTCATCAACGATTAGGGCTTTCGAGGGTTTTAGAGAGCTCACATCCCACAATCAATCGAAGCTTTCTCCGATATCTATTGATCTGTTGTTCACCGATGAATGATCGGATATGGTGTCGGAAAATGTCCGGAGCAACTCAGTTGTTCAGCGGTAATCTCAAGGTATACTTCTGTTACTTCAGTGTTGATTCTGAATTGGTTTGTTATCATTTGAATATTGGTGGTTTGTTGTTAAATGATCATGTAAGGGGCTGTTTGATTACGCTGACTGAGTAAGAGCTGACTGAGTCAGAAGCTGACCCAGTAAGAAAAGTTCTGACTGAGTCTGCATCTGATTGAAACTTGGCCATTTGATTTTAACTAGTATCTGACTGACTCTGATAACTAATATTTTCAGAACCGGATCGGACGTCGAACCGGACGCCTTAAGTTATATATATAATCAAATATAAGTAATTTATATATGATTTATATATGTATTTTATAGTTATATTTAAAACTTAAGTATATTTGGGTGTGTGTGAATGTATGTTTAAGATTATGGTGAACACTTTGTCCCACATTGGTGTGGGGACAAAGTGAGGTTTGGTTTATCAGTAATTGTTTTATCACTCTAGTGTATCTTTATGACATATTTTGCCACAAGTACTACCCGCGCGCAGGGGGGGTGAAAAAAGTTGGATTTCTAGCGAACTCGTGTGTGCCCGCACATGTCGCGGACACGAATGCAGCTTCAAAAACCCAGGCCCGTGCGAGACCGTTTTTTGAATTCGGTTTTACTTTTTGATCATTTATAAATCAACACCCCGTTTTTACTCAAAAAGTTTTTGAAAAACGGTCCGACCAGGCGAATGGGAGGAGACTGCGACGCGACCGACGGGAGGGTTGGAAGACCCGGTCAGACTTCTCAAGATTTTGGACTCGATCAGATGATATTTCCGGGTCAAAGCCCCGGTCAGCAACAACAAACGCACTGACTGACTGACCGGGTCAGCCAGTCAGTGGTCAGGCCTGTGGTCAGACGAATCAAACAGGGCCTTACTGTCGAGTGTAACAACAACACACTCACCAACGATTAGGGCTTTCGAGGGTTTTAGAGAGCTCACATCCCACAATCAATCGAAGCTTTCTCCGATATCTATTGATCTGTTGTTCACCGGTGAATGATCGGATATGGTGTCGGAAAATGTCCGGAGCAGCTCAGTTGTTCAGCGGTAATCTCAAGGTATACTTCTGTTACTTCAATGTTGATTCTGAATTGGTTTGTTATCATTTGAAGATTGGTGGTTTGGTGTTAAATGATCATGTAAGGGGTTGTTTGATTACGCTCACTGAATAAAAGCTGACTGAGTCAGAAGCTGACCCAGTAAGAAGTTCTGACTGAGTCTGCATCTGATTGAAACTTGGCCGTTTGATTTTAACTAGTATCTTACTGACTCTGATAACTAATATTTTCAGAACCGGATCGGACGTCGAACCGGACGCCTTAAGTTATATATATAATCAAATATAAGTAATTTGTATATGATTTATATATGTATTTTATAGTTATATATAAAACTTAAGTATATTTGGGTGTGTGTGAATGTATGTTTAAAGTTATGGTGAACACTTTGTCCCACATTGGTGTGGGGACAAAGTGAGGTTTGGTTTATAAGTAATTGTTTTATCACTCTAGTGTATCTTTATGACATATTTTGCCTAAGTACTACCCGCGCGCAGGGGGGGTGAAAAAAGTTGGATTTCTAGGGAACTCATGTGTGCCCGCACATGTCGTGGGCACGAATGCAGCTTCAAAAACCCAGGCCCGTGCGAGACCATTTTTTGAATTCGGTTTTACTTTTTGATCATTTATAATTCAACACCCCGTTTTTACTCAAAAAAGTTTTTGAAAAACGGTGCGACCAAGCGAATGGGAGGCGACTGCGACGCGACCGACGGGAGGGTTGGAAGACCCGGTCAGACTTCTCAAGATTTTGGACTCGGTCAGATGATATTTCCGGGCCAGAAGCCCCGGTCAGCAACAACAAACACATTGACTGACTGACCGGGTCAGCCAGTCAGTGGTCAGGCCTGTGGTCAGACGAATCAAACAGGGCCTTACTGTCGAGTGTAACAACAACACACTCATCAACGATTAGGGCTTTCGAGGGTTTTAGAGAGCTCACATCCCACAATCAATCGAAGCTTTCTCCGATATCTATTGATCTGTTGTTCACCGATGAATGATCGGATATGGTGTCGGAAAATGTCCGGAGCAACTCAGTTGTTCAGCGGTAATCTCAAGGTATACTTCTGTTACTTCAGTGTTGATTCTGAATTGGTTTGTTATCATTTGAAGATTGGTGGTTTGTTGTTAAATGATCATGTAAGGGGCTGTTTGATTACGCTGACTGAGTAAGAGCTGACTGAGTCAGAAGCTGACCCAGTAAGAAGTTCTGACTGAGTCTGCATCTGATTGAAACTTGGCCGTTTGATTTTAACTAGTATCTGACTGACTCTGATAACTAATATTTTCAGAACCGGATCGGACGTCGAACCGGACGCCTTAAGTTATATATATAATCAATATAAGTAATTTATATATGATTTATATATGTATTTTATAGTTATATTTAAACTTAAGTATATTTGGGTGTGTGTGAATGTATGTTTAAGATTATGGTGAACACTTTGTCCCACATTGGTGTGGGGACAAAGTGAGGTTTGGTTTATCAGTAATTGTTTTATCACTCTAGTGTATCTTTATGACATATTTTGCCACAAGTACTACCCGCGCGCATGGGGGGTGAAAAAAGTTGGATTTCTAGCGAACTCGTGTGTGCCCGCACATGTCGCGGACACGAATGCAGCTTCAAAAACCCAGGCCCGTGCGAGACCGTTTTTTGAATTCGGTTTTACTTTTTGATCATTTATAAATCAACACCCCGTTTTTACTCAAAAAAGTTTTTGAAAAACGGTCCGACCAGGCGAATGGGAGGAGACTGCGACGCGACCGACGGGAGGGTTGGAAGACCCGGTCAGACTTCTCAAGATTTTGGACTCGATCAGATGATATTTCCGGGTCAAAAGCCCCGGTCAGCAACAACAAACGCACTGACTGACTGACTGGGTCAGCCAGTCAGTGGTCAGGCCTGTGGTCAGACGAATCAAACAGGGCCTTACTGTCGAGTGTAACAACAACACACTCACCAACGATTAGGGCTTTCGAGGGTTTTAGAGAGCTCACATCCCACAATCAATCGAAGCTTTCTCCGATATCTATTGATCTGTTGTTCACCGGTGAATGATCGTATATGGTGTCGGAAAATGTCCGGAGCAGCTCAGTTGTTCAGCGGTAATCTCAAGGTATACTTCTGTTACTTCAATGTTGACTCTGAATTGGTTTGTTATCATTTGAAGATTGGTGGTTTGTTGTTAAATGATCATGTAAGGGGTTGTTTGATTACGCTGACTGAATAAAAGCTGACTGAGTCAGAAGCTGACCCAGTAAGAAGTTCTGACTGAGTCTGCATCTGATTGAAACTTGGCCGTTTGATTTTAACTAGTATCTGAATGACTCTGATAACCAATATTTTCAGAACCGGATCGGACGTCGAACCGAACGCCTTAAGTTATATATATAATCAAATATAAGTAATTTATATATGATTTATATAGTATTTTATAGTTATATATAAAACTTAAGTATATTTGGGTGTGTGTAAATGTATGTTTAAGGTTATGGTGAACACTTTGTCCCACATTGGTGAGGGGACAAGACAAAGTGAGGGTTGGTTTATAAGTAATTGTTTTTTCACTCTAGTGTATCTTTATGACATATTTTGCCACAAGTACTACCCGCGCGCAGGGGGGTGAAAAAAGTTGGATTTCTAGGGAACTCGTGTGTGCCCGCACATGTCGCGGACACGAATGCAGCTTCAAAAACCCAGGCCCGTGCGAGACCATTTTTTGAATTCGGTTTTACTTTTTTATCATTTATAAATCAACACACCCGTTTTTACTCAAAAAATTTTTTGAATAACGGTGCGACCAAGCGAATGGGAGGCAACAACAAACACATTGACTGACTGACCGGGTCAGCAGTCAGTGGTCAGGCCTGTGGTCAGACGAATCAAACATGGCCTTACTGTCGAGTGTAACAACAACACACTCATCAACGATTAGGGCTTTCGAGGGTTTTAGAGAGCTCACATCCCACAATCAATCGAAGCTTTCTCCGATATCAATTGATCTATTATTCACTGTTGAATGATCGGATATAGTGTCGAAAAATGTCCGGAGCAGCTCAGTTGTTCAGCGGTAATCTCAAGGTATACTTATGTTACTTTAGTGTTGATTCTGAATTGGTTGTTATCATTTGAAGATTGGTGGTTTGTTGTTAAATGATCATGTAAGGGTTGTTTGTTTATGCTGACTGAGTGAGAGCTGACTGAGTCAGAAGCTGACCCAGTAAGAAGTTCTGACTGAGTCTGCATCTGATTCAAACTTGCCCGTTTGATTTTACTAGTATCTGACTGACTCTGATAACCAATATTTTCAGAACCGGGTCGGACGTCGAACCGGACGCCTTAAGTTATATATATATATATCAAATATGTAATTTATATATGTTGGTCCATGTGATCGATGAACAGTACAATTGATAGGATAATTTGATCAATATCAAATACACAACCAAATAACAACAATTGAGAAGTGAATATGATGAATCAAGACATAATTGATATTCAAATGAACAAACTCACTCAATAACAATAAGCACAATTGTATTTCAATGAAGTAACTGCTTAGAAATGATAGTTTGCAACAGAATTCCACGATTAGGGTTTTGCAAACTTACCATACAAATGAAATGACAATAGTATATATAGCAGTCATAGTTTCGCTGACAGTTTCGCTAGCAGCGAAACTGTCATGCCGAAATTATAGTTTCGCCCGGCAGAACACAAGTTCGCCGGGTAAACCAAAACAGCAAACTGTGAGCGAAACTATAGATTCGCTCACAGTTTCGCTGGACTGCCAAAACTGCTAATTACTAACAAAATACAAAATGAAACTAACAAAAGTCCTATTACAATGTAAAGTAAACATCTATACTAAAGTGAGTCCAACCTAACATGATCTTCAATACTCCCCCTAGTTGGACCTCACTATCTTCACTTCTCTTGGTTTGACTCGTCAGCTCCGGTTTCCTCAGCTGCTGTTGGTCTATCTTCATCACCTCCTGCAGCAACATCTTTAGAAGCTTCAGCCACTGATTCTCCAAGGTTAATTCCTGCATCACCAGCTTCCTCCGAATGACCACTAGCTCTAGCAAACTGCCTGGTCATGTCTTGAACATCCATGGCAAAGTCATCTTGTGCTCTCACCTTTTCAGCCAAACTCTTTACCTCCGCCCGTACTCCTCTTATTTTGTTCGCCACATTCATAAACAAGCTTGCCTCCTTTCGTGTTTCCTCTCCTGCCCTAGCCTTAATATGATTTTCACAAAGAATCAAGAGATCTTCATCACAGAAGCTGAATAACTCCATTGGGTCAAACACCCTAAACTCTTTTCCTTGTTTGGCTCTAATCACCGCCTCGCCAGTGTTATTATCATAGAACCACTTTTCAAAGTCCTGTAAACGGGAGGAAGAGGATCAGCCAATCTTACTTTGTTTACAGTCTTAGGTGGTTTGACTCTCAAAACAATCCTCCCTTTGCCAGTCTCCCAGTCTTTATCTTTCTTCAATCTCTTTCGTTCAGCCTTCATGTATCCAAATGACTCAAAATTATTATTAAGGCCATTTTTAATTTCCTTCTCAAGAAATACTGCCCTTTCACTTAAATGAGCATTAATCAAAGCCAGGTGGCCAACCGTCTCAGATCCATTTAGGCAAGGTCTTAAAAGCCTTCCTGTTGAGCATGTAACTAATATGACCTCCTCTTCTTTTAATCAAAAACATCTTTAAGAAAGGATTATAACACCAACTTATTATCTTCTTGTCTGCCTCTTTCCTGCTTAAACTTTCCATATTTTGAAACAAAGGAGTAAGTTTTTCAGCCTCCTTCTCCTTCACCAACCAATCACTCTTATCCATCTCAAACACATCACTTCATCATCTCCCTTCTTAGCAACATACACCAAAGGTCTCTCATCTACTTCATAGAACTCCGGTTCAGAATCATAATCAACCAATTGCTCATCCTCCTCTTCTTCATCAATCAAACCTTTTCCTTTATCTGACACTTCCTCATTAGTAGCTGTAACAACCACTTCTTCTCCCACAATATCCTTATCAAAATCAAACTGTAGGTTAACAAACCCCTTCAATAATATCATCTCCTCATTTCTCCAGCATCTTCTCTTGGGATCTCTTGTTCTCCTTGCTTCAGTATCAGCTGCTCCAGAAGTGCCCTCTCCTACCTTGGATGAAGTACCCACATTCAAGAATGAGTACTTAGATATATCAGTCATATCATTTAACTCAGATTGAGTTAGTTGACTAGGTAGGCCAGCAGCAGCTTTCATCTGAGAAATTTCTTCAAACAATCTCTTAATCAAATTATTCTGGTCAACCAACATCTTTTTCATTCCTTCAATTACCTCATCTTTCTGTTGTTCCCTAATCTCCTGATTCGTCAGTTTAGTCTTTATCATACTTATTCATTTGCCAATGAAGTATTTAGACTACGAATCACATCCTCATCAAGACCAGCACTAGCCTCTTTCCCTGCTGTGAAACCCTCGTGTCTATGTTTTGTTCTTCGTTCAGGCTCAACAAAGTCAGTTTTCTTTTTAGACCTCCGTTCTTTCTCCACCTTTATTTCCTCTGCTTGTGTATCTATGTCTTCTTCGAAATCATAATCTTTCTCTTTTGCATATCTCTTTCTCTTCTTAGCTGCATCAGCTTGTTTCACCCTTGTTTCCTCAGCCCTTTTGTTTTCAGACTCATCGACCCGTCTGATATAATTCCATCGTTCTGGTGGGTACATATTTTCCCAGAGATGGGTTATTTTACCACTGAAATCATGGCGGATAGCACAGCAATCAGCAAATATCCGAGGGTTCATCTGCACTAATCTCTTAACTTCACCATGTTTAGGAACATCAGGAACAGATCATCAATAATCATCTGAATAAAGCGAGGATATAACAACCATTTATCCTTTTTCACCGCCATCACATTTTCTGCCATACACGCAAAGATCAATCTAGCAATGTTTGCTTTCTCCCCTTTACAACATATCACCATAGCTTTGGCCCAGTCAAGGTTAAGTCCATCAGATCCACCCTTACGGTGATCTAAGCACATAATAAAAACGTGAGCTATATATCTCCATTCCTTAGATAAAAAAGACTTTTTAATCTCCTTCCTCGAACCAAAGCTGGTCCCTCATATCCCATTTGTCTGAAAGCTTGGAATACTTCAGATTCCGTCATATCAACTTCATCACCAGTATCATCTTCTAGTCTAAGAATCCTCGACACGCTCTCAGCAGTAATAGTTATATCATGATCAATCACTCTAGCTGTGATTCTCTGAACATCTCCTCCAGTGTTGTATTCTGCTGATCTCCAAAAGTCTCTAATATGAAGATCATAGATAGTGGGTGAGTGAGAGATAGCATATGCAATGGGTGATCTTTGGAGCCATCTAATACAGTCACGAAATCCGCCGCCTTTGGAAGAGTATCGTCTAATATGGCAGTGATGTTATTCCTCTCATCAAACTTGAGATTCGCCATAATAACCTGAAAAGAACAACAAATAAATTTGAATAAGAAATACTGAAAATAAGAAAATAAGACAAAAACATAAGAAACAATCAGTTTCGGCAAGCGAAACAATAGTTTCGCTCACTAAGACATGATAGTTTCGCTGAATCAAAGACAGTTTCGACGAGCGAAACTATAATTTCGCTCATAGAAACTTGTTATTTTCGCAGAACAAAAAGTAGTTTCGACAAGATTAGAATGAATCAAAGTAGTTTCGCAATTAGTTTCACCAAATATTAATTTAGTTTCGCTATTACAAATTAGTTTCGCTGACACATGAAAATACAAGCGAAACTGTGTAAATTAAGGATCAGTCATTGCGAAATTAGAAAAGATATGGCGAAACTGTTAAGTTCGCTCGGACAGCATAACTTTACAGTTTCGCTGAAAAGATGTGAACTTTCGTTCAATTTCGCAGAGACTTCAGTAGTTTCGCTGAACGAACAGCGAAACCACCGAAGCGACATAATCCAGATTCTTATGAATAGATGATTTAATCCAGATTAAGGTGAATCAGTGTTCGAAACTCACATACGAAGAGAATACACGCAAAATCAGTCCAAATAACACACACAAATCAAAATCGCCGTTAATATTACGGAAAACCCTAAAGAGAAACTGAACGATGTCGCGAAATTATGAAAGAAATTTCGCAACAATGACTTATATAGCCAACAGTTTCGCTAACAGCGAAACTATAAATTCGTCAGGCGAATTTACAGTTTCGCCTAGAAAACTGTAATTTCGCTAGGAATAACTGGTTAACAACTTATTAGCAAACCTAGCGAAATTGCAGTTTCGCTTTGCGAAACTGTTAGCGAAAGAATAATTTCGCACCTTTTTTATTATTATTATTATTATTATTATTAATTTTTTATTTTTTTTTTTTATTTTTTTTTTTTATTTTTTTATTTATTTTATTCAAAGGAAGCACATCACACATAATGAGATCTAAAATAATCAGAGATCACATTCTCTAAATATTTTAGAACATAAATGATCAAAAAATCATCTACCAGTCATGAGATCATATGAATACAAGATCTGATCACAATCTGCACAGAAACAACTGAAATTAGAACAAATCAATAACGATTGCTGATATAATTGTCCACTTAAACTCATGCCTTATCCTTTTTCAACCAACAGCTTATGATTCATTTAAGGTTCGATTAGATGCTTTAGAATGCTAAGACCCCACAATCATTTGGTAAAAACCCTCACCCAACCTCAGGATTTCTTGAATTATGAATCAATCTTCATGGAACAAGATTTGTGGATAAGTGTGCAAATGATTATAACAGAATATTTCATTCTGAGAGAAATTCATCGATAAGATGATTTGACATAATTATATCAAAATGGTGAGAGCTCCAGATCTATACTCACGTATAACAGAGGAGATAACCATTTGATCATGTGCTGATGAGAGCTCCAGGTCAGTACTATCGTACAGCAGAGGAGATCATCACTCCAGGTCAGTACTCACGTACAGCAGAGGAGATAAGCACAGACACAAGACATCTTAACACAAAATAAACCAGCAGAGAATGATGACATAACAAAGCAAAATGAACGAAGATTCATTCTCAATCCAATTTTTGTCAGGACTCAGTTTTTGTGCAATCCAAAATGAATGAGTAAATCCAGACATTCTTAAGCATAAAGTTTAATTTAATCATAAAGCTGCTGTCTACTTCATTCATCAGGCTGAGTCTATCAAGCATATCGTCAAAGAATCTGATCCATTTCTTTTTATTTTAATGTGAAACAGAATCCAGTAACAGTTACTATCATTTCTCATAGAATTACTGGTCATGTAAATAAAAATATTTAGAGAATATACAATCATTTCTCATCATGTTAAATCCGATCTCAGAATAATGATATTACTCCCCCAAATTTTTATTTTCATATTTCTTATAATTATAAAGATTTTAATTTAATTTTTTATTATTTAATTATTATCAAAGAAATAGAAAATGAAAATTTAAAAAGATATTAACCCAAGCATAGAAATCAATTCATAAAAACGAGGTTTATCAAAGTTTTTGTGAAAAGATCAGCTTTTTGATTTTTTGTATCGATGGGTATAATATTAATGAAACCCTTCTCCTGAGCATCACGAATCGCATGAATTCGGGTTTCAATATGCTTTGTGCGAGAATGATGAATGGGATTTTTAGCAATTCCAATGGCAGCCTCATTGTCACAGAATAAAGGTGTATGAAGGAAATTAATTCCATAATCAATCATTTGGTGTTGGATCCAGAGAACTTGAGAGCAGCAGCTAGATGCAGCAATATATTCAGCTTCCCCTGTAGAAAGAGAAACAGTAGTTTGTTTCTTGCTCTGCCAGGATACCAGACAATTTCCCAAATATTGACAACCTCCAGACACAGATTTTCTGTTTAACCTGCAACCATTGGAATCACTATCAGAATAAGCATGTAAATCAAAATTTCCACCATATGGATACCACAGTCCGAGACGAGACGATCCTTTGAGATAACGAAATATTCGTTTGACAGCTTTCTCATGAGATTCCTTTGGAGCCGACTGATATCTAGCACAGTAACCAACAGCGAAAGTGATATCAGGACGACTTGCAGTAAGATACATGAGAGAGCCAATCATAGACCGAAAAAGATGAGGATCAACTGGTTTTCCATTTTCATCTGGAGTGAGACAGGTCTGAGCAGTAAAAGGGTCATCTCAGTAGACGCATCATCCATCTTAAATTTCTTCAGAATATCTTTAATGTACTTCTCTTGATGAATAAGAATTCCTTCTTTCTGTTGTTCAACTTGCAAGCCAAGAAAGAAGCACATTTCACCCATCATACTCATTTCAAACCTTTGGCTCATCACTTCTTCAAACTCTCTACACAATTGAGAGTTTGTGGATCCAAAAATAATATCATCGACATACACTTGAACAAAGATCATTTCACCATTCACCTCCCTTTTAAATAAGGTCATATCAATGGTACCACGAGAATAACCATTGCTTAAAGATATTGCGTAAGAGTCTCATACCAGATTCTGGGTGCTTGATGAAGGCCATACAAAGATTTATCAAGCTTATACACTTTATCAGGAAAATCAGGATCTTCAAAGCCTGGTGGTTGACACACATATATCTCTTCATCAATGTCTCCGTAGAGAAAAGCACATTTCACATCCATCTGGTACACTTTGAACTGTTTATGAGCAGCATGAGCAAGAAATATTCGGATTGCTTCAAGACGAGCAACTGGAGCAAAGACTTCTGTATAATCAATTCCTTCTTCTTGAGCAAAGCCTTGCACTACAAGTCTAGATTTGTTTCGCACCACCACACCCCGATCATCTGGTTTGTTCTTAAATACCCATTTTGTACCAATTGGATATTTGTTGGGAGGTAAATCAACTAAAGTCCAAACCTTAAGCTTTCTGAACTGTTGAAGTTCCAATTGCATAGACTCTACCCAACAAGGATCTTGTAGAGCAGCATGAACATTTTTTGGAACAATTTGAGAAATAAAGCATGAGAAAAGACAAACATTAATCAGACCGGATTGACTTCGCGTGCGAACACCATCAGAAACAGATCCAATCACATTATCAAGCGGATGATCTTTCAAAGTTTTATAATCACTTGAAGAAGGAAAGATAGTTGAAGAAGTATCAGCCATTGCCGGAGAAAGAGTAGATGAAGGCAATGACAGGTGTTGAATCAGGTAAGTTAGGAGATGTAGGAGATAAAGAATCAGATAATGGAGCTTGATCAGGCATTGGAGACGATGAGCTAACATCAGTTGAAACAGCATCATTTACTTGTGGGATGGATGGAACAGACGATGAAGATGATGGAATAATATTCGTTTGAGTACTTGGAATTGATGTATCATCATCGAAAACTGGCAAATTAAATGAATTGAACACAGTATCGGAATCAAAGAACCATGCAGGTTCAGATTTCACTTCAGAAGGATTGGATTCTTGCCAATCAACATAGAATGACTCTTGAACAATACGTGTTCTCTTGTTATAACTCGGTATGCCTTTTGTGAAGAAGAGTATCCAACAAAATAACACTCGTCAGAAACAGCACCAAATTTTGTCTTTTGAGCTTGAGTATTCAGAAGAGTACAAGAACAACCAAATGGGCGAAAGAAATCAATTAGTGGCTTCCTCTTATGAAAAAGTTCATAAGGAGTCTTCACTTTATCTTTCACAATTAGCACCCTGTTTAGAACATAAGATGCACAATTAACAGCTTCAGCCCAGAAAATTTGGTAATGAGGATTCTATCAACATTGTACGAGCAGCTTCCACAAGAGTGCGATTCTTTCTTTCTGCAATACCGTTCTGCTGGGGTGTTCTTGCAGCACTAAATTGTCTCACAATCCCTTTTTGAGCACAAAATGAATCAAGAATCTGATTTTTAAATTCAGTGCCGTTGTCACTTCTAATCCCATAACTCTTTCTTACTGACTGATTCAATAGAAATGATTAATTTCTGCAATTCCTCTGCAACTTCACTTTTGTGTGCAAGAAACCTCATGAATAACGTGAGAAATCATCTGTAACAACAAGACAAAAGATTTTTTAGCAATTGATTTAACACTAATTGGCCCAAATAAATCAGTATGTAACAACTCAAGAGGACTTGATATGCTATTTAAAAGTTTAGGCTTATGAGGTTTCTTATGTTGTTTCCCTTTGGCACATGCCATGCATTTTTCAGTAACAGAAAAATCTTTTAAAGGAAGTCCTCTAACAAGATTGTTCTTTACTAATTTATTAATTATCTTAAAATTGACATGGCCTAAGCGACGATGCCACAAGAGTGACTCAGAGGTTGATGCTTTTGAGAGAAGACAAGTTGCAGTAGCCTTGGACTCATTAGAATTCATATCAAGAAGATATGTATCGTGTTTCCTTGGAGCACGCATGAGAATTAAATCCTCTCGGAATAGCTATCTCTGATTTAAAAATAAACATTCGTCAGATTTAAATAGAACAGGAATGTCTTTATCACAAATTTGAGAGACACTCAGAAGATTAAATGCCAATTCAGGAACATGGTTGACTTTTTCTAGAGTAAGAGAACCATTGGTAACTTCTCCTTGTCCAATCATTTTTCCACCCTTCTTATCTCCAGCAAATGCCACATATCCTCCATCTATAATCCGATAATTGGTCAACAAATCCTTTAATCCCGTCATATGCTTGGAACAGCCGCTATCAACATGCCACAGACTGTGTACAATCTTTGAAGAAGATCCCTGAAATGAATGAACAAATCATTTAGCCAGGAGTAATAGGGACCCAAGATTGAACAACTTTTGTTTTTAAAGAAGCTGATTTTTTATGAAAGAAATTATTAACCAATTTTGTCAATTTATTCCCAAAACAATTCCTATTAGAGGATCTTTCAATCAAAGGGCAATTTTTGATAAGATGATCCTCTTCACCACACCTGAAACAATGATGTTTGAATCTAGGTCGATGATGTGATGAGGTAAAAATAGGATCAATAATAATCTCCTCATCACATTCAGACAAACTAGAATCAACATCACTGAATGTCTCATACATCTCATGATGTTTTTGTTTATTTGAATCAGAGTTATTCTTTACAAAATCAGAACTTGATTCTTCTGACAAATCAGTAAAACTCGTACCATTGGTACCAGTTTCAGATAAAGACGAACTGCATTTTTCTGAAGATGTCATATTTAATGGTATGAAAGATGGAATAGGTTGAGAGAAGAACTTTTCGAAAGAATTAATTTTAAGTTGCTCAGTTGTTTTAGGAGAAACATCAGATTCATTGCATTCATTACCAGAACAAAAATCATCACTATCATGATTTGAAGTACAAGATGAAATAGACAATCAAGAGAACATGAGACATTCAAGTCTGTTACATTTGAACTAGAAACAAACACTGAATTTAAACTAGACTTATTATCTAAAACAGACTGCTGATTTTCAGGTGTACTAGAACTAGTGCATCCAAGCCCACTAGTTGGTCCATAGTCGTAGTCTTCACGAATGTACTTAGAGTTATTCCCAACTAAACCTGCAGACATACTGTCAGTATCTGATTTGATTAAATCATTAGAAGGATGAGGAACAGGCATAGGAGAATAACAGTATGTACTAGGAGGAGGATAAACCTGTACATTTTCATAACCCAAACCTGTTTTAATTCTTGCTCCCCGTTGAGATTTACAAAGATCATCATGTTTCATTCCAGAAATAGTCCATTTATCTAACTTTGACTGAAGTTTGCTTGCTTCAAATTCAGCAAGAGCAACCCGTTCAGTCAAAGTATTAACCTCTACATTCCTTTCCAAAACAATTCTTTTTAAATGATCAGTTTCTTTTAAAGCCTCATTTAATTTCACAAATATTTTGATTCATTCATTTAAGTTCATCATTAATTCGTTTTAATCCTTTTCATTATCAATTAACAAACGATTAGCCTTATAAACCCCAAAAAGTCTAATTTTGCAAGCAGATGAGCACATATCCTGTATTACCTCATAAGGAAGTCCCATTACCATCCTTTCGGCAGCTAAAGCTTTATCGCACATGCATACTGGAGTACTTGATTTCCTTTCCTCAACAGTAGCAGCCGCATCTCCTTCCTCTCTCTTTTCCTTTCGCAGCTTTTGAATTTCTTTCTTCATTTGAATCTGTAATTTCCTCTTTCTTCTCTCCATCTGCCTTCTCTTCTTTCTCCTTTACTGAAGATTCATTCTCTCCTTTGAATTCCTTAAACAACACAAATCCATCTTTATCAACTTCCATCTCATCACTTTCCACAATCTCAGCAACTAACGCGTGATTTATTTCAGATCTTGTTTCTTCCACCTCTGCACTCCACTCAAAATTTGAGATCAAGGCTGACTCCTTTTTGAATTTCCCTCTTCCTTTACTTTCTCTGCTGTCAATCTTGGTACTCCAGTGTTACTAGGATCTGTGACAATTGGTAATGGACATTCACGTTTAAAATGTCCCAATTGTTTACAATTAAAGCACCTCAATTTTGACTTATCAAATCCTAGTTTTGAGGTTGATGATTGACCACCAAAATTTTTCTTCCTGTTCTTTCCATGAATCTCCGGGCTCTTAAAGTTAACATTGCCATTTGCCATTGAATGTCAGTTTCTTCTAAATCATCAGGATCAACCTGATACATATCCTCCATAGTCATTCCTTTACCTTTCAATTCACCAGCAACAAGAGCTTCATAGCTCTGAACAAACATTCCAAAAAGAGCCATTGTTTCAGATGGAATTGTAGTTTCAGCATTCACCTTAGAATTTCCCAATTCTTTTCCAACATGATTACTACCACTTGAGAAATTACTTGTATTGCTCCCTCCTTGAATTGGATTTTGAATGTGAGAGTTTGCAGCGGATGACAACAAAGCAGCATTTTGAGAAAAACCAGGTGTGGGCATCATAGTCTGGTTAAATTCTTCTTTTCATATCCAACTCAAAAGATTTCAACTTGTTAATGATATCCATCAACTTATAATCTGTAAAACCTCTTTCTTGTTTGAGCATCCTCACTTGAAGACTCCACTGTGGTGGAAGAGAATCGAGAAGCCTGTTAACTTGTTCACTGTTGGAGAGTCTTTCATCATACTTCTTCAGAGTGCTTGAGACGGTTAAGAAACGATTTGTAAGATCTGTCAAACTTTCATTCTTGTATCCTACAAACGAATTGAACTCCTTTTCAGCTTGAATACTCTTGTCTTTCACCAGATCTGCATTCCCATCAAGAATTCACAGAGAGCATCATAAAGGGATTTAGCATTTTTATGCTCTGCAAAACGATTGTAGATGTCTGGAGCCAAGCAGAGAGTTAGAGCACCAAAAGCTTTTTGATCACGATCAATCAGTTTCAGATCTCTTTCAGTATAAGAAGATGGATCTTTGTTCTGAGAAACGACATCACCAACCGTAACCGTAGGTATATGAGGACCTGAAATAATCGATTCCCATTGATTATGATCTGTGTAGAAAAGAAAGCTTTGAGACATCTCTTCCAATCTTCAAAATTATCTCCATTAATGAGTCTTGGAGGTCTATTAGGAGCAACACTTTCAAGATCCGCAAGTGTAGAGTAGTTAATTTCGACATGATAGTTTCGGCAGAAAGATTGATAATTTCGCTGACAAATTCGCTAACAAATTCGCTGAAGAGGTGACTTGACTAACAGTTTCGCTGAAACAATACTATCGCAGACACTTTCGCAAACACAGACACTTTCGCTTGCAATTTCAGCAGCACTTTCGCTTGAATCAGAGACAACAATTGCTTAGTTTCGCTGCTAATTTCGCAGGAAACAAGCTTGAACTTTCGTTCAGAAATAGATTCGGCAGCACTTTCGCTTGATAATTGGTCAAAAAACACTACTGAACTTTCGTTCAAGGGAATACTTTCGCTGAAACTCTAGAAAACAACTTCTGATCCAAAATAACTCATAATTTCGCTGAATGAAATGACAGTTTCGCAGTAAGAACAGTAATTTCGCTGGTCGATCTCAAAACCCTTTTTCCATCCCTCAAAATCAATCTGAAATCATCCAAAACTCATGAATTTGAGATCTGATGATTGTAGAATCTTCCTCAATCAAGAACAAGCATAATTCACTCAATTCCATCCCAAAAACAGCTGATAATCCAATGAAAATTGATTGAAACTAGATATTGACAAAACCACAAAAACTCAACAAATCAAGAGCACTAAGGCTCTGATACCATATTGTTGGTCCATGTGATCGATGAACAGTACAATTGATAGGATAATTTGATCAATATCAAATACACAAACCAAATAACAATAATTGAGAAGTGAATATGATGAATCAAGACATAATTGATATTCAAATGAACAAACTCACTCAATAACAATAAGCACAATTGTATTTCAATGAAGTAACTGCTTAGAAATGATAGTTTGCAACAGAATTCCATGATTAGGGTTTTGCAAACTTACCATACAAAGTGAAATGACAATAGTATATATAACAGTCATAGTTTCGCTGACAGTTTCGCTAGCAGCAAAACTGTCATGCCGAAACTATAGTTTCGCTCGGCAGAACACAAGTTCGCCGGGTAAACCAAAACAGCAAACTGTGAGCGAAACTATAGATTCGCTCACAGTTTCGCTGGACTGCCAAAACTGCTAATTACTAACAAAATACAAAATGAAACTAACAAAAGTCCTATTACAATGTAAAGTAAACATCTATACTAAAGTGAGTCCAACCTAACATGATCTTCAATATATGATTTATATATGTATTTTATAGTTATATATAAAACTTAAGTATATTTGGGTGTGTGTGAATGTATGTTTAAGATTATGGTGAACGCTTTGTCCCACATTGGTGTGGGGACAAAGTGAGGTTTGGTTTATAAGTAATTTTTTTATCGCTCTAGTGTATCTTTATGACATATTTTGCCACAAGTACTACCCGCGCGCAGGGAGGGGTGAAAAAAGTTGGATTTCTAGGGAACTCGTGTGTGCCCACACATGTCGCGGACATGAATGCAGCTTCAAAAACCCAGGCCCGTGCGAGGCCGTTTTTTGAATTCGGTTTTACTTTTTGATCATTTATAATTCAACACCCCGTTTTTACTCAAAAAAGTTTTTGAAAAACGGTCCGACCAGGCGAATGGGAGGCGACTGCGACGCGACCGACGGGAGGGTTGGAAGACCCGGTCAGACTTCTGAAGATTTTGGACTCGGTCAGATGATATTTCCGGGTCAGAAGCTCCGGTCAGCAACAACAAACGCACTGACTGACTGACCGGGTCAGCCAGTCAGTGGTCAGGCCTGTGGTCAGACGAATCAAACAGGGCCTTACTGTCGAGTGTAACAACAACACACTCACCACCGATTAGGAGTTTCGAGGGTTTTAGAGAGCTCACATCCCACAATCAATTGAAGCTTTCTCCGATATCTATTGATCTGTTGTTCACCGGTGAATGATCGGATATGGTGTCGGAAAATGTCCGGAGCAACTCAGTTGTTCAGCGGTAATCTCAAGGTATACTTCTGTTACTTCAATGTTGATTCTGAATTGGTTTGTTATCATTTGAAGATTGGTGGTTTGTTGTTAAATGATCATGTAAGGGGCTGTTTGATTACGCTGACTGAGTAAGAGCTGACTGAGTCAGAAGCTGACCCAGTAAGAAGTTCTGACTGAGTCTGCATCTGATTGAAACTTGGCCGTTTGATTTTAACTAGTATCTGACTGACTCTGATAACCAATATTTTCAGAACCGGATCGGACGTCGAACCGGACGCCTTAAGTTATATATATAATCAAATATAAGTAATTTATATATGATTTATATATGTGTTTTATAGTTATATATAAAACTTAAGTATATTTGGGTGTGTGTGAAAGTATGTTTAAGATTATGGTGAACACTTTGTCTCACGTTGGTGTGGGGACAAAGTGAGGTTTGGTTTATAAGTAATTGTTTTCTCACTCTAGTGTATCTTTATGACATATTTTGCCATAAGTACTACCGGCGCGTAGGGGGGGTGAAAAAAGTTGGATTTCTAGCGAACTCGACTGTGCCCGCACATGTCGCGGACACGAATGCAGCTTCAAAACCCAGGCCCGTGAGAGACCGTTTTTTGAATTCGGTTTTACATTTTGATCATTTATAATTCCACACCCCGTTTTTACTCAAAAATTTTTTTTGAAAAACGGTCCGACCAGGCGAATGGGAGGCAACTGCGACGCGACCGACTGGTGGGTTGGAAGACCCTGTCAGACTTCTCAAGATTTTGGACTCGGTCAGATGATGTTTCCGGGTCAGAAGCCCCGGTCAGCAACAACAAACGCATTGACTGACTGACCGAGTCAGTCAGTCAGTGGTCAGGCCTGTGGTCAGACGAATCAAACAGGGCCTTACTGTTGAGTGTAACAGCAACACACTCACAACCGATTAGGGCTTTCGAGGGTTTTAGAGAGCTCACATCCCACAATCAATCGAAGCTTTCTCCGATATCTATTGATCTGTTGTTCACCGGTGAATGATCGGATATGGTGTCGGAAAATGTCCGGAGTTCAATTGTTCAGCGGTAATCTCAAGGTATACTTCTATTACTTCAATGTTGATTTTGAATTGGTTTGTTATCATTTGAAGATTGGTGGTTTGTTGTTAAATGATCATGTAAGGGGCTGTTTGATTACGCTGACTGAGTAAGAGCTGACTGAGTCAGAAGCTGACCCAGTAAGAAGTTCTGACTGAGTGTGCATCATATTGAAACTTGGCCGTTTGATTTTAACTAGTATCTGACTGACTCTGATAATCAATATTTTCAGAACCGGATCGGATGTCGAACCGGACGCCTTAAGTTATATATATAATCAAATATAAGTAATTTATATATGATTTATATATGTATTTTATAGTTATATATAAAACTTAAGTATATATGGGTGTGTGTGAATGTATGTTTAAGATTATGGTGAACACTTTATCCCATATTGCTGTGGGGACAAAGTGAGGTTTGGTTTATAAGTAATTGTTTTATCACTCTAGTGTATCTTTATGACATATTTTGCCACAAGTACTACCCGCGCGCAGGGGGGGGGTGAAAAAAGTTGGATTTCTAGCGAACTCGTGTGTGCCCGCACATGTCGCGGACACGAATGCAGCTTCAAAAACCCAGGCCCGGGCGAGACCATTTTTTGAATTCGGTTTTACTTTTTGATCATTTATAATTCAACACCCCGTTTTTAGTCAACAAAGTTTTTGAAAAACGGTCCGACCAGGCGAATGGGAGGCGACTGCGACGCGACCGACGGGAGGGTTGGAAGACCCGGTCAGACTTCTCAAGATTTTGGACCCGGTCAGATGATATTTCCGGGTCAGAAGCCCCGGTCAGCAACAACAAACGCACTGACTGACTGACCGGGTCAGGCAGTCAGTGGTCAGGCTTGTGGTCAGACGAATCAAACGGGGCCTTACTGTCGAGTGTAACAACAACACACTCACCAACGATTAGGGCTTTCGAGGGTTTTAGAGAGCTCACATCCCACAATCAATCGAAGCTTTCTCCGATATCTATTGATCTGTTGTTCACCGGTGAATGATCGGATATGGTGTCGGAAAATGTCCGGAGCAACTTAGTTGTTCAGCGGTAATCTCAAGGTATACTTATGTTACTTCAGTGTTGATTCTAAATTGGTTTGTTATCATTTGAAGATTGGTTGTTTGATGTTAAATGATCATGTAAGGGGCTTTTTGATTACGCTGACTGAGTAAGAGCTGACTGAGTCAGAAGCTGACCCAGTAAGAAGTTCTGACTGAGTCTATATCTGATTGAAACTTGGCCGTTTGATTTTAACTAGTATCTGACTGACTCTGATAACCAATATTTTCAGAACCGGATCGGACGTCAAACCGGACGCCTTAAGTTATATATATAATCAAATATAAGTAATTTATATATGATTTTTATATGTATTTTATAGTTATATATAAAACTTAAGTATATTTGGGTGTGTGTGAATGTATGTTTAAGATTATGGTGAACACTTTGTCCCACATTGGTGTGGGGACAAAGTGAGGTTTGGTTTATAAGTAATTGTTTTATCACTCTAGTGTATCTTTATGACATATTTTTCCACTAGTACTACCCGCGCGCAGGGGGGGTGAAAAAAGTTGGATTTCTAGCGAACTCGTGTGTGCCCGCACATGTCGCGGACACGAATGCAGCTTCAAAAACCCAGGCCCGTGCGAGACCGTTTTTTGAATTCGGTTTTACTTTTTGATCATTTATAATTCAACACCCCGTTTTTACTCAAAAAAGTTTTTGAAAAACGGTCCGACCAGGCGAATGGGAGGTGAATGGGAAGCGACTGCGACGCGACCGACGGGAGGGTTGGAAGACCCGGTCAGACTTCTCAAGATTTTGGACTCGGTCAGATGATATTTCCGGGTCAGAAGCCCTGGTCAGCAACAACAAACGCACTGACTGACTGACCGGGTCAGCCAGTCAGTGGTGAGGCCTGTGGTCAGACGAATCAAACAGGGCCTTAGATTCTAAGAAGGGATGTATAGAAGGGATAAACTGATAGATTCTAAACAGGGCCTTAGAATCAAACAGGGCAGTGACTGACTGACCGGGTCAGCCAGTCAGATTTTGGACTCTGTAATGACTTTAATTAGATTCTAAGAAGGGATGTATAGAAGGGATTAACTGATAGAATTACTTGACTGTAGTTGTTGAGGAGTTACTAAAGGGTTAGAATTCATGTTTTGTAAGCTGTAGTCGTTGAGGAATTACTAGACTATGGTTTTGGATATGGAATTACATGACCTTACTGTACTGTCTGTACAGGTTTGAGCTAATGAGGCTCAAGTAGTGGAAAGTGGAAACTACACATAATAATGGTCTCCTCTCTTTGAATTTTTCATTTTTGTTTCGTCAACTGTGAGAATCCATTAACGGGAAACTCACGGACCCGCCAATACGCTACTACGCTATGGGATTGGGTAAAACACAGCTTGATGTTGTGTTTCAATGCTGTTACTGTTGGTTGATGCATCATAAAGGTTGCCCCTAAATTGATCAAGGGTTTATTGTACCCTTTAGGAAGGAAAATCTTGATGTTAATAATGCAAGATCTTTTTTTTCCCAAAAAGTTTAGAAATGTATAAAATATAAGTTATGATATGGTTTGAGAAGTGTATTAAGTGTTTGCACATGCTATGTAGGTTAGTAAAGGCATGTAGGAATTTGTTGTTAGTGTTCAAATTAGTTGTTTTTTGTTATCGTGTGTGTGAGTATGTGAGATTTAGTGGGTCAAGCGCGTATGTTTAAAACAATCCTTGAAGATTCAGTGCTTGATTAAAATGTAATAAGTAGCAACAATATCTTAAGATCAATGCTGAAGTTAAGGTGAGCTCTAAGTGATTTGATATCTGGTTTACCTCTCCAATTAACTCATGTGATGTTTGAGACCACAAAGAACAAAAGTTATGGCTTCAAAACAAGCAAGTGTATATAACTAATGTAGATGATAGCACCCTTAAAACTCAGCTCCTATTCAGGTTATGTCTTTGTTCACCACTTCACCCTCATATTAAGCAGTGATTAACCATTTAAGCTGCAATTTTTAAAGATCCTATGGAATGACAACCCTTAACGCCTAGTTTTATCGACAATACTGTTCTTAAAGAAGGTTTAACATTAGACGTTCTAGGTATCTGATAAGAATAGAAAATTGATAGAGAAGATACGATTGAAACAAACAAGTAGTCCCTATTCGAGATGGGCAAGTCTCCAAATACAATAACAAGATCATATAAAACATACGATAATGAATTAACATAGGCTAAGGATACCGATTACTAGTCTAATACAACAGTTATTAAAGCTTTCCACTAATTTGAACATAGCTGTGAATAAGAAGGAATGTGGTGAGAATGGGTTAAACCCAGAGAGTAGCCCCAGCGCACCATCAAGGTCACCTAGATTGACCCGTTTATGATTCTTTTGCGAGTTAACCAACACCGGGTTTGTATTAGACTCCCTTGCTGCAAAATGATGTTATTGAAAAGTTAACTGAAAAATAGTTGGAACTAGGGTAATAAAGCCTAATAATAGAAATAGGAGAGATCTTTTGTTAGTGTGTTTGAAAGGAATTTTTTCTTAATGGATTGGGTCAAAGAATGTTCTGTGCTTATGACCCAAGAAATAAGAAGTGCTAAACAGACATCTGGAAGGCTATCTTAGATCTATGTGTCATGCTAAATCGGCTGATTGGTGTAACACCAACGATCACACTGCTACTAAGTATGCACCTTATGAGATTGTTTACAGGCAAGTTCTACCTTTACGTCTAGAGAACATACTATTCATCTGCTCAAATCTATTTTAGTCAAATCAGCACATTGCATGAACAGCTGGCTGATCAGCACAGTGGATTATGAAATAGTAACCACTACTTTTCCCAAACATTATCATCTTTTCTTCCATTTAATTTGGACCATCATTTGTCTTTAAAATCAATTGCCAGAAGCTGTATCAAATAGATCTTCTCTTTAGTTGCTACAACTTGAACATTAGTATTTGACCCAAAAATGACTTATTGCAGAAAGTCGTTGCTGGTATAAGACGTATTAATTTGGAAGGACTAAGATGGAGGGTTTTTGATGCCAAAGGCCAGGTATGTTGTCCCTCCTTCCCCATATATATGCAAAAAATAACAAAATTTGACCTTTTGGTATTTGTAATCTTCAAGTGGGATATGCATAAGTAAAAGATTTTGAAACTTTTCATACAGGTCTTGGGTAGGTTAGCATCACAAATATCAACAATGGTTCAAGGAAAAGATAAGCCTACATATACACCTAATCATGATGATGGCGATATGTGTGTTGTGATTAATGCTAAGGATATATGTGTCACTGGCAGAAAACTCACTAATAAGTTTTACCGATGGCACACCGGGCAAGTATCAGTTTTCTACTCTTTTCTTTAATATTTAACTCATGGGCTTCAATTCTTTATCTAATATGTTGGGGTGCTATACTGGTCGTGTGCACAGTTTGGTGGATCAAACCTGACATGGTTTTACCCAAATACGATAAAACGCAATGACGGTGTCAGGCATATGACCTATTAAAGGCAAAAAATAGTATTTTTTATTATATCACTAGATGCTACAAAATTATTAATTTGCAACCAACAAACAAATGTGTATGGACCAATTATGTTTAAATTTTGAAATTTGATGTCCATTTCTTTTTTAACTTTTAAATGTTCGCATAAATATCTGACGAGTTTAAATAAATATATTATATAAACTGGTCATCCCATTAACATGAACCTGCCAGGTTGACTCAGCCCAGACTCTAGTTTGTTTACCTAAACATGGTCACGGGTCGCCTGAACATATTTAGACTAAACCCATACCTGCGAAGTTTGTTTCAACTCTCAAGCTTGTGGCATGTTAGGAATTCACATCCCTGTGGCCCTATTTAATTTTTATAAGTTTACAGGTATGTAGGACACCTTAAGGAAAGGAGTTTGAAGGACCAGATGGCCAAGGATCCTACAGAAGTCATCAGGAAAGTTGTTTTACGTATGCTCCCAAGAAATAAACTGTGTGACGTGAGATACAACCATTAATCCCGGTAATGGGACCTAAGGATTGGTTTGGTTGTAATCTATACGTATGCGCTTTGTGGATCTTGCTACGTCATATTAAACTATTTACGCTTTGGGAATGCTTTCTTTACAGCCATCAATTCCCGTGTGGAACCGATGAATAGGTTTGGCTGTAGCTATTTATAACTGGTAAAACCGCCTATACATAAGTGTAGTTGCGGTAGCTCTTATTAAACTTACTTACTGTTTTCATCTTAACATCTTTATTACTTAAAACCTGCGAAGCTCACCAACAATTATGTTGACCGTTTTGAGCATCTCTTTTCAGGTGATCAAGGTAATTGAAGATCTAGGAGTGCTGCCTTTTAGAGGAGACCCTAGGATGCATTTTTGTAATCATTAATCTTGTATTGCTTAAACATGATCTTTTGGATACTTGTTCCCGGGTTGTGGGAAAGTTATCATTTATGCTTATGTGATCTTTATTATGCTTTGCTTATGGCTATGCTGTCGTGGTTATTGACTAAGCACGGCACAAGTCTCCATTTGTGTTCGGGCGTCGTCATGACACGCTTGTCATCATTATTATATTGCTTCTCTGATGTATACCATGTGTTATGACGATCCCGTCTCGTTACATCCCCGTGTTTCCGCTTTAGCGGGGGTGTGACAGACTGGTATCAGAGCCATTGGTTATAGAGAATTAGGCAATTACACTTGACCTAGACTATAACCTAGGAACCTTCATGTAGATTTGCATGCTAAAGCTTGTGTGCATTTATATATCTCGTGTATGTGTTCCTCTTTACATGTTTGGTTATCCTTCTGTTTTGTGATCTTTCACCATGTGCTTGAGCCCTTGTGCTCGTCCCTTATGATATGCTTTCTATTGGATCTTCCGTTCCCTCTGCGCGCCAAGTTATCATAATCAAATTCGGGTATTGAGACCCGAAGAGATCTTCATAGATCATACATTGCGCTTAACCTCGGATACTGAGACCGACCCGAGGAGGCTATGTCTGAGTCCTTTCAAGGACGCGAGAAAGACAACCTCCGCCAGACTATATGTGATTACATGCTTGGGCTCTCAGTTGACTTGATGGATTATTATGGATATGATGTAAAGGAAAGTCGGATGTCATGTAACCAGATCGGGCATCATTCTCGGTACATCGTGGGTGTGGTGGGAACGCTGCGGGGAACCCTATATATAAACATCACCGGTATACCGAGAATATGCTTGAAATGGGCTGCATGGTGATCTTGACCGACCGGAACATGAAACATTGGAACTTGATAAGTGGAGTACCTGTGTATCTTAAAGTGACTAAAGCTTATATGTTACCTCTTTTATGAATAGAACATGCCGCCTCGAAGATCTAACCGCAACAATAGTAGCGGAAGTGAAGCCCCGAGGGGCAGAGGCAGAGGCAGAGGTAGACCTCCGAGAGCAAGTGAAGGCCCTTCTGGAAATACTCAAGGGGTTGGAGACTCTGATATGGCTGCTTTGATTGCGCAGCAATTGGCTGCCCTGATTCCAACTATTGTAGCTCAGGTGAGCGACGTTCTTCAACAACAAAACCACCAGGGAGTTGGTGGCAATGAGAATGAGGATAATGGGAACCCGACTGGGAATGAAAGCAACCAAGAGACCGGGAATGGTGGTACAGCCGGTAATGAAACTGGAACTGATAATGAGACTGGGGTTGCTAATACCAAACGGGGCTGTTCTTACAAGGAATTTGTGGCCTGTAAGCCCCGGGAATTCGATGGGAAAGGTGGGGCGATAGCCCTGACTAGATGGCTTGAAAAGATGGAGGCAGTGATTGACATCAGTGAATGCCTCGACAGCCAACGAATCAAGTATGTTACGTGCTCACTGCAAGGCAGAGCACTAACCTGGTGGAACACCCAGGTTCAAGCTAGAGGAAGGGAATCTGCGATGCAGATGACTTGGGATGAATTCAAAGCCCTGATTACTGAGGAATACTGCCCCCTCAACGAGATGTAGAAACTTGAGCATGAATTCTGGAATCATGCTATGGTGGGGGCTGGACATGCAGCTTATACTGACCGATTCCACGAGCTGGCTAGACTAGTTCCACACCTAGTCACTCCGGAATCTAAGAGGATTGAAAGGTACATTTGGGGACTCGCGCCTCAAATCCGGGCAATGGTAACTGCAGCTGCTCCTCCTACAATCCAGAGCGCAATTCTGAAGGCTGGCGCTCTCACTGATGAGATGATAAGAACAGGAGTATTGGGTAGGGGAGCAGAGAAAAGGAAGGAAGCTGGGGAAACGAGCCGGTCGAGTACCGGAAAGTTTGATAAGAAGGCTAAGACGACCCGAAATTTTATGGCCGTGACTCAAGGAAAGAAGGAATATGCTGGGCCGCACCCGAGATGTGACAGGTGCAACCTTCATCATCCCCCAGCAGTGCCATGCCGGGTGTGTTTGAACTGCAGACGCCCGGGGCATCAAGCGAGAGACTGCAGAGTAGCGCCAAACCTGGTGGCACCCATCAACGCGGTTAACCCCGCCGGGAATGCCAGGGCTTGCTATGAATGTGGAGGCCTCGACCACTTCATAAACATGTGCCCCCGACTGAATAGGGCACCAGGTCAGCAAGGAAACAACCAGCAGCAGATAATGGCCATAGCAGGTACTCAAGGCCAAGGAAATCAAGGTAATGCTGCAAGGGGTCGTGCCTTCGTCATTGGAGCTAATGATGCCCGTCAGGATCCGAACGTTGTCACGGGTACGCACTTACTCAATGATCACTTCGCATCTATATTATTTGATACTCGGGCATACAATAGTTTTATATCTTCTGAGTTTGTGCAAATGCTTGATTTGAGTGCTAGTAGACTAGAAACTAGTTACTCCATAGAAATGGCAAATGGTAGGGTCGAACAGGCAGATGAGATTATTAAGAATTGCACCCTGATATTGAAAGACCAGGTCTTCAACATAGATTTGATACCCTTTGAGTTAGGAAGCTTCGACGTAACAATAGGAATGGATTGGTTGTCAAAGCATGGAGCCGAGATTGTTTGCCGAGATAAAGTAGTGCGGATTCCCATGTCAGACGGGAAAGTACTCAGAATACAAGGAGAGCGACCGGGAAAGAACTTGAAGCTTATCTCCTGCATGAAAGCACGCCAAAGTCTACGAAAACAGTGCTACGCTCTTCTGGCTCATGTGGTAGAAAAGAAGGAAGAGAGACGAAATTGACAGACATTCCGATTGTACGGGATTACCCAGAGGTGTTTCCTGATAACTTATCTGGGTTGCCTCCTCCACGACAGGTGGAATTCCGTGTAGAGTTAGTTCCTGGAGCTACGCCGGTAGCAAAGACGCCGTATCGGTTAGCACCCTCCGAGATGCAAGAGCTGTCCAGTCAACTACAGGAACTGTTGGAGAAAGGTTTTATTCGACCGAGTCATTCACCGTGGGGAGCACCGGTATTATTTGTCAAGAAGAAGGATGGGTCGTTCCGTATGTGTATCGACAACAGGGAGTTGAACAAATTGACTGTGAAGAATCGGTATCCTCTCCCTAGAATCGACGACCTGTTTGATCAGTTGCAAGGAGCCTCGTATTTCTCTAAGATCGACCTTCGATCTGGATATCATCAGCTAAGAGTATTCGAGGACGACATTCCGAAAACAGCATTTAGAACTCGTTACGGGCACTATGAGTTCTTGGTCATGCCGTTCGGGTTGACCAACGCACCAGCTGTCTTTATGGATTTGATGAATCGGGTGTGCAAGCCTTATCTTGATAAGTTCATGATCGTATTCATAGACGACATACTTATATACTCCTGTTCGAAAGAGGATCACGAAGAACACCTTCGAGCAATTCTGGAACTGTTGCGGGAAGAGAAACTTTTTGCCAAATTCTCGAAGTGTGAATTCTGGCTTCGAGAAGTGAAGTTTTTGGGTCATGTGGTTAACAAGGATGGAATTCATGTGGACCCCGGTAAGATTGAGGCTGTGAAGAAATGGGATACACCCCAAACACCCTCAGAAATACGGCAATTCCTAGGATTGGTCGGATACTACCGTCGTTTTATTGCGAACTTTTCGAAGATCGCTCAACCGTTAACTCTGCTAACCCAGAAAGACAAGAAGTTTGATTGGGGACATGCACAAGAACGAGCTTTCCAGACGTTGAAAGAAAAGCTGTGCAACGCACCAATACTGTCCCTCCCCGACGGAACTGATGATTTTGTGGTATACTGCGATGCTTCACATCAAGGATTGGGATGTGTACTAATGCAAAGAGACAAGGTAATTGCCTACGCATCGCGACAACTTAAAGTGCACGAAAAGAACTACACAACTCACGATTTGGAGTTGGGTGCCGTAGTATTTGCACTTAAGATATGGAGACATTATCTATATGGAACCAGATGCATCATCTACACAGATCACAAGAGTCTCCAACATATACTAGATTAGAAGGAGCTTAATATGAGACAACGGCGTTGGGTGGAGTTACTTAGTGACTACGATTGCGAAATCCGGTATCACCCGGGAAAAGCGAATGTAGTGGCTGATGCATTAAGCCGTAAAGAACGTGTGAAACCACTACGTGCTCGAGCGTTGGGCTTGACTATCCAAACTAATCTAAAGGCTCAAATCCAAATGGCACAGTGCGAGGCATTGAAAGAGGAAAACCTTGCGGGAGAAGAATTCCGAGGGTTAGATAAACAATTAATTTGCAAGGATGATGGTGTACGGTACTTCATGGATCGTATATGGGTACCCAGATGGGGAGGTGTACGTACACTAGTCTTGGATGAAGCACACAAGACACGATATTCTATTCATCCTGGTGCAGACAAGATGTATCACGATCTTAAGGATCTATACTGGTGGCCGGGCATGAAGAAAGACATTGCCACCTACGTAAGCAAATGCTTGACCTGCTCGAAAGTTAAAGCTGAACATCAGAAACCATGGGATTATTGCAGCAACCTGAAATTCCCGAGTGGAAATGGGAGAACATAGCAATGGATTTCATTAACAAACTCCCCAGAACGAGCAGTGGTCACGACTCGATATGGGTCATAGTGGATCGAATGACAAAATCCGCTCATTTCTTGCCTATCCGAGAAGACTACAAAATGGATAAGCTGGCGAGATTGTACATTAAAGAGGTCGTGACACGGCACGGGGTGCCGGTGTCAATCATATCCGACCAAGACAGTCGATTTACTTCACGATTTTGGCAGACGTTACAGAAAGCGATGGGCACTCGATTAGACATGAGTACAACCTATCACCCCCAGACAGATGGCCAAAGTGAACGAACAATACAGACGCTTGAGGACATGCTGAGGGCATGTGTCATTGACTTTGGTGGCAGTTGGGATACTCACCTACCGTTGATTGAGTTTTCCTACAACAACAGCTACCACACTAGTATTGGGTGTGCTCCGTTCGAAGCGTTGTATGGACGGAAATGTAGATCACCGGTGTGTTGGGCCGAAATTGGTGAAAGCCAGTTAACAGGCCCAGAGATCATTCAAGAAACAACCGATAAGATCTTCCAAATCAAAGACAGACTTAAAGCTGCTAGAGATCGCCAAAAGAGCTATGCCGACAACCGTCGGAAGCCGCTAGAGTTTAACGTTGGGGATCGAGTTTTACTTAAGGTCTCTCCTTGGAAAGGGATCGTTCGGTTTGAAAAGAAAGGGAAGTTAGCCCCAAGATATGTTGGACCATTCGAGATTACAGAAAGAATCGGTCCGGTGGCGTACCGATTAAGGTTGCCACAAGAGCTTAGCAGTGTGCATGATACTTTCCATGTATCGAACCTCAAGAAGTGTTTAGCTGACGAATCACTTCACGTACCTATTGAGGATATCAAGATTGATGAAAGCCTTCATTTTGTGGAGGAACCTATTGAGGTCATGGACCGAAAGGTCAAGAGGTTGAGGCGCAGCAAGATACCTATTGTTCGTGTAAGATGGAATTCTAAACGAGGGCCAGAGTTTACATGGGAACGTGAAGATCAGATGAGGCTTAAATATCCACATCTATTCGAGGATGACACTCTTGGACCTAGCACCAGTTGAATTTCGGGACGAAATTCCCTCAACTGGGGGATACTGTGACATCCGTCACCAAAGGTCCGTCATTTGACGTGTTTTGTTAACTTTGTTATTGGTCATTCCTCATCCTTGTAACCCATCTATGTGGATATCATATTTGCTTGCTTGGTTATCCTTGTGCTTGTGCTATCGTTGCCTGTGTTGTCATCATCTTAAAACTTTTTCTGAAAATTGCCCCCCGTTATCATTAAACGCACCATTTTATATAAAATCAATGTCACAAATAAAACCATTTTCAAGTTACAAATATCATTAACTACGTCTTTCATCATTAATAAAACAAGCCTAATTAACGTCGTTTCAACCGAAACAAAATTTGGGAACTCGGGGGCAAAGTGCGGGGACTAAACATGTCATTTTGCGAAACTAGGGCTGGGTATATAAACCCCTTACCAGCCCTAGCCTCCTCATTCTTACCTTCTTCTTCTTCACCTTCTTCTCCATTTTTCTCTCGATCTAGCACCAAAATCCGTCACGTTTGTTGCGTTTTCACCGTCAATTCTTGGTTATCATCGTGAATACTTACTTCTAGCAGGTAGAAAACCTTGGTTGTCTTGTTTATTGCTCGTTTTCACTTCTGCGTTTTCTAGGGTTTCGGGTGCTCGGATTCATCCGAGCACATGAGGTCGTGTGGGTGCGTGTGTTGTGCTTTTGGGTGTGCTTCTTGCTTAGACATGTTAGACAAACGTTTCTGGAAGTCCTTGTGGTGTAAAACCAAGACGGAACGAGTACTATCTTTTAGTGCACAAACGTTCTGGAAGTCCTTGTGGTGTAAAACCCGTGCACGGAGCGGCCGGAGGCTGCTCTGCACTTCTGCAGTCGCGATTTTGCAGTCTGCGCGACTGGGTCTGTCACGCGACTGAGTCATACGACTGGGCGAGTCGCGCGACTGAGTCATGCGTCTGAGTGTGTCGCGCGACTGAGTGGCACGACTGGGGTGTCGTGCGACTGAGTCATGCGACTGGGTGTGTGCGATTGAATGTATGTGCGATTGAGTCCATCCGAGTGAATGTGCGTGCGATTGAGTCAATGCGGATGAATTGTGGTGGCACGACTGGGGGTGTCGTGCGACTGAGTCATGCGACTGGGTGTGTGCGATTGAATGTATGTGCGATTGAGTCCATCCGAGTGAATGTGCGTGCGATTGAGTCAATGCGGATGATTGGTGTGCGATTGTGCGTGAGTCGCACGACTGAAAGGACAGTCGCACGAATGAATGTTCAGTCGCACGAATGAAGCTGATTCGTGCGAATGAAGGTTCAATCGTGCGTATGGAGGTTGAGTCGCGCGATTGGGTGTTGCATGGTACGACTGAATGCTTAGTCGCACGAATGAAGGTTCAATCGTACGAATGAAGCTGATTCGTACGACTGAAGGTCCATTCGTGCGAATGGAGGGTTGAGTCGTGCGTCTGGTCCTGTTGTGTGATTGATGATGCGTGTATGTGTGAATTCCCTTTTTGAATGTCTTGTGATGTTAAGGTAACATCAATAAAAGTGTCATTGCTTGACCACAAAGATTAAAGTCAACGCTATCAATAGGCACATACTATTTCAATTTAAATCAACCTAACCCATTATGCTTTATGCTCATTATTAATGCTTGTCAGTAACTGTCAATAGGTGTGACAATCAACAACTTCCATTCCATCGAACAAACAATATTATTATTCAAGGGTTTTGTTGTGTTTTACGGTTGGTTCTGACAATTGGTTAGTCGATTTGGTGAAATTGTATGAGGATAATGAAACTTGTGGATGAAATTTGGGGTTTGTAGAGTTTAGTCTCTTAAAGAAGTTATTAAACAACTGCTTTGTGCTTAGGATTTATTTTGTAATTCTATTAGATTACTGTCCTGTGAAACCAAAAAGGTAGATGGGTATGTGAAGAGTATTGATTAGAGGGGTGTTTGGGATTGCTTATTGCTTATTTAACCCTATGTACGGGTCCATTTGTTATTGGATTTTGTTAATTGTGCAATGGATGTAATTTGATTACATTCGCATGAATTGATTGATGATTATAGCATCATGTAAGGGTTTTTCATGTTCTGGTGTAAAAGTCTTAAGAAGTTTAGGGTTTTTGTTGTGGTTTACGTGTAGCTTCTGCCAATTGGTTAGTCAATTTCGGGAAATTGTACGAGGATGTTGAAACATGGATGAAATTTGGGACAATGCTAACAGCAAAAGAGATAAAGAAATCAATTTAGCTGCCTAACAAGCTTCAATACTTGATTACACATGTTTAGCCTGCTGTAGAATATAGCAAAATTCTATTTTTTTATGTTGACATAAAAGTGACCATCTTGTGTACAACAGGGGAAGGGCTGAACCGTCCAGTGGTACAAGTTCCAAAGCATGCCGAGAGAAATTGAGAAGGGATAAACTAAATGACAAGTATGTTGTACTGCTCTCTGTTAATCTTTAGGGGATGTTTTGGTCTACTGATTTGGATTTGAGGGTATGGATATTATAATTTTAGTATGCTTGGTTTAAGGGTATGTATTTGAAAGAACAGGGTTGATACCCATAAAGTTTGGAATCTTCTCAGCCCACCTAAAGGGTTGGTTTTGATATCCACACCCATTCCCCTTCTATAATGTTAGCAACCCCTATGGCTGTACCAGCAGTGATTCAAAGGTGCAAGCAAACACCAGCTTAATGCATTAGAACTAGTGTTTATAATGTGACATAACATTTAGGTTTGTTGAATTGGCTTCAATGCTTGACCTGAGGGACCCCCTAAAACGGATAAGGCTGCTATTTTGGTTGATGCTGTCCGAATGGTGACTTAATTTAGAAATGAAGCCCGGAAGCTGAAAGACTCAAATTCAATCTCCAGGAAAAGATCAAAGAGCTCAAGGTGATCCCAATGCCATGTTTTATTTCAACTAGGTCAAATTAATATATTTAGTTAAATGAGTTGAATGGATAAAACAAGTTGAATGCCATCCAAATATTTTGTTCAAAGATTATAACAAACTTGTAATAATATCATTTTTTTAGTCTAATTATTCACAGAAATAATGTTAATGGGTCAACCCAACCTGGTCCATACTAAAAGATGACCCGTTTCAACTGAAATCCTTTTTACTCCTTACTGGCCTGCTCATCTTGCGACTTGTACTTATTTTATGTTCAACTTAACTAATCCACTTGATGTGTGTAGTCTGAGAAAAACGAGTTGCGGGATGAGAAGCAGATGCTAAAGGCTGAGAAAGAAAAACTTGAACAGCAACTTAATTCGATGAACACACAACCCGGTTTCTTGGCCCCGCCACCTGTAATCCCAGCTGCATATCCTACCGCCATTGCAGTTGCCCAAAGCCAAGCAATGGGAAATAAGTTGGTTCCTGTCGTTGGTTACCCTAGAATGGCCATGTGGCCGTTCATGCCACCTGCTGCTGTTGACACCTCATAAGATCACGAGCTCCATCCTCCAGTCGCCTAATCAGGCTTCCATCTGAAGATCGTGCGGTTTGTCATTGTTTTATAACTGTTAGGTATCAGTGTGTAACTTATACTCAAGCATATGATATATCAATACCTTCTAAGTTATCATACCTGTTGGATGGGAATGTTGTTTTCTTGTGCAACTTAATTTTACACGATTCGGTTAAAAGCATAAATCCTGATGAATATGAAGTCGAGTGAGGTAAAGTATGTCAGTATGATATCAATCGAGTTTTATATGCCTGAAACTTGCTTGTTCGTGAAAACGTGGCTAATATATAAAACTGCACTAACTTGCACGAATTCCAATTGTGTTAATGGTATTCTGGTTGTAATTGGGTTTTAAACTAGCAGAAACCGTATTGTACCAAACCAGAACTTGTATGGAACGCGCTGTGGTACTGCGTTTATGCTATTCTGCCGATTCAGTTCAGTCTTAAGCTTGTTTCTCCCCCTCTTATTTACATTAGTGTATAAGCAATGTTTTGAAAACTATTATTGAACCGATCCCTCTAGCGGTTCACATGTCTAAATGGTTAGGCTAGTCTGACCAGTTTCAAAAGTCGAATGGTGGCGGAGTTCATTTAAAATATAAGCAGAAATTAGAAAGCAATACCGACATCAATGCAAGCAACTGCCACCACTGTTGTTCTGTTTTCTTTAACACCACCTTGTCTTCCTCAAGTCCTGATTGCTGGTGAGGAAAAAGGAGTTGTTACAACTACTTCCAAGTATGGTGTAAGAGGTTGCTATCGATATACTTAGATGTTGATATAACATGTTTGCTACTGAGAGCAACCTATTACTATCGAGATAGATTTGCAACTGATGGGGAGTTAATACGAAGCCACATTATGACTCGTGAGTTACTAATGGATGCCGGATACTACCTCAGAGTTGCAACTGGTCTAACTACTGAGCTCAAGTTACATAAGCTAATTTATCACCACACCCTTTTCCTAGCTACGACCCAGGTAACTGCCGTAGATTCAGTGTTGCGATCCCAGGTTCCATTAACACAGTTCACCAGATTAATTCAAGTTTGACATCGCCCCCCGGATTGGCCTAAGCTTACCAAAGTAGTGTTATTACTGTTGGTTAAACTGGTTTAACTAGCCCTTTTAGTTTTAAGACTCTGCTTTAGAGCCAGAAATTATGCTTGAAACATAAGAACAAAGACCGAGCCAATTTGAATTCCGGTTGTTCCCAATCTGTACTTTGCAATCTAGTTCCGTTACAGTTTTAATAGAATTTAACTAGGCACAGTTTTGTATCTTTGCACAACCCAAATTATAACCATCCTAAAAAAGAACAGCATCAAAGCGCAAACTCATAAATTGTTTGCAACAAATTCCAAAATGCACTAAAAGCAATAGGTTAATTTAATCATCATTTTATTAAACAACTGTTTTATGCTTAGAATTCATTTTGTGATTCTCTTACATTACTGTCCTGTGAAACCAAAAAAGGTAGAATCGTATGTGAAGAGTATTGATTAGAGTGGTGTTTGGGATTGCTTATTGCTTATAAAAGCAACTTTTCTACCTTAAATGTAAACTTGTAATTTTGAGTTGAAGAATAGTTAGTTTGAAATAGTAACCTCAAACTACTTATCGGAAGCAACTTACTCCACCCTAAAATAAGCAGATGAGCATAAACACTTTTCTTGACACAAACCATGTAAGTGCTTTTCTGCTTTAAAGGAATGGAATAAGCAGATAAGCTTTTTGAATAAGCCATCCCAAACACTACTTTGGTGTGCAGTTGTTCTAATCATCGGCAAATGAACAAAGTCCTCGTGCCCTTGTTCCTGAGAATCATTTGACCTTAATATTACGTTCAAGCTTTACTATGTATTCTATCTTCGTTTAGTTTCCGGTTAATTTATTCTGTTCATACAATAAATTATTTTGTCTTTCATTTGGTTTAATACTTCAATCACCTCTTCACCTTACCCGATTAATCTTGCTTTTAGTATGGGATGGCTCTTTTTCAGATTCAGATTGTCATAAGGATACTGGTTAAAAAAACAATAAATATTGCTCTTAATATTTATAGTTTTGTTGATTTGCCTAAAAGAGCTATGCAAATGGTAAAATCAACTATATTGATGGGGTAGATGCACATGAGTTCTCTATTTTTGCATTAGGTTAAATGTATAGGACTTTAGGTTATCCAGATGATGAAGTAGTATACTATCATTATAAGATTTCTGGATTGGACTTGGAATTTGGTCTTCGACCTTTGTTGGGTGATAAAGATATTTTTGAAATATGTCGATTTATGGAGAATTTTAAAGTAATGGAGGTATATGTTGATATTGAATAACAAGAAGTAGTTGATGATCAGGAGGGTCTCAGCAACAAGTATTATGTGATGAAACAGCCGATGAAACAAGTGGTGAAACAGGTGCGGAAACAGGTGATGAAACAGGTGATGAAATAGGTGAAGGTCATGGATCAGCTTCGGATGACTCTGATTTCCGAATAGATAAAGATGAAGGTAACATTGTTGAAAGCGTGGAAGTTGACATGGATGAATATAGATCTATTGTAGATGATGAATCAGATGACAAAGAAAGTGAAGATGATGAGGGTTATGAACTGTGATTCAGAAGGGCTAATAGCTGTTAGGGCCTAATACCTGCAATAGAAGATCTATTTCCAAGTCCTAAGCATAGATTTTATGTAAAACACATTCATGAAAACATGAGAAATTAAATGGAAAGGGCAATGGTATAAGAACTTGTTTTGGAAGTGTGCAAGTGCTACAACAGTAATTAGGTTTAACAAGCATCTGGAACTAATTAAAAAGCAAGATTCATCTCTATATGATTGGTTGATTAAGATTCCAGCAAACTCCTAGGCAAGATCTCATTTTAGTGGTAATTTTCATTTACTTATATTATGTTATTCATGCATTCACTTATGTTTTTAAGTTATGTTATATGGTAATATTTAACAAATAGGAAGGACCAAGTGTGATGTGCTTTTAAACAAATGGTGTGAAGTGTTTAATAGAAAATTATGTAGAGCCTCAGATAAGCCAATAATCATTTGTTTAGAATACATCAGGGAATATTCAATGCAAAGAATAGCTATAGTTATGAGTTAACTCTATTCTCATCACAACTCATTTATTTTATTTTTATTCTTTCTTCTATATCCTTTTATCCAACGAACAGATGAAACTGATAGTGTAACACATATAACACAACATAATTATCTAATACAAATAGTGTTTCAAAAATCTGTAACACAACTCTAAAAACTATTTAAAAAAATATAATTATCTCATGCTCACAACTTCGTACGTTTTTTTTATACACTCAACAACAATACATCACCATCACAAACACGCATTGGACGATTCGCAAACACATCATATCATGCGGACTTGAACTCTAAAAAGCAAAAACCACTATAAAAAAATGTAATATGTAATTCGGTTTTGGGCTTTGGGTTGAAGATATAGCCCAATACTCATCCCCATAAGGGCATAAGTTCACACCATCTTCAAGACAAAAGCAAACGGTGAATCAAATCAACAATGGCGTCGGCTTTGAGATCAGCAATCTTAGGGCACCTACGAGTCCCCGTAGCTGCTAATGGACCCAAGCTACTCACACCTCTATGGACTCACCGGACCACCAACGTTCGCTTGATGTCGTCTCACGACGATCATCTTGAAAAGAGTCAAGTTATTGACAGAATACCCAACATCGTCAAAGTGGATCCTTCGAAGGTATCATTGTTCTGATTGTTTGTAAGTTTTGTTTGATTTGTGTTTTTTCTGAGGTGAATGTGTTTAGTTTATGTTTTGAGTGTAGGTTTTATAAGGTCGTTGAAATGGTTGGTGTAGTGTTGTTTGAATTGATGGTGTGTTTTGGTTGATATGTTTTAAGTGTGTGTGATGTTGTTTTGATTTGAAATCGGTGTGTTGGTATGTGGGTTTAGAGGATAAGGATGATGCTAATTAAACTAAATCTGGCATGTTTAATGGTTCATGATGCTTTTGTTAAGGTTGGATTTAGTGCCTGTGAGGAAGATTCATTTAAAGGACTGGAATGTGATATATCTTTGTTTAGTTTTAGGGCAAGTGTCTAATTTAGGGTTTTCTGCTATATTCTTTCTCTCTGGATGAATAAGAGAGTTCTTGATCAGTAAATTACTCATCATTTCAAAGTGGAATTCAGGGATTCCTATTAATGTGAAGCTAATTATAGCACTACACAAGACAATGTCTTTTTGACGTTTTCATTAGATGTTGTAACATTACATCATAGTTCATACCTTGACCTAATTTGATTCTAGTTTTATAGGATCGTTGAAATGATTCGTGTAGTGTTCTTTGAATCAGCGATATGTTTTGGTTAATAAGTTCAAATGTGCTATTGTTTCAATTTGAATTGGATGTCTGGATCCAGATGATAAATTGATAATGGTGATGTTAATCCTGAATGCTTTGATTTTGCATCAGACTCTGTCAATCACTCAACTGAATCTGGCATGTTTAATTGCTCACAAACCTGTTCTTAGGTTAATCAGCCAGGGAGGCTTAACATTTTTGGGCCTAAGGCGAACTCTTAAGTTCTTTTTTTTCAAATTTTGTTAACATGAATCCTAGAATAATAAAAGACGATATCAAAGGTAAACTATTCTATACTATGTCTATGTGCTTATTCACTTTTAAATTTTAAAGTCTGAAGTCCGAATAAATTGATTAATTGAACTTTTCATTGTTCAATCCCAAATCCCAATGAACATATATTTCCTTTAAGAATTTAGAGGCCCTAGAGAAATGGTGGCCTAAAGCGTTTGCTTTATTTCACTTCCCCTTGAGCCTAAATCAGCTTCTTTACTTTGGCCTCAAGTAAGTTTGAATTTAGTACTTGTGAAAATATTGTTGGAGGATTAGAATTTGATATATGTTTGTTTTGTTTTAGCGGAAGTGACTCTTCTCTGCTATATTTGATAAATGTCTAGCTAGTCACATAGTTGTGGATCAGTAGTTCAGCACTATTCAAGACTGTTGAGAGGCTTCGGGGTGAATTATTTTTGGAGCAGTTGGGCTCGGCCGGCCCAAGTTTTAAATAGGCCAAGTTTAGTTAAGATGTTAACTAAAAGGATTAACCCTAATTATTGTCTATATATCTCTTTCTTATACTTGTAATGATTATCACTCAATAAAAAGAAAACCCTAGTTACCGCAACCGAACCTCTATAAATCTCTCGTGTTCTTACTGCTTACCGTTGGTGCGCGGTTTGATCCTAACAATTGGTATCAGAGATTCAGGCTCTTGATTAATATTAAGATTACTGTGCCATCAGCCGCCGTCGCCGTTGCTCGGTCGCCACCCTGTTCTGTCGAATTAGGGTTTCATGCCGCCACCCTGTTCTATCGAATTAGGGTTTCCCGTCAAACTTACTGGGTAGTTTGATTGTCTGCTGCATTTCAAAACTCAGGTGCATTATCATTTGCTTTCGGTTTTTTGGAACTTGTTTCCATAGAATAGTGGTCAATAGAACAACACTCCAATTCAGGCAGCTGGCCACTGTTGTGTTTGTCACTATTCTTAGCTCTGACTCGACTGTTAAGCATCTGTGGTTTGGAATAATGGCTGAGGACGGGTTTTTCGGTCACATGTGACTAGAAACAATCGACCTTAACAGTACACATGTTTCAAAACTAACTGCTAATAACAGCGGTTCACAGTGTGAACCAAAACCAACCATTATATACCGAGAATAGTACACGGGTTTTGTAAGGCAAATATAAACCAATTGTTTCAAATGACAACAGTACGAGTGTTAACCAACTGATCTTGACAGTAGAGGTGCACATCCAACCTGGTTTCCCCGACAAACCCTGCTTCACCCGGTAGCTCCTCAACCCGACCCAACCCGATTCAACTCGTAGGGTTCAAACTGGTTTGTCCCCTTCACACCCCAACCCGACACGGTTCAAACCCGGTTTTTTGACCATTTTGGCCTCTTAAAATCTGGTTGGACCCGACACAAAACCCAACCAAACCTGGTTTGTATACCCGACCCGATTTCAAAATTGAACCCGGTTTATGCAACTCTACTGTGAAGTGTGAAAGTGTGAAGTGATTATTAATTGGGCTGGACTATTTCTCAAAATCAATACGTAGTCCGAGGCCCATTTACTGTCGAGTGTAACAACAACACACTCACCAGCGAGGCAGCGATTAGGGCTTTCGAGGGTTTTAGAGAGCTCACATCCCACAATCAATCGAAGCTTTCTCCGATATCTATTGATCTGTTATTCACCGGTGAATGATCGGATACGGTGTTGGAAAATGTCCGGAGCAGCTCAGTCGTTCAGCGGTAATCTCAAGGTATACTTCTGTTACTTCAATGTTGATTCTGAATTTGTTTGTTATCATTTAAAGATTGGTGGTTTGTTGTTAAATGATCATGTAAGTCTCTGTAATGACCTTAATTAGATTCTAAGAAGGGATGTATAGAAGGGAAAAACTGATAGAATTACTTGACTGTAGTTGTTGAGGAGTTTCTAAAGGGTTAGAATTCATGTTCTGTAAGCTGTAGTCGTTGAGGAATTACTAGACTATGGCTTTCGATATGGAATTACATGACCTTACTGTACTGTCTGTACAGGTTTGAGCTAATGAGGCTCAAGTAGTGGAAAGTGGAAACTACACATAATAATGGTCTCCTCTCTTTGAATTTTTCATTTTTGTTTCGTCAACTGTGAGAATCCATTACCGGGAAACTCACGGACCCGCCAATATGCTACTACGCTATGGGATTGGGTAAAACACAGTTTGATGTTGTGTTTCAATGCTGTTGCTGTTGGTTGATGCATCATAAAGGTTGCCCCTAAATTGATCAAGGGTTTATTGTACCCTTTAGGAAGGAAAATCTTGATGTTAGTAATGCAGGATCTTTTTTTTCCCAAAAAGTTTAGAAATGTATAAAATATAAGTTATGATGTGTGTTTGAGAAGTGTATTAAGTGTTTGCACATGCTATGTAGGTTAGTAAAGGCATGTAGGAATTTGTTGTTAGTGTTGAAATTAGTTGTTTTTTGTTATCGTGTGTGTGAGTCTGTGAGATTTAATGGGTCAAGCGCGTATGTTTAAAACAATCCTTGAAGATTGAAGGCCCAACGATCTCCAAACGAACAAAACGTAGCAAAACGCAGGTTGAAAAGGATGAAGAACAAACACTATTTGATCACAAACATTGTTGATCGACACTTTTATTAAAGAAGACTAAATATTTGATACCTTAACCATCAACCAAACAACCCTATTTATACTAAACAAAACAAATCCTACTATGACTCATTCTCCTACCTTCTAGGAACTTAAACAACTTGATAAACATCAAACTAAATAACTCGATAAACATACTAATTAAATAATAAATAAAAGACTCTTAATAAAACTAAAACTCCACCCATATAAAATCTGACTTTGACCTTTTTTTATGTGAATTAACAAAGATTAATTCCAACAATCACCCCCTTAATCTTTGTTGTTTCACAATAATGTTGGTCTCTTATCATATTGAACAAGATGAGCTATATTTTTCTTATCATCCTCTTTATCCTTCCACTTGGTACACTTATATGCAAAGTGACCAAATTCACCACATTCAAAACACCTAAATTCGCTCTTATCTTTGTTTCCTCGACCTTTTCCACGTCCTCTTTCTCCTCTACCAAAGCCTCTTCCTTGACCCCTACCATGGCTTTGATTACCATCACCTCGTCCCTTTTCATGATGCCAACTTTCTAAATCTCCAACCTTTTGATTACTTGAACTTGCTAGTAGAAGTTTACTTTGATCATTCTCTTCTGGTTCATCGTGACTTTTGAGGCGTTCCTCATAAGCTTTTATCCTTCCCACTGCTTCCTCAAAAGACATATCTTCAAGTTCTGAGTATTGCTCCATAGATGCCACGATAGGTAGAAACTTCTTTGGAACCGAGTTGAGCAACTTACGTACAATCACTTCATCTTCAAGGCTTGAACCAAGGCTTTTAAACTTAGCCGCTATGCCAGTTAACTTACTTGAAAAATCATCCACCGTTTCACTTTCTTTCATCTTCAACATCTCCATCTCGCTCCTTAGGGTTTGTAGGCGAGCTTTCTGCACTCTCTCTGCTCCTAGATGTCGAACCCTAATTGATTCCCAAACATCTTTTGCATCCTTATGTTTTGAAACCTGAAGTAGAACATCCTCAGGCAACGTTTGGAAAATAAAAGCTCTAGCCATCAGATTCTTTCTACTTTCAACTGCCGCCCCTGTTACTGGATCAATCGCCTCCCATAACCCATATGCTTGCAAAATTGATTCCACCATGATTGACCAACTTGTATAATTGGTGGGTGTCAATTTGGGACACTGTAATGGAATGTTGCCTTGCTCTCTTGCTGGTATAATTGGTTGGTCTGCCATTCTTTTCTTGCTTGCTTACTTTTCTTCTAAACTTGCTTGACTTTCTTCCTTTCTCTCCCTCCTTACTTTCTTTCTTTGACTTATTTTTTCTTTCTCGTTCGTGGTTTTTCTTTCTATCTTTCTTCTTTCTTTTACTTTCTTCTTTTCTTCTTTCTCTTTCTTTCTTCCTGCTTTTTTTTCTCTTTCACTTTCTTCTTTCTTCTTTCTTTCTTCTTTCTCTTTCTTTCTTCCTTCTTTCTTCTTTCTTTCTTTCTTTCTTTCTTTCTTTCTTTCTTTCTTTCTTTCTTCCTGCTTTCTTCTTTCTTTCTTCTGGCTTTCTTCTTTCTTTCTTTCTTTCACTTTCTTACTTAGTTTCACATGGATTCAAGGATTTGAATCCAACTTTCTTCTTGTTGCTTCTGTGTTTAACCAGAAAGCATTATGTTTCCTTGCTGTGTTTGTTCTCTGCCAAAACAGAACACGAACAGCCTTTCTTTTGCTGGTTTTGCACCCAGATCAAGAGCTTAGTATAGCTCTGATACCAATTGAAGGCCCAACGATCTCCAAACGAACAAAACGTAGCAAAACGCAGGTTGAAAAGGATGAAGAACAAGCACTATTTGATCACAAACATTGTTGATCGACACTTTTATTAAAGAAGACTAAATATTTGATACCTTAACCATCAACCAAACAACCCTATTTATACTAAACAAAACAAATCCTACTATGACTCATTCTCCTACCTTCTAGGAACTTAAACAACTTGATAAACATCAAACTAAATAACTCGATAAACATACTAATTAAATAATAAATAAAAGACTCTTAATAAAACTAAAACTCCACCCATATAAAATCTGACTTTGACCTTTTTTTATGTGAATTAACAAAGATTAATTCCAACAAAGATTTCAGTGCTTGATTGAAATGTAATAAGTAGCAACAAGATCTTAAGATCGAGGCTAAGGTTAAGGTGAGCTCTAAGTGATTTGATATCTGGTTTACCTCTCCAATTAACTCATGTGATGTTTGAGACCACAAAGAACAAAAGTTATGGCTTCAGAACAAGCAAGTGTATACAATTCATGTAGATGATAGCACCCTTAAAACTCAGCTCCTATTCAGGTTATGTCTTTGTTCACCACTTCACCCTGATATTAAGTAGTGATTAACCATTTAAGCTGCAATTTTTAAAGATCCTATGGAATGACAACCCTTAACGCCTAGTTTTATCGACAATACTGTTCTTAAAGAAGGTTTAACATCAGACCTTCTAGGTATCTGATAAGAACAGAAAATTGATAGAGAAGATACGATTGAAACAAACAAGTAGTCTACCCTATTCGAGATGGGCAAGTCTCCAAATACAATAACAAGATCAGATAAAACATACGATAATGAAATAACATAGGCTAAGGAAACCTATTACTAGTCTAATACAGCAGTTATTAAAGCTTTCCACTAATTTGAACATAGCTGCGGAACAGAAGGAATGTGGTGAGAATGGGTTAAACCCAGAGAGCAGCCCCAACGCACCATCAAGGTCACCTGGGTTGACCCGTTTATGATTCTTTTGCGAGTTAACCAACACTGGGTTTGTATCAGACTCCCTTGCTGCAAAATGATGGTATTGAAAAGTTAACTGAGAAATAGTTGGAACTAGGGTAATAAAGCCTAATAATAGAAATAGGAAAGATGTTTTGTTAGTGTGTTTGGAAGGAATTTTTTCTTAATGGCTTGGGTCAAAGAATGTTCTGTGCTTATCACCCAAGAAATAAGAAGTGCTAAACAGACGTCTGGAAGGCTATCTTAGATCTATGTGTCATGCTAAATCGGCTGATTGGTGTAACACCAACGATCACACTGCTACTAAGTATACACCTTATGAGATTGTTTACAGGCAGGTTCTTCCTTTACGTTTTCTTACTTCCCTGGAGATTGAAGTTTTACGTCTAGAGAACATACTATTCATCTGCTCAAATCTATTTTAGTCAAATCAGCACATTGCATGAACAGCTGGCTGATCAGCACAGTGGATTATGAAATAGTAACCACTACTTTTCCCAAACATTATCATCTTTTCTTCCATTTAATTTGGACCATCATTTGTCTTTAAAATCAATTGCCAGAAGCTGTATCAAATAGATCTTCTCTTTAGTTGCTACAACTTGAACATTAGTATTTGACCCAAAAATGACTTATTGCAGAAAGCCGTTGCTGGTATAAGACGTATTAATTTGGAAGGACTAAGATGGAGGGTTTTTGATGCCAAAGGCCAGGTATGTTGTCCCTCCTTCCCCATATATATGCAAAAAATAACAAAATTTGACCTTTTGGTATTTGTAATCTTCAAGTGGGATATGCATAAGTAAAAGATTTTGAAACTTTTCATGCAGGTCTTGGGTAGGTTAGCATCACAAATATCAACAGTGGTTCAAGGAAAAGATAAGCCTACATATACACCTAATCGTGATGATGGCGATATGTGTGTTGTGATTAATGCTAAGGATATATGTGTCACTGGCAGAAAACTCACTAATAAGTTTTACCGATGGCACACCGGGCAAGTATCATTTTTCTACTCTCTTCTTTAATATTTAACTCATGGGCTTCAATTCTGTCTAATATGTTGGGGTGCTATACTGGTCGTGCTCACAGTTTGGTGGATCAAACCTGACATGGTTTTACCCAAATACGACAAAACGCAATGACGGTGTCAGGCATATGACCTGTTTAAGCCAAGAAAATAGCAATTTTTATTATATCACTAGATGCTACAAAATTATTAATTTACAACCAACAAACAAATATGTAGGGACCAATTATGTTTAAATTTTAAAATTTGATGCCCATTTCTTTTTTAACTTTTAAATGTTCGCATAAACATCTGACAAGTTTAAATAAATATATTATATAAACGGGTCATCCCATTAACCTGAACCTGCCAGGTTGACTCGGCCCTGACCCTAATTTGTTTACCTAAGCATGGTCACGGGTTGCCTGAACATATTTAGACTAAACCCATACCTGCGAAGTTTGTTTCAACTCTCAAGCTTGTGGCATGTTAGGAATTCACATCCCTGTGGCCCTATTTAATTTTTATAAGTTTACAGGTATGTAGGACACCTTAAGGAAAGGAGTTTGAAGGACCAGATGGCCAAGGATCCTACAGAAGTCATCAGGAAAGCTGTTTTACGTATGCTCCCAAGAAATAAACTGCGTGACGTGAGTTTATCTTGATTTTCAACATTTTCTGGTGATAATTTATCCTATTTCATTTTTCATGCTGCTTCATGTTTTTCATTACAGGACAGAGATCGAAAACTGAGAATATTCTCAGGTAGTGAGCACCCATTTGGTGACAAGTTACTTGAGCCATATGTGATGCCACCTAGACAAGTTCGTGAAATGCGTCCACGTGCAAGACGGGCCATGATTCGGGCTCAAAAGAAAGCTGAACAACAAGAAGGTGGTAAGATTACAAGAAAAGGCAAAAAAAGAGAAGAACAAACAGCGTTGACCACCTGATTTCATTGACCAGTCACTGGCTGCTATGGAGATCAAACCTGAACCATGTGAACCATAGTCTAGTCTTGGTTTAACTTCTGTTCTCGATCCGTCGGCCTTTTGAATTGTTATAAGTTTTAATGTAGACATGTTTATTTGAATTTTGCATGACGTATCAGGCCTTTTCTTTAGATACAGTCGAATCATGCAGACCCAAATCATCATTTTTGTGCTGTGTTATTGCTTTATCAATAAACCTGTTCATCATTTCTTCAAGAACAGCTTCCATAAAAGCTTCACCTACCCCTGGGCATATTATTGAGCCAAGATCTGACTGACACATAATCATAGCAGTATCAACATATTAGCCCATAAAAGCAAGGAGACTTGCAAGAAAAAATAAGACTCAAAGTAGTTCCATAATTACGTAAAAACGATGAAAAGTCGATGAGTACACGAATGACCTGTTTAGAGTGTAGCAAAGTAGATTTTCGAATAATATGTCTGTTATAAGTTATAAGCATATCTGGCAATATTGACGCATATGCTTAACATTGCGCTGATTTTGACCATAAATATAAGGTTATGGGTTGTCTAGTATCCTCGGATGTGTACAAAACGGGGTTGGAAGTTAGTTTTGACCACCGAATCGGATTGGGTTGACAAAAGTCAAAAGCAAAAAAAAATTCAAAAAGAAAATCCTTAAAATGTTTCTTTTGACTAACTTTTTCCCTCAAAATGTCTCTTTGATCAGCCCATCCCTTAAAATGTCCTCATCCCAACATGTGCGTCCCAACTGCAAACAGGTTTGTTCGAACCCACGCTGAGCGGTTTAGATGAACCTACGTGTCTAAATAGGGTCGTTACGAAGGTTCAGACGAACATAAACAGCTTCAGACAAAAGTAGGAAAGTTCGGACGACATAAACAGGTTATCGTAACGACCCTATTTAGACAAGTTTCTTCATTTGAGCAACTCATCTTAAGATCAAACAACCCTGTTCTATGGTCAGAGACGACTCCGTGGGTTGGAAATTTTTCCTTTTTAGAAACTTGTTCGGATCGAAACAGTTTTGAGAGAGAGAAAGCACCAGAGTTAAATCACGTTGAATCAAGCTTAAACCTGCTTTAGTTTGAAATTTATCACATTAATCTTACCGAAACAAACACTAGTAACGAAGTTTACAAACACGCCACTTCAACAAGCCTAACTACCAATTAATTTGATCTTTTATCTACTCATTTCTCTAGCTACATATCAGAACATGGGCTTTTGATACCAAAGTTTTGGGCCAACAATACAGTTAAGCCCAAACCCACAACAACGTATACCACTCAAACACCCAAATAACATCTTTTTTTTTAACTTTCCACGAATAAATTTTAAACCTGGTCACCCGGGTAAACTCATTGGCGAAAAGCCACCCACGCCCGCAATCACAGACAGCGCTGGTGACCCGGCTCGCCCACCATTTCAAGGGAAACCCACCACCCAAAAAACCACTGTGGTAAAACCCTTGGCTCACTGTGATAAATCCCTTGACCCACTTGAAACATATTGCACCTAGTAAAACTCCAAACCATAACCTCCACTTTAAAAAATCATAAAATCACTCGTCCTAAACCACTTGATCTAAGACTCACCCAAATAACATCTATCACCAACAACTTCAATAACAGAATAAACAATATTATTATTCATCGTGAAAAACACACCACCAACTCCTCACCGGAGACCACCGTCGGCGACCGATATCACCGCCTACTTCCCTCCATTTCGCTTCACATTCTCGCCGGAAAATCGTTGACTTTGTATTGCTCCGGCGATGGTGTCACCGGAGAACACCAATAACTGGATCTACGACTACGGGTTGATCGACAATGTTGTGGTTCCTGGAGGTACGTTTCTCACTCCGGCGAGTGGATCCAGCTGGACCGTACAGGCGCCGTTGAGTGGCTCATCGTGTAACCCTAGGTATGGGTCTATATGTCTATTTGTTGTTGGATTTTGTTAGTTTTGTTTAACAGTTGACCTAATTGGCTAATTTGATTGCGATTGATTGAATACGAACGAATTGGTCGAGGATTATGGCATTATGTAAGGGGTTTTTTATGTTGTGGTGTGACAGTTTAAGAGATTTGGGGGTTTTGTTGTGTTTTACGTGTTGTTTCTGACAATTGGTTAGTCGATTTGGTGAAATTGTATGAAGGTAATGAAAAATGGATGAAATTTGGGGTTTTGTAGATTAAACAGCTGTTTTGTGCTTAGAATTCATTTTGTGATTCTGTTAGATTAGTGTCATGTGAAGTTAAAAAGATAGATTGGTATGTCAAGAGTATTGATTAGAGCCTTAGAGGGGTGTTTGGGATTGCTTATTGCTTATTTAACAGCTTTGGTTTGAGTATAAGGAGATAATCAGCTTATAAAAGCAACTTTTCTACCTTAAATGTAAACTTGTAATTTTGAGTTGAAGAATAGTCGGTTTGAAATATGTAACCTCAAACTACTTATTGGAAGCAACTTACTCCACCCTAAAATAAGCAGATGAGCATAAACACTTTTCTTGACACAAACCATGTAAGTGCTTTTCTGCTTTAAAGGAATGGAATAAGCAGATAAGCTGTTTGAATAAGCCATCCCAAACACTACTTAGTTGGGTAGTTGTTCTAATCATCTGCAAATAAACAGAGTCCCCATGCCCTTGTTTCTGAGAATCATTTGACCTTAATATTACGTTCAAGGTTTACTATGTATTCTATCTTCGTTTAGTTTCCGGTTAATTTATTCTGTTCATACAATAGATTCTTTTGTCTTTCATTTGGTTTAATACTCTAATCACCTCTTCACCTTACCCGATTAATCTTGCTTTTAGTGTGGGATGTGATGGCTCTCTTGCAGATTCAGATGGCCGTAAGGAAACTGGTTCAAAAAAGCGGTAAATATTGCTCTTCATCTTTATAGTTTTGTAGACAATGCAAATTTGTTTTTAATCTTACGTACCTACTGTTTGGGTTCCTTTTCAAGGAAAAACTATATTCTTTATTCCTTTATATATGAATTTTCTTTTTGATGCTTGCCCACCATGTGGTCGTGAAAATTATTTTATGGGACAATGCTAACAGCAAAAGAGATAAAGAAATCAATTTAGTTGCCTATCAAGCTCCAATACTTGATTCACATACGTTTAGCCTGCTGTAAAATATAGCAAAACTCTATTTTTTATGTTTACATAGAAGTGACTATCTTGTGTACAACAGGGGAAGGGCTGAACCGTCCAGTGGTACAAGTTCCAAAGCATGCAGAGAGAAATTGAGAAGGGATAAACTAAATGACAAGTATGTTGTACTCTTTACCTTGTGCTCTCTGTTAATCTTTAGGGGATGTTTTGGTTTACTGATTTGGATTTGAGGGTATGTGTTTGGAAAGAACAGGGTTGATACCCATAAAGTTGGGAATCTTCTTAACCCACCTAAGGGGTTGGTTTTGATATCCACACCCATTTCCCTTCTATAATGTTAGCAACCTCTATGGCTGTACCAGTAGTGATTCAAAGGTGCAAGCAAATACCACCTTAATGCATTAGTGTTTATAATGTGACATAACATTTAGGTTTGTTGAATTGGCTTCAATTCTTGAACCTGAGGGACCCCCTAAAACGGATAAGGCTGCTATTTTGGTTGATGCTGTCCGAATGGTGACTCAATTAAAAAATGAAGCCCGGAAGCTGAAAGACTCAAATTCAGATCTCCAGGAAAAGATCAAAGAGCTCAAGGTGATCCCAGTGCCATGTTTTATTTCAACCAGGTCAAATTAATATATTTAGTAAAATGAGTTGAATGGATAAAACAAGTTGAATGCCATCCAAAGTGTGTTTTATATGCATGCAAACTGCTAGAGTGTTTTATCCAAAGATTAGATTATTATTGCAATAATACTGCTTTATGATGTGAATAGTTACAGTAAAAGGTGTTTGCAGGTCAAGCCAACCCAATGTTGCCCATACTAACAATGACCCATTAAACTTATTAAGGGTTTTTGAGACATGCTCATATTGTATGCAACCTCTTATAGCGTTTTTGTTTAAAGATAAGATATTAATTGTAATAACATCGTTTATCTAGTTTAAATATTTACCAAAATAGTGTTTTCAGGTCAGCTCAACCTAGCCCATAATAAAACTGACCTGTTTCAACTTGAACTCTTTTTAACCCGCTACCTAACGTGCCAATCAGATATTTTTTTGTAATAATGTTGTTTCTTTATTTATAAATATATAATATATAAAAAAATAAGTGTTTTCAGCTCAGTCCAACGTAGCCCATACTAAGATTATAAGAACGACCTGTTTTTTAACTTAAACTCTTCTTGACCTATTATCTGCAACCCCCCCCCCCCCCCCCCCCCCCCCCTCTCTTTCCAACTCCCAGGGGAATAAAAATTCTGTGTACAACCTCCTGAAGCATTTTTGTTAATGACTAGGTTATTATTGTAATAATTTTGTTTTTTATCTAATTGGTAAAAAAAGTGTGCGCATTTCAACCCGACCCATACTAAATAATGACTTGTTTCAACTTCAACTTTCTGGCCTGTTACATAACCTGTCCATCCTGGTTTGCAGAAAAGAAAAAAACTGTAGTTGCAACACAACTCATTTCAACTCAAACCAATACAACGCGACCCATACCAATAATGACTTGTTTCAACTTAAAACTCTTTGTGATCGCTAATCTTGTGTACAACCTCCAGCATCTGTCCAAAGCTTATAATAAATTTGTAATATCATCTCTGTGTAATCTAATTATTTACAAAAAAAGTGTTTGCATGTCAAGTCAACCTACCCTACCCAACTTTACCTGGCCCAACCTAACCAATGTCTTGTTTCAACTTTAAACTCTTTTTGATGTGTTACACTCATCTTGCATACAACCTCCTAAAGCAATTTTGTTCAAAGATTAAAACAAACTTGTAATAGTATCATTTTTTAGTCTAATTATTCACAGAAATAATGTTAACGGGTCAACCCAACCTGGTCCGTACTAAAAGATGACCTGTTTCAACTGAAATCCTTTTTACTCCTTACTGGCCTGCTCATCTTGCCACTTGTACTTGTTTTATGTTTAACTTAATTAATCCACTTGATGTGTGTAGTCTGAGAAAAACGAGCTGCGGGATGAGAAGCAGATGCTAAAGGCTGAGAAAGAAAAACTTGAACAGCAACTAAATTCGATGAACACACAACCCGGTTTCATGGCCCCGCCACCTGGAATCCCAGCTGCATATCCTACCGCCATTGCAGTCGCCCAAAGCCAAGCAATGGGAAATAAGTTGGTTCCTGTCGTTGGTTACCCTGGAATGGCCATGTGGCCGTTTATGCCGCCTGCTGCTGTTGACACCTCACAAGATCACGAGCTCCACCCTCCAGTCGCTTAATCCGGCTTCCATCAGAAGATCATGCGGTTTGTCATTGTTTTATAACTGTTAGGTATCAGTGTGTAATTTATACTCAAGCATATGATATATCAATACCTTCTCAAGTTATCCTACCTGTTGGATAGGAATGTTGTTTTCTTGTGCAACTTAATTTTACATGATTCGGTTAAAAGCATAAACCTTGATGAACGTGAAGTCGTGTGAGGTAAACTATGTCAGTATGATATCAATCGAGTTTTATATGCCTGAAACTTGCTTGTTCGTGAAAACGTGGCTGATATATAAAACTGCACTAACTTCCTTGAAATTCCAATTGTTGTAATGGTATTCCGGTTGTAATTGGGTTTTGAACTAGCAGAAACCGTACTGTACCAAACCAGAACTTGTATGGAACGCGCTGTGGTACTCCGTTTATGCTATTCTGCCGATTCAATTCAGTCTTAAGCTTGTTTTTTTCTTCCTCTTATTTACGTTAGTGTTTTAAGCAATGTTTTGAAAACCAACTATGTCATTGAACCGATCCCTCTAGCGGTCACATGTCTAAACGGTTGGGCTAGTCTGACTAGTTTCAAAAGTCGAATGGTGGCGGAGTTCATTTAAAATACAAGAAGAAATTAGAAAGCAATACCAACATCAATGCAAGCAACTGCCACCACCGTTATCTGTTTTCTTCAACACCACCTTGTCTTCCTCAAGTCCTGATTGCTGGTGAGGAAAAAGGAGTTGCTACAACTAATTCCAAGTATGGTCTAAAAGGTTGTTATCAATGTGGTTAGATGCTGATATAACGTGTTTGCTACTGATGGCAACCTATTACTATTGAGATAGAGTTGCAACTGATGGGGAGTTAATACGAAGCCACATTTTGACTCATGAGTTACTAATGGATGCCGGTTACTACCTCAGAGTTACAACTGATCTAAGTAACTACTGAGATCAAGTTACATAAGCTAATTTATCACCACACCCTTTTCCTAGCTGCGACCCAGGTAACTGCCGGTGGTTCACTGTTGCGAATCCAGGTTCCATCGACACAGTTCACCAGATTAATCCAAGTTTGACATCGCCCCCCGGTCTGGCCTAAGCTTACCAAAGTAGTGTTATTCCTGTTGGTTAAACTGGTTCAACCAGCCCTTTTAGTTTTAAGACTCTGGTTTAGAGCCAGAAATTATGCTTGAAACATGAGAACAAAGACCGAGCCAGTTTGAATTCCGGTTGGTCCCAATCTGTACTTTGCGATCTAGTTCCGTTACAGTTTTAACAGAATTTAACTAGGCACAGTTTTGTATCGTTGCACAACCCAAATTATAATCATCCTCAAAAAGAACAGCGTCAAAGAGCAAACTCATAAATTGTTTGCAGAAGCACTAGGTTAATTTATTCGCATTTTAGTAACTTAGCATTCACTAAGCATGCACGTGTGTTTATGTCGTACAACATGATCTACCAAGATTTAAAAAAACATATAAACATAAAAACAACTAAATTAAAAGTTGCACATGATGCTACCTTTTATCCACATCATTTTACAACTAATTATTCGTGGTTATTCGGGTGTTATTTACAAAAGTCAGTCGTCAAAACAACAAACCTTAATACAATCCCACACCTCACAAATAAAAGCCCTCATTATTCTTTACATTAGAAACAAACCACCATAGCCCGTGTGCCTGCAAACTAACCACAAAACAACTAGTGAAGTTTTGACATATGAAAAACTTATGTAGGTGGTAATTTCAACCCGTTTATGTAAAAGAACTGGTTGACTTGGGCTTTATTTCATGCTAACGGGTCAAACAAGTCAAACTCATAATTCTTTTAACAAACCGAAACAGATTGAGCGGGTTAAAACTTAAAATAACTTGGGACAAACTGCATAAAAAGGTAACCATCTTTGTTCTCCGTATTGTTTTGGGTCAGGATACATAATTTGAAATCATATAAAGGCTCAAACTTTCAAAACAGAAATCAGGCCAATGTCAGATTGCAATTTCATACATTATAATATTTCTTCTTTGTAAAATTTTAAAAAGAAGGCGAACCAATCCAACCCTACCCGTTTTGACCCATCTTAGGAAACTTCGACCAATCACCCACGTACCCAACACGCCAGTTCTGACCCCAACCTGTTTCGACACGTTATCCAACCTGCCCATTTTACCACCTATATAAGCTTACAATAGTGACTGGCTAAAGCAACAAAAAAAACTTACCTTTAATCAAACTCATTGCCTTGATCTTCAAATTGGTTCTCGAGTTTCTCATCTATGTAATTATTTACAAGCTCAGATTGGGTCTCACTCGCCGAGTGCTCTCTATTATCTACAGTCTCAGGTCGAGTGTGAGATATTGGACAGCTGTCACTATTTACAAAGCCATTGGAATCTTCTATTGGCATTTGACCAGCAGCATCCTCCCCAATTTCTTCATTGCCGTTCTCAAGTACGCCTTCTATAATAGGATCAACGCTGCTCCCATGTTTAAGAAGCTTCTCATGTTCATATAATCCGCCATTGTTGTCATCTAAAGCAGGAACTCTGGATAACATTTTTTTTCAAAGTTTAAGCAATGATGTTAAGAAAAAATATATAATTTAAATGGGAAAAAACATATCAATAAAAGCATCTGCAATGGTGTTTTATGGATAGAGGTGGCATGTGCCAAGCGGCCATGATAAAAAATGATGAGATTCGTCCATACACAAGTACATCTCCGCCCAAACATAAGTGGGTTCCACCCACTTCTTTTCCCAATATAAAAGCAATAACAAGAAAACTCTATAATTTGTGTTAATTTATATACTTGTTAAAAATTATGCAAATTTGTGTATACAATTTTAACAAAAATAATTAGATGTGGCAATTTCAACCCATTTACTTACAGATGGGTCAATTCTTTTTATGCATTTCTCTGTAACAAGTAGATAAAAAAAATTTAGCTCAACAAAACAGGTCGACTTGAAAGTTATAAATTGTAGTTATAAATGCATAAATCTACTAAATTATTTTATTCACAAGTCACATTGAAATAATGACTTGTAATAATATTTGGCATGCTAATTACTCAAAAAAGTCTGCCCTATCCGTATTGACGTGGTACAAAAGAATACATTTTGATCAATTACCTAACCTGCCGGACCCACCAGCTTTGCCACCTCTTGAATCAATACTCTGTGAACTATTCTATGTATACGTACCTGGTCGTTTGCACCTTAGGTTCCTGAAGATAGCCAACAGCAGGAACCAAATATCTAGACCTATTTTCAACTGTGTGGGTTGGAATCTTCTCGATCTCAAATTCACCCTTTGAATTGTTGACCCCATCCACAATCATATCATCTAACGTTAAAGATTGAAAATTTATCTGCAAAAATATAAAAAAATAGAAAAATAATCCGTTGGTAGCTTGCAAAAAACAGTTACAAGGAAAGGCATTAACTTAATAACTGGTACCTGCGCTCTTGCCCATACTGGTGTCTGTAATTGGTGCGTATGTAATTCAACTTCAGAAATATACACTTGGTTTTTCCCCTCAAGGCTCACATTTTCTTTCTTGATTTTACTCATACCTTCAAAATAATTACTAAATCCATTTTCAGTTCTTTCAGGGAATACTTTTCTGTTATCTGTATGCAAATTTTCACCGTATATATCAACATTTTCTTCTCGCTCCCTTCTGTTCTGTTTATTACAGATATTCCACTTCTGAATTGGCTCAACAATAAATTTTGAATCATTATCAGGTGACAGCAATTCATAAGCAGTATCTACTTCAGACGATAATCTCAATGCATACTGTATCACACAACCAGAAGAAAAAACAAGCATATGGTACTTTAACATTGTGGGACCCGAAACCACAGCCAGATTGTTACCCTTGCATTTATGAAATGTACATGCAATAACCCCTGAATTTGAATTTATCCTACTGGATGCCGCCACTGCTGCTGCCCCAGTCACCACATTTCTCCACCCACTATTTCCACTCCTTATTCTACTGACAGCAGAGAGTGTAACTGGCAGCCTATTGGCGGCATTATAATTGTATCCCTGATTCCGAGTAGTTGAAAATTCTTCAACAGATTGTATATTAACCGAGGCTCCTGATGGAGAAATAGCAAATAGATGGCTGGTGCCTCTTGAAGAACTTATGGTAATCCAACGGCTGTCCACACTAAAACTTATGTCCTGTATAACCTGAGTTTTTTTTGAATAAAATACAAGTATTAAAATATCAGAATAACTAAAATAAATTAACAAATCAAGTATCATACCGCATTTGTAAAACCACGTTGAAGCTTGTAAAGATGTATGTACGATGCACCATTTGCGGCGGGTCTCGGTATTATACGAAAAACATTAAAATTATGACCATAAACAGAAGCTGTCACCAATAACGTACCACTGGGATCAAAACATAAGGATGCAATTGCACTATCATGTGCCTTAAACTGAGCAATTACTGATTTGCTCACAACATCTCTAACAATCACCTATTCAAAAGCAAACTTTTATTCAATAGTCATCATCATATATTTGCATTGTATCAGTGAAGTGCGTGCAAGAATATTAGAATCCATCCAAAACTGTTATTTGAATTTCAACTGATGTTGGTGTTTGAATACATTGTAATTTAATTTTATTATACGTTCCACATTATTGCTTAGTTAAGGTTATAAGCAAGCAAAAGTCATTAAATATCAATATACTTTTGGTGGTGGTCCTTTCTGGTAATTATTACTTTGTGCAGTTTTGGCAATTACAAGTTTTATAGAAAGACCCACTTCGGTAACTAAAGCTTAAAATTGTAAATTAGAAAACATAACTAATTTGGAGATAGCCAATAAAAAAAATTATTATTTAATTACGACATAAGAACTGAAAAAAAAAATTAATTACCCAAGTAGGCCGCTCCAAAAACTTATACTTACCAAAACGGATCGAAAGAAGTTCTAATTACCAAAATGGACAAACTCCAAAAATATATTGTCATTTTATGACATATATCCGATTATAAATTTTATCAAATCAAAAAACTTATCAATCATAACTCATTGGATGCCAAATAGTACAAAAGGTTAAAAATGGTAATTTCCATCATTTAAACATATACCATTCCAACATTCTCTGTATCTGGTATACGGCCATTAGTGTTTCCACGATCTTTCCGTCCAGAATCACTTAATTGCTGAGAAACGTTGTCATCTGGTATTAACTCAGAGTAATACCTAGAAAGCGTCTTGTAACCAATATCCCCAAGTGTAACAATTCCTACAGCAAGCTGTTTGCTTGATTGTTTTGCATAGTGTGCAACAATACTCCCATTTGAACCAGGTGAAGTAAAAGTTTTGGAGCGGGTAAGATGCTGTGGGCTGACATGTGTATTTGGCACTGCCACGATACTACCACTGTAAGCAATCCATCTGGGACCCACAGCAAGTGGGCCCAAGCCTATACTCTCAAAGCGTAAAGAGCTTGTTACTATAGGGTTTGTGAGAATTGTGTACTCCCTTTCTAATGTTGCAACATCAAAACAATGTACCTGTAAGTGGTCATCCATATACATATGACTTAGTATTTTAGTGTACCGCAAAAACGTTGCAGATGTAATGGAATGGAATGATCCATCGACTTCCATTATCATGGTTTTAGCAGAGAGACAGTAGAGTCACTCTAGCATGTTAAAAAACATTTTTTAATAATTTTTGTCATTATCTCATTTGGATTATTATTACACTTAGCCTGTTTAGAAAAAACTAGAACGTATCTTATTTTCATGAATAAAATTATTATACATTACTTCTAGCTAGTAAGTAATATAAAAGATCACACAATTTTAAATTTACAAAAATAATATTTAAACATAATAAAAAATGTATACACAAACCTCAAATAAGATTAGAACAAAAAAATTTTATTCAAAATAAATTTTATTGAGAAATTAAAGTCATTCCATTCCTTCATGGCATAAAAAAACAAACACTACTTAAGGGAGAACCTAACAAACCTGTGCTGCTTGTAAAACAGCAACAAGGCGTGAACTGCATCGTACAGAGTAAACAGCTGATCTGAACTTCAATTCTTTTATATAAGATTGAGATTTTAGTGAATAGAACCACACAACAGTAGGCACATACCCACCATTTATCTGATCATAATTATTTTTAATATCACCGTTGCTAGAAATGGTGGTCCCACCCTGAGCATTTACACCTGCCGAAAACGACCCATCTGCACATATTACCAACAGAGGGCGATCGTTTGGATATTCAACTCGGTAATGGTTTGATACAGTTGGGTTTGGCAGTATTTGCATAAAGGAAACAGCACCATCATATCTAGAGACTATGTTACGCACATTGTTTGCATCTTCAACATCCCATACTTGGAAACCGTACTGATACCCGAGTAATAGCAATTGGCGTGAGATACCGCCCTCACATTCCAGCTTGTCAAACCCGGCCCATAGCACCTTTTGTTGGAAAACATACAAAATTCACGGCTCATTCCCAGGTATAAAAAACCAATAAAGCTGTCTATTACATGTGCACAGAAAAAATATACAGCAATTCGTATACTGCACAACCATACAAGTTGTATCTCTTCTTGTCATGTTGTAAGGTAATAAGGGTGTTATGCAAAAAAGTGGCATCCACATAATATGCTCCCAAGAACAAATCAAGGGACATGGTAAAAAATGTTAAAATTTACAGAGTAAAAACCAGTAGTCAACTAGTCATGACTCATGATTATATGCCAAGGTTTATTACACCAAAGAGTAACTTTCATATTTTCACTTTGTATGCGAGAAAAGGCTTTCTTTTTTTTTCAATTTTGTGAAACTTACTTACATAGTTACATTTGTTAGCAATCTATCCAGGTAACCTTCTATAGCAAATAAAATAGTAATATGGCATGCTGTCATGTCAAAAAAATGTGGTGCCAGTGTGCCACATCATTATTTTCCCTGCTATCAGATGTTGCACGGTAAAAACTGAAAGTATGACATGGACAAATGACAATAGAAGAATAACACTTTTCCTTAAATATGCCAATATGGAGACAAAAAGGTAAACTTAAGTCACATTTTGGTGTAATTAACCCCATGCCAAGATAACCCACCAACAACTGACGCACTACATACAAGCCTAAATCATCACAGTACTTAAATAGTAATGGAAGTCACATGCCACCTTATTTATTAAAAGATAAAGCAACTTCACGTTTGGACTCAGAATTGTCACATAACAGATCACAGATCACAATCAACATAAGAATATCGTATACTTGCTCTTTGCATAGAATGAAACACCACAACAAACATATTCTATTTCTAAGACATAATTAGCTCCCATTTCTCATTTTTATGATACTAAACACAGATATGTATTTAAACTTCAATTAGATTATGCATTAACATAAACACTGTTTCAAATGTGTACTCGAATGTTAGGTAAAAGAAAGCAGTCTTCAGGCCAATTTTTACTTATGAAAGATCAATCTCACCTGATCAGGAACTGCATCAGTATCACGGTCCACAATCGTAGACGCAGCTGAAGCTGCAGACCGCACCGTAGACGCAACAGTGGATGCACCAGATGACACAATCCTCAAGTAGCTCGAAAGCGAACGAAAAGAACTCGGTATAAACCCATTATTACCCCCAATCTTACCACCACCAACACCACCACCGTATCTTTGCTTCTGATCAATCTTCCTCATCACCAAACCTCAAAACAACACAACAATTCCTTCCAAAACCTATCCAATTCAACACCAAAACCCTCAGTTCTTCCCCTTTCAGCACCGATCATAACCGCAACTTTGCTCCCTCACACAAACACACAAAACAACCTGTTTTCTAAACTCACAACATCTCCACACACCACATAAACAAACAAATAAACTCCGATTGGCACTATCAACTATCAACACTTGAAATTTCAAACCGATCACCACATAAACAAACAAATCCGAATCCCTCAGCAAAAAACAACGAAGGATTCGACTGATTGATGTATTTACAACGCAAAGAATCTGATAAACTAACACAAACTAAAAACAAACAGAATACGTAATCAAATTGAAAGTGTTAGGGTTTTTTAGGTAAGATGAAGATGAAATTGAAAGAGGTGTACATGTATATACATCTAAATCTAGGTTTGTAACCGGATAATTATACCATGAAGATGAAGATGAAGAGATTGAGTGAAGTTGTGAAGAAGATAACGAATTGAATCGAAGGAATTTATGGAAAGAAAGAAAAGATCATCCCCACACGTAATCCTTTGTTTGCTATACTTGTTTTCTCGATGTCGTCGTAAACGGTAAATCGCTTCACGTTTATTTTCCGTCACATCGGTTTTGCATTTTCAACCCTTGCGTTGTTGGTTCCGTTTATTATTACTCCGTTTTAAATGTTAGAGGATTACCAATAGTAAGTTTTAAAATAACTAAAAACATGTCTATTATGTTGACACATCAGAAAAACACACGTTTTTTAAAATCTATAAAAATCATTCCAATAAAAAAACTCAAAAACATTATTACATCATCATCATTTTTTATTTTTAACCACTCATTTCTCTCTTTAATATATCCATATATACAGTACATGGGACCCACATCTATCCAGTTTTTGGTGTTTTTAAGGAAGAACAATTGCATCAAAATATCCCCACCCAATGATTCTTGATCTAAAAAACGGATGATGTGGTGTTTTTAGGGCTAAAAACGCTCTATTGGAGATGTTCTTAATACTGAAGCTGTAAATGAACCGAACGAACACGAACGCAGTTTTGTTCGTGTCCTTCATTAAGGAAATATTTTGTTCATTAACTGTTCACGAACGACTACGGAACGATATTTCTTGTTCATTTATTATGGAAATGAATTTGTTCATGAATTGCTCACGAACATAAACGAAGACAAGCGAACACTAGGGGTGAGCAATGGGTCGGAACCGAACCGGACCGACCCGCCCTTGACCCGAAACCGATAAGTGGTTTATATAAAAAACCGAGAACCGGACCGTTTATATACAGTTCGGGCCGGACCGAACCGAGTTAAACGAGCCGATTCAGCATAATATGGTGGTCCAAACCACAATTCTTTTTTAGGTTCGTGCTTTTTGCCGAAAGAAAAATGAAACTTAAAAATATAAACGATATCAATCAATGGATTTGTTTCTTAGATTCGTTATTGTAACATAGACAAATTGGTACCATATTAAAATACAAACCGTACATTACTTGTAGCCATGACCCCTTTACGAGCAAATTACATGCAATAATATTCATCTATAACCGATTAAAAGTTTATTGATCTGAACACTTCTATTAAATGCTTGTAAAACATTTTTTTTAATATTTTTAATCTTAAAAGACAACCAATTTAACATCTAAAAAGCAAAAACTAAGTTTTTTTTGCATAAATGTAATCGGGTCAAACCGAAACCGAGCTCATACCCACGGGTTTGGACCGAAACCGACCCATAACTGTTTACAAAAGAAAAGCCGAACCGTGGACCGGAACCGATAACCCATACACTGGTCGGTCTCAGTTTTCACGGGTCGATTCGCGGGTCTTAACCGGGTCGACCCGCGAAGTGCACACCCCTAGCGAACACACATAAATATTCTTGGACATTAACGAACACAAACGAAAATTTTAAAACAAACAAATACAAATCATGATGTATAATTTTTTTTATATTAAAATCACAAACATTATGTAATATCCATCAAAATATAAATAAGTACTTAATATAATTATTTCAAAAATAACTTTTAAATGAACGAACACAAGCGAGCATTAACGAACACATTATCGAACGTTCACGAACATAAATGAACAAATGCGGACTCTGTTTATGTTTGTTCGGTTAACTAAACGAACAAAATTTTCTTGTTCGTGTTCGTTCATTTATTAAACGAACAAACATGAACGAACTTCACGCCGAATTGTTCACTGACGTTCGGTTCATTTATAGCCCTAAGTGTTACATTAATCGAACTTATATGTATATCTTTCAGTTGTGACCACACCCCCAATCTTCTCGAAAGAAAACTCATAACTAAAAAAATCACTTGGATCAAATTTTGACTCGAGTAAGGTTCTAACCGGCGACCTCTTTTAAGCAAAACCACCAGGAAACCACTGCGTCAAATGGCCAATTATTTGTCTCATTTCATATATGACTTTTCGCTATGTGTTTGTGCTCTTGAGTCTTTTTAAAAAAGAAAAATGAAAAAGTAAGTAGAAATAAACATAATAATATTTAGATTTTGAGTTTTCTAAGTGTAAGCTAAAAAAAATGAAAAATGATAATTTTTATAATTTTCTCTTCTAACTTTCATCTCAACATGGACCGATTTTAAAAAATATTTACGTTTTCTCTTAAAATGAACACTAAAATCTTTGATTTCTTTTATTTTATTTTGAATTTTGAAAATATAAATTATATATAATAGTGTTTGGTAAAAGAATTGAGAGATGTAAAGTTTTTAGAGGTAATTAATGCTAATCGTTATGGGTCGGCAAGTTAACGGGTAGAAGGATTTTGAATTGGTGGGTCACCTGGTTAAATAGGTGAAATCAGACAAGAACTTTATATATATGTGTAAAAGACGTTGATTGTAATCTAGACGCATTTAACATTGTATGGTGTCCGTAGATATTAATGTGTGAATATGAGTAATATATGGTAGGATGAAGACCTAACTATCCAAGGCCAATTATTATAGAAGATTGGCTAGGTATGTTACTCCTAACTCGATTACTTAATGTGTGTTGTATGCATATATATTTTTCACTAAATATTGTTAGACGCTTATCTTCTAGGTTAAACTATGGTACACACGTTATTAATTAAAAGAATAGCTTACGTGGTTATAAAACCCACTCATGTCCTTATGTTTGATCCTCATATTAATAGGGGTGTTAAAAATATCTGAATCTGAAACCAAATCTGAAATATTCGAAAATCTGAAGTTTGGATATCCGAATTTTGGATTCGAATAGTGATTTTGAGAATATTCAGATATGCAAAATATCCGAAATATTTTATAAAATTTAAAAATAATAAAAAATTACTTTGAAAACTTCAAATATTTTCAGATATCTCGGATATTTTAATACAAACTTCGGATTTCTGAAAAAAATCAATAAAAATCATTATATTTTTATAAAATTTATTGAATAATACAAAATTTTAGGAATTCGGATATCCGAAGCATCAAACACATATCTGAATCCATCATAAATTTAGAATTAGTGAAATTCACTATTCGAAATTTTTAAATATCCGAATTCGAACACCCATACATTTTAACATTGCTATGAAAGAAAGTCTAACAAAAGAAATAAAAGTCAACAATCTATTAAACTCTTAGACAAAAAAAGGAACTTATGTTAGGTTATGTGGTGTGCTTAAAGGAGATATTACATTAGTGGAAAATGATAACCCAAACTAGATGGTGACAATAATCTAACTTTTTCAATTTACTACGGTACAATGAATTCTTCTATTAAATTTCACACAAAAAACGATTATCTTGAAAACCTCATACAAAAATTTCAAAGTAATAGAAGGATAAAATAATTCAAAGAATTACGATAAAATTAAACAAAAAGCCTGAATATTTTTTTAAAAATTACCTATTTACATTACATACTATTAAAGAACTAATGAAATAAATAGTGGCTTGTGCTTCTAATTCGTGATGTACAATAATGCATCGTAGTCTTTGGGCTTTTTAGATAGGGCTCTTCTCTGGAACTTTCCTTTTTAGAAAAAGAAAGAGGGGGTGCGGTTATGAGATCGATCATCTAAAATCATGTTTGGGATTGCTTATTTTAAACAACTTATAACTTATTAACTTTTTAAAAAGTTATAAGTTGTTTGCCATTGTGATGGATTGTGAAGGAAATAAGTTAATAAGTTACTTCATACTGATTTATTAACTTATTAGAATCAATCAATAAGCTAATAAGTTGTTTTAAAAAGTAATCCCAAACACCCATTAACTCTGGTAATGCCATTGTTGTTTCGATCTGCGAAGTGGCCTTTGGTACTGTCAATGTCATTGTTGTCACCATCGGAAGGTCGTGGTCATGTCGTCATCCGTCGTTTACACCCTCGAAGGTGTCACGGCTCTTGGCCTCCCTGTGTTAGTTCAGGACGGCAATGGTGATGGTGTTGCCGTCGGCTGTCTCTGTCCCTTCGGTATGATCTCACTGTTTTGGATAGTTTATGTCGATGACTTTTTGTTCTTGTGTTGATGTCGATGATGTTGGGTGTTTTTTTGGTATTCATTGATGTCGATGATGCTAAGCATATGCTTATCTGAGACTCTATTACCTATCGATGATGTTGAGATTTAGTTCTTCTGATATGTTGCTATACATATACTTTAAGGAGTTGTTTGATTTTAAAGACTCGGTCAAAAGGGGCTCACCGAGTAAGAGCCTTCTCCAAAACTGACCGGGTAAGAGGAAAAATATGCATGGGTCAGTGGTGTCGGACCGGGTTAGACGCAAAAGAGCGAGAATCAAAACAACCCCTAAACCATTGTTTTTTGGCGATCTGATCATGTTTGAGTTGTTTACTAATATCGATGATGATGGATAAGACTTCATCTGAGACCACTAGTTTTGGTGCAGCTGTGATTTTATATGAAAACTAGTGCCGATCTCTTTGGCTTGGTAGTCATTTCGGTGTGCAGTCACAACGGGGTATCAGTTTGATGATTACATTGACTCCAGTTAAAACTGTTAGGCCGCGCCTATGATGATGAAAACATAAGTAAGAGATAGTCATAGAGAATGAAATGTAATATGTTTTAATAAATAAAAAATAATACTAAAAAATATTATAAATTTGTAAAGTGTTTTAATAAATAAAAAATAATTCTAAAAAATATTATAACTTTTGGTAAATTATAGAGATAAAAACGAAACATAACCGTGCTCGCTCTTAGTCATCATCAACATATTGGCTTCTTGGGCACGAATAACAAGTATTAGCAACTCGAGTGATCACATAAAAGAAAAACTTTGGTCCTAAAAGCAATTAAAAAAATACTACAAGTAGTCTACAACCTAATTGTAGGACCGTTGAAGGGGGTCACTTACAACACAACAACACAAAGAGGAGATTAACTAAAACTTAATCAAACAGTGAACTGGATTAACCACAATAAGACACTAAGAACACAAGTAATGTAAGAGACAGAACGCAAGAGCACAAGTATATGGTTTTCAAGAATGCAGTATATTGCTTTCTCTATGTTCTATTACAAGTGTTACCAAGCATATTAGAAAGATACAAGAACATGAGATACTTATACAACATCCTACAGCCGGCTATACTTTGAAAGCCAGCTGGATACAATTAACTAGACACAAACAAAATCAATTGTAGAGTCAAAAGGCAGATTGCTTTTTCACTAGTGACTATGACATTCCATAGTTCACATCCTTATCTATTACAAAAAGGATAAAGTACATGAAGTAGAAAGTTACAAACTCAAGACCTCAATGTAGAGTTACCAAAAGCATGGACCTTTTCACCAACTCATGTAAGTTGGTGACCTTACAGAGATGCAGCGGAAAGGTGTCCAGCTTTATGGAAAAGTACATCAGATAAAGCATATGTCAAAAGTCTTCGAAAGAAATCTGTCTTCATGAGTTGAAGCTTCGGAAGACTTTGTCTTTGAGGCTTCGGAAGACTTCATATTTGACTTCGGAAGATATTGGTTTTGGCTTCGGAAGATTTCACACTTAGAATATTTATGTTGCATGTGTGAAACTTCCTAAGCATTCTTCTTCATAGCACTTGTGCAGCATGCAGGAGAGACTTTGGATGTTTAGGTTCCATCAGCCTTTTCATTAATCTCTACACTAATACATTTTTAACCCATATAAAAGTATCAAGTTCCACCCAATGTTGTTGGGACCAGATAAGACCGGTCGGTCCAACCGGGGATCGGCTAGGTGGCCGGTCCGTTTCGCTATGATTCGTTTTGGGCTGGTCGAACCGCTCGGTTCGTCCCGAACTGATGGTCGGACCGGAAAACCGGACCAGTTCGAACCATATTTTGTTTTTAATTTTAATGGGTAAAAACGAGATGTTGAATCATAAATTAATTTGTCGGATATACAAATATAGTTAAGTTTTATATATAATCATAAAATACATATATAAATTGCTTATATTTATCTGGTTTTTAAATCTGATCTGACCAGCAAACCAGTAAGACGTTCGATTTAACGTCTGATTCAACACCCGATCCGATTTTAAAAACATTGGTTTCAGACAAACGTACCCGACCACACACCCATTTCTTCCTGTCCAAAACAGAGCAAATAAAATACGTAAACGACACTTTCTTCGCAATCTCTCCTTTTAATGCAAAAAAGTTGCCATGAAAAACAACTCAACAACAAATCATCACCTGACAACGGCCCCAAGATCCAATAACAACAACTTACACACCGATTATTCATCATTCATCATCTGCAACCTCCTCACCACCGTCACCCCTCCGATCACCGCCTCAACGTTGATTACTTTCACCGTCGTCGATCAGTCCGATCACCGCCTTTGATCTCGTTGAATTTCCGACGACATTCACCGGAGGTTGTTTGTTTGTTTGTTTGAAGGTTTAGAGTCGGTGGAGGACGTATGGAGTCGATAATGGCTAGGGCGCTGGAGTACACTCTCAAATACTGGTTCAAATCGTTCTCCAGAGATCAGTTCAAGCTACAAGGACGCACTGTTCAGCTCTCCAATTTAGGTTTTTCATTTGTCATCAACTGTTTACGTTATTACGATACGTATGAGTTTATGACGCTAATTTGTTGAAATTGAAGAGGTCGATGCGATTTCATCAACTGTTTACGTTATTACGATACTTATGAGTATATGACGCTAATTTGTTGAAATTGAAGAAGTCGACGCGATTTGATTTTTGATTTCGTTTTTGATAGATATAAGCGGTGATGCGTTGCACGCGAGCCTTGGATTGCCGCCGGCTTTGACAGTTAGCATGGCGAAATCTGGAAAGCTGGAGATTGTGGTGAGTTATGTCTCGACTGGTGTTAGTGACTTGTGATCTGGTTGTTTGTGTGTTTGTTATGTACATGCATTATTGCATTTTAGGTTTTTAATGTAGTCTGATGGTTGTGTATTTGAAGCTTCCTTATTTGAGTAATGTGCAACTCATGCCGATTGTTGTGCAAATCGATAAGCTCGATTTGGTGTTGGAGGAGAATGATGATTTGAATCCATGTAGGAGCTCAAGCAGGTGATCAGTAGTTTGATTTTATGTTTAGAGTGATTAATGATTTCATAGTACTGATACAAATTACTGTAATATGTTTAGTGCACAAGCACCTTCTAGTTCCTCAAAAAGCAGTGGCTATGGATTTGCTGAAAAGGTTAGTTTCTGTACGATTGTCATAATCACCACCAGTTTTGTAGTTGAATTACAGTAATTACAGTTTTTTGAACTTGATTCTTGATACTAGATAACTGACTTTATCTTTTATTAGATAGCTGATGGAATGACATTACAAATAGAGACTGTCAATCTATTACTTGAAACTCATGGTGGTGGCAGACATCTTCGAGGTGGAACTTGGTGAGTTTATGATGTGTTTCTGTTACGTACACAATGTTATTTCTCTTTTTTATGTGTTCTTGCTATGCAGGGCATCACCAATGGCATCTATTACTATCCGCAATCTAGTGCTGTATACTACAAATGAGAGCTGGCAGGTCATCTTCTAAATCCATGTTTAATTTATTAGCCATATCTTGATATCAGAATATGTTTCTTGTAAACAAATGACCAATTAGCAATTGTGTGTGACAGGTTGTAAACCTAAAGGCGGCAAGGGAATTCTCAAGTGGCAAAAACTTCATTTATGTGTTCAGAGTAATTCACCTGTGGATATGGTTCCTGTAATTATAATTGATAGTTTGCATGTTAGGTTCTATAGGAAACTGGAAACCAACCAATTTGTTGGTTGTCATTTCTGGTTCTATATTGTTTCTATGTTATCTGTGATGGCATTTGTTTCCACAAATGCATGCATTTGTATGATTTTAAAGTACATTTCATTTTTTCTTTTCGAATCACCAGAAACTTGAATGGGAGTATTTATGTATCGATCTCCTGCCTCATCCTGATATGCTATCAGATCAGTCGGAGGGTGCTTCTAACCAGAAAGATGATGATGGTGCAAAACGAGTATTCTTTGGTGGTGAACGATTTATTGATGGAGTATCTGGAGAGGCTTATGTAACACAATGTTAACCCTCTTTAAGACTTGATTTCCTGGAAATTTACTATCATGTGCATTATACGAAAAACATTACCTTAGTTGTACACAACTTCCTGTGTTTTTATAATCAGATTACAATACAAAGGACAGATCTTAATTGGCCGCTAGGTCTGGAAGTTCAGGTTCATATTTCAGAAACCATCTGCCCAGCATTAAGTGAACCAGGTTAGTAGAAGATGACCAATTCATGCATTGTTGTCAAAATTAGAGGTGGGAAATTTGACCCATTTACTTATAAATCGGTCAATTCAGTGTATATAGGGATGGCAAAAACAACCTGAGTCTAACAGGAATACCAACCCGAAATATCTGGGACGGGTATTGGGATAGGTGTTCAGGTATAAGACTGGATATAAGATTGAAAAAAAATATTTCATGGGTATGGGAAGCCAAGGAAATGTGTTAAACGAGTCAAATAGATCCAGTTTAGTAATTTAATTGTTACCCAAAATAATACAATATTTGTTCATATTTGACACTTTAGTGTTCATAAAATATATTCTTTTTGTGTACAGTGTTATGAGGCAAACCAAGTGACCCAACCTGTACCTGCACTACATATTTTGATCCATTACCCGCCCACCCTTTTTGCCACCTTGTTATCTGATAATATGTTTTTTGTCTGGCTTTGCAATACAATGTAATAATATGAACAGGACTTCGAGCTCTTCTTCGCTTCTTCATGGGATTATATGTTTGTATTAACAGAGAAGATGTGAATTCAAATTCTCAAGAGGTTAAATCTTATCTTCTTTATAATTTTTTTTAGTTTGCAATATTCATTGAGTGCTTAATTAGGTTGTCTAAAACAATTCTTTTCTCCAGCAATCAGTAGAAGCTGCAGGACGTACACTAGTCTCCTTTATGGTGGATCATATATTTCTTGGCATCAAAGATGCTGGTTTGTGATTTCTTATGAATGGCATTTGTCTATTTTTTTACTATTGTATATAATTATATTTTTATATATAGGTATGCTAATGCCTTCAATCATATATTAAATTTACACAATAAAATTAATGGTACTTACTGAAGACCTTTTGATTTTACTTCCAGGGTTCCAACTAGAATTTCTGATGCAGTCACTTTTCTTTTCTCGGGTAGCTTTCCACAACACTTAAAAAAAAGAGTATTAAAGTGCTACATGTTTATGTTTCTGCCTAATCGCCATTCCGCACATTATAAGTTGTTTTGTGTTTATTCAAATTAGGTTGTCTTTGGTGTTGCAGGCGAGTGTCTCTGATGGAGAAGTTGCCAAATTCTTAACTCAGTTCATGGTTGGTGGACTAATTTTAAGGTATACCTGTGTTAATATAAGACCTTTACATATCATATTTGATAGTTGTGTGCACACCTTTTATGGCTGCATATCTTTCCATCTAAGGAGTTTGAATAATAATTATGACTGGCATTAGTGGCATGTGATTCCAATCATATAGAATCTTTTTAGATATTACAGTTTTCTGTAGATCTGATTTTTTAGTCAGCTATAGATATCGAATGCAACCATTGAACATCACTCTTTTGTAGGCAGAATAATATAGAATGACTTGCAGAATGTAGGAATCAGAACTTGTAGTCATGTCAAATAAGTATTAGAGCTTAGCAATTATAGTTAATTTTTATCACTGTCAAGCTATGAAACATACACTAAATATATGATGATTAAAACCAGGGATACTTTCTCTCGCCCTCCATGCCCACTAGTGCAACCGTCAATGCAAAATGCTGCAGAGGAGATTTTACAAATTCCAGACTTTGGTATGGGTTGATTGCTTTGTTCATATCATGTTTCAACATTAATGTGCAAACAAGACAATAACCCATTTTCATTCTTTTACCAGGCAAAAATTTTTGTCCTCCAATATATCCTCTATATGATCAGCAATGTAGACAAAACAAGCCTTCTTCACTCTTATCCATTCATTCTCTACTATTTATGCCCTCTCTTTCCCCGCCTTCATTTTCATCACAGACTATGATCGATTGCAAGCCTCTAACGGTACAACCATAATATCATTATTAAAAGGTTCATTGCATAAAAAAACAACCAACTTTTTTCAGATTTCTATTTCAAGTAACCTTCTTCTTTTAGACCATAAGAACCATTAAAGTGTAACATTTTTCAAGGTAATTTGACCAAGTAACTTAACTTGGACCACATCGATTTTTGACTTAATGCTATGCTTGGAAATTTGATGCTATGCTTGGAAATCGGTTAACTTAGAAGATTTTTGAAACTTTGATGTTTTTTTATTTCTTGGTAAAATGTCATAAAGGTATAATTACCAATATGGATTGAAAAGAAAGTTGAATTCAAAGTAGTCTAAAGTGAATAGAAAAAAGCTATAATTACCAAAATGGATCACCACCTAAAGTATATTGTTCTTCATTGACATTTACTCTTTTTTTGTGGGGGTGAAAAAAGTTGGTCGCCTTTTCATGCAATTTGCCCTTATATAAACAATCAAACATTTCACAATTTTGGTTGTGTGATATGCTGCCATTCATGCCAGATTCATCTTCAAGAAGAGTCATGTCTAAGAATATTATCCCTTTTAGCTGATGGAATTGTGGTTAATCCTGATGATATATCCCCAGATCCATCTATCAGCTCCCTTCTTTTCAATATCAAAGAGTTAAACATTACTGTTCCACTTGAGGCTAGGAAGCCTGATCATTCCACATATTATGATAACTCTAAACACAGCCTGTTTAAAGGGGCAAGGCTTCATATTGAAAATTTATACTTTTCTGAGTCACCTTCTATGAAGCTCGGGCTGCTTAATCTTGACATGGATGCTGCATGTTTCTGTCTGTGGGAAGGCCAACCGATTGATTCCAGCCAGAGAAGATGGACAGCTGACGCTTCTCTCATTGATTTGTCTCTGGATACATGTAATGATCCAATTGGAGATTATAATTCACAGTCAAACTCTTCAGAACTATGGAGGTGTGTTGAGATGAAAGGTTTTTGTGTACAGGTGGCAATGGTGACATCAGACGGAAGCCCATTAAGAAACATTCCGCCATCTGGTGGAATCGTCAGAGCAGGAGTTGCCTGTGAACAATTTGTTTCCAACACTTCGATTGAGCAGTTATTTTACGTGTTAGATTTTTATTCCTATATCGACAATGTTAGTGGTAAAATGGCGATGGCTGGAAAAAATAAATGGAGTGATACAGTTAAAAAAGAATCTTCTGATTATAATAGTTTTAGCCAAAAGAGTCCTGCTGATACTGCAATCAGCTTAGCAATTAAATACATGGAACTAAAGTTTCTAGAAGCTTCTTCTAATACTCAGGGAACACCCCTAGTTCAGTTTATAGGAGATGACTTATTACTGCAACTTACCCATAGAACCTTGGGTGCTGCAATGGCAATTTCATCAACTTTACGCTGGGACAGAGTACAAGTTTCCTGTGCAGCAAATGGCATTGTGCCACCTGGCTCTGAAATGAGGGCTGTATTTTGGGTGAAAAACAGGAAAGATGTTAGATCAAGAAACAATACAGTCTTGATTCCATTTTTGAATTTAAGCATAGTGCATGTAATCCCATACGATGCACAGGATAGTAAGTATCATAGTTTACGTGTGTCTGCTTGTATTGCGGGTCTACGCCTTGCTGGTGGAATGAATTACAATGAAGCTTTACTTCACCGTGTTGGGATTTTAGGGCCAGATGGCAGGCCAGGGGAAGGACTCTCTAAAGGTTTAGAGCGTTTATCTGCAGGACCTTTATCAAAACTATTCAAATCATCACCTCCATCTGTCAATGAGGTGAGGGAGAGTAAAAGTAAGCTATTTATCCACTATGCTATGATTTTCACTGCAGGTGGCAATTTCAATCCATGCACTTTCGATAGGGGTTAATTTGGGTTGTGTTTTATCTTAAATGTTATCTAAAAGGGGAATACATTGGATTGGTTGAAAGTCATCCAAAGTCTATATTTAAGGCATAAAACCTCTAATTGTCTTTACTCGAAGATCTATGTTGTTATTATTATAGTAATAATGTTGTTCTTTCAATAATAATTAATACAATAATTTTTTAATGGTATGTAGAGTCCGTCGATGTATTTATTGTTTTTCATTTAGACCACCCATAAGTGAAGCTACTCTATAGGCCACAAAAATATGCATCCGTTTTAATTAATACCCACCTCAGTCAAAAGCCTGATTAATGCAAATGCCTTTTAGAATTTTGAATTGTCAAAATACCATTATATAGATATATCAGCAGGCAATGATTAGATGTAATAAAACTTGCGTACTTTGTCACTTCAGAATATTCCAGTGTGTTTTTAAAACAGATTTAGTATTAAACTAAGTTGAATATTTACTTGGGTGGCCTATTTAGTAGTTTCCATAAATATGTGACCTCCAGATACATTATCCCTTTTTTCATAAAAAAATGGACAATTTTTAATGGGTCAACCCAACCATACCCTACCGTCCTATCATGCCAAGTACTTAATTTTTCAGTTGCTTAGTTATTTAGTTAAATAACACTCATTTCTCATTTAGATGAAAATATAGGGGGTGACAAGCACAGTAGTTACTTGAACTTGGATGCACTGGAGGATGTGAATATATCACTAGAATTGAAGGATTGGCTTTTTGCCTTGGAAAGCATGGAGGCAATGTCAGAAAGGTGTATAGTCGATGATCTTGAGGATTCTTACAGAGAAGAAAGATCTTGGAACACATGTTTTGAGAGTATCAAAGTTCAAGCAAATGGAAGCAAAAATGACACATCGACTGCAGCGCTTAAGTATCCTGTTGAAGTAGTCAGGGTATGTATTTAGCATTTGAATTTGTGAAGAGTTCCTACTTTTGTTTTCCAGTTGATAAACTTTTTAACTTTTGTACCCTTTTAGGTTCGTGTTGACAGTTGGAAGACCGCGAAGCCTCAGCAAAAGGACAATACATTTACAAAAATAGAGCCACATGATGGGATAGATCTTGATTTTGACATAGTAACTTCTCAGGATAATGATGTCAGTGATACAATTAGTTGGGCACTGGAACATTTGAAAATTTCTTCAAAACAACCGGTGAATACATTCTACTTGCTTCTATGATGTTAAGGGGTATTTGGTAGGAGTGGCAATTCTTGTTGGGTTGGGGTTGGGGTTGATTAATATAACCCAATCCTGAATATGACCTGATTACTTACTTTGTCGAAAAGTTGAAATCTAACCCTGATATGTGACACAGTTCGAGTAACCCAGTTATCTAAATGTGTTGGCACATTGAATGGATTTCATAACGATGGGCCAAGGCCAACAGGTTGTGAATGAGTTAAACAGGTTTAACTAATAATTTCACTGGGCTGATTAGCTCAACACGAACCGACCTGTTATTAAGGGGTTTGTCGTTGTAACCATTTATGATTTTAACCAGTTTTCGTGCCAGCTATGTGTTGTGTTTTCATTGCTTGACACGAAGTGTGGGCCCTAGTATATTGGTGTGTGTTTTATAAAAGTGATTGTTTGATATGGAGTAATTAGAATCATAACCATTTGATATTTGATGTTTGCTATTCTGCAGATTGAGATAGATGTATGCAAGGATGAGATTCAACATGTTACTCAATTATGCAAGTTGGAAATCAATTCATTGGGGCGAATAGCTTCTGGGATCCTGCAATTGCTTAAGCATGATGGGTCAGTTGGTCAAGTAGCAGCGAGTCAACTAAGCCACCCTGGTAATTTCTTTTTGTTTATCATATATAAAAATAATTGTGACATGTTACGCAATATATTATTCAGTACATGTGTGTACATAAGTAGGTTAAGAAACAATATAATAGGTTAAAGGGAACACGTCATAAAAGCCTATGTACTATCATAGAACTCGTATATAAGCCCGTGGAATTTATTTTTGCATGATTAAATCCTTGAACTTATACAAAATAGCGAAATTAACCTTTTATAAAGTTTGTGACATAATCATATGAAAAATGACCAATTCATATTTTGATAGATACGGCTGATTTGATTTCTGTAAACAAGAACAATGAGCGGGGCAACGCTCCTAAAACAACAAACAAGAACATCAAAATACTCATACAAGAACAAGATGAAACCTAAATCTATATTTTACTACAAAAGATAGAAGTTAAGTAATCGCCCCACTCACTCGCTATCTACCTATACATGTTGACCACTGGGTTGGCTAACTGGGAAGGACCTGGATATGCTGAAACCAACCCATTAACGTTGGATACGTATCATATTTTTTTTGGTGTTGAGACTTGGGACTTAATCATGCAAAACGGAAGGGCATATTTATTAAAAAAATCCAAGGACCTTTTCAGTTAGCATTAGTAAGTTAAAGGACCTTTATCATGCAAATACAAAGTCCAAGGACTTAAGAGCGAATTCAACTAAAATGCAGATTTTCAGACATTTTCTCTAAGGTAAAAATCATATTGTAACATGGTATGTTGAATCAACTTGAATCAAATCTACTTCTTTTTGTGCAAGAGAAAGAAGAATCTGAATTTTATATAAAGATATGATAATCGATAATTTATAGTTACTAAAGACACTAGTCCTTCCATCATTATATTAAATATTAGAAATTATTAGAGAAAATATAAATTTATCTCTAATGAAAGTTGAAAAGAAGAAGAAAAAATAAGGTAAATTATATTCAAATAGCCAGGATCATAAATCCCAAGTACAGAAATTTTAAATGTAAAAGGGTTTTACAATAGTTTTTAAAGAACAACTGTTTCAAAAAGAAGTTCTAAATATGATTAGATATACTATATTGCAATAAAGAGCATCTCCAAATGCTCTTTGGTGCATTTTTTTAGCTCACGTGAGGAGAGAGTGAGAGATCCTTTTGATGTGGAGGAGAGAAGGATAAGAGGTGTTTTTGCCCACAAACAACCTTTGTGAGAAGGGTAGGAGAGAGGGAGGATAGGAGGCGTTTCTGGGACCGATTTTGGCTATGAGAGGGGTGACGCGGATCCCTTTAAAAGAGCATTCATTGGACATGGCTCCAATTGTAGTCACATCACACACTCACTAAGGATGCCTTTTATATCGTTTTTATGCTTCACTATTAATTTTTATATTGTTTATATGCTTAATAATTGATTTTTATATCGTTTTTATGCTTAATTATTGGTGCTTTGACCACCAATCATCCTCCCACTACCTTTAACCATCAAGTACCACCCTTCAAAACATTAAAATCATTCTAAAAGAAAGTCCTTAAAGTTGGAAGTTGGAACCCTTATTAAAATATACCAATTTCTAATTATAGAAGATTGTATATATTTTGCACACATTTTTGTGTGACTTTCAACCCATTTCCATTTATGCTAGTTTTAAGTATTTCATTCATGTCAGGAAGTGACAGTGTTGAAGAGAGATTTTCTCCAAGAATGCGGAACACCGATACAAAACGTCCTAGCTTTGACCTTGGTCAAACTCCGGTCTCACCTCCAGATAACCAATGCTCTTCACTCGATTCAACATTATCTTCACTTGAGGCAGAATTGTTGGATTCACAGTCCAGTTGTGAAACCATCTTTGCTGAATTAAGCACTTCGGATTCCAGCAGTCCCCATGTTCAGAGTGTACAACAACTTGCCCAGAAACTAGAGAGTATGCAGAGATTATTGACCCAGTTGCGGGATCAGGTATGAATGCATTCTTGATCATGTAGTATTTATATTTTTGTACATTAGTTAAATGTATTATGTTCAAGTAAATGCATCATTATGCCAATCTTTCACTATAGTTAATGTAGTCTGTTGACTGGAAATTTTGTACAGCTATTTATGTTGTTGGTACTTGGTAGATCTAGTGAATTACTGAATTTTAGTGGGTGTCACTATCAGAGCTACATACAAGGGTTTAGGTTGTTGGAGTTAATCTTTGTTAATTCGCGTGTGGATGTTTGAATTGGAATGGGTTGAGTTTTATTGGCAACCGCAAATTCAAGGATTTTTGGGTCCGTTTCAACCGCTAAACATGATGATTTTTAGGTGGAGTATTAGTATGATTATGAGTTTTTTGGTTATTAAATTAGCATGTTTATCTTAGCTAGTTGGAGTTCAGTTATTTTTAATTTATCTAACAAGACAATGTTAATTATAGGTTACTTTTTCGTTTTAACTAGTAAGGGTTTAGAGTCGATGTAGGATTGGTATTGTGGGCTATTTAATGGGGTCGTAGGTTGTAATCAGCTGTTGGAACTTTTAACTTGAAAAAAAGGCGTCGATCATGATTCATGAGTTTTAACAAAAAAGTTCTGTTTCATCTATTTTCTTATCGAACATTGCTATTGGTTTATTGGAGGTTTCTAGGCTATCATAGGTCACATGACGTTGTTATTACCTTTCTAAGTGTTATATAGTATCTGATATCAGATTTATATATATATAACTTTCATGTGTTATATAGTATCTGATATCAGGTTTTATATGTGATATATATCTTAGGCAAAGAAAAAAATAAAAAAACTTGGTCCATCATTGGACTTGGTATATTTACATTTTACAAGATGCTAATAAATGTTATTGAGATGCATTGCAAGTCAAAATTTGATAATCGAATATAATTTAATTATTTCTGAAGTGGCAATTAAGATTACATTTAATGTACAGATCAATAATTATTAAATTCTATAAACTTTAAAGTTTATTTTAAGACCAAATCAGTTTGGTACGGGACCAACGGCCAACAATCCAACATTATGTCTAAATCCATTATTTATTATCATGTAATTAATTATTAAGAATATAATTTCTTAATACAAGTTAAAGTATCTTGTTATATATTTTTTCAAAATTGCTTAAACTAAAATTGAAATGATTATTTAAAAGAGATTAAGAAAAATATGGCGGGTAGTATTAAACAGTCAAAGTAAAGAAAGTGTTCATTGGCTTGGTGCTGCACTACATTCAAAATTGTTCAAATTCATCACCTCACAAATCCTTTGCCATCGAATGCACTTCAAGTCAACTACCCGACTTTCGGTCTAGGGAGCATCCTTGTCAAGAAAGCATAAAGGTTGGAGATCATCAGAGTCCGAAAATCCAAATCAAGCATCGTTAAATCTGATCATGATGGAGGATGACGGTTCTGATTCCTATCAAGAAACGTACATGCGAAATTTGAAGAGCTAATAATTCGAGTATGTGGTTAATGGTGTTGTGAGCGAAAGTAGCGAAAATTGGGATGAAGAGAGCAAGAGAATAGGCGTTGGTGTTGCGAGATGAGGGAGGAGGGGATGGTGATGGGGCTTTTAGCGTTTTGAAGCTCATGGAAATGGATATGGAGATGGAGACTTTATGAGAGGATTGAACAGGCGAAAACATCATTTTGAGTTCATCCCCATGTCATTAACTAATTGTAATTGTTTTTAATATGATTGTTGAATTTATAGTGTTAAAATAGATGATAATTTTGGCACATGTTGATTATAGAATCAATTTTAAGTAGATTATTGTTAGAAAATTATATGATCAATATTTTCATTGCTACCATCTTCACGTACAATCTTACTCTTTTATTGGGTCTACCTGAAAGAAATTCCAAAGGGTACCCCTCCTCCTTCCCCTCTCACAATCTGCTTTCAACCCCTCATTTTCCAAATCGATTTCTTGACGTCGCGTTGGAGATGGTCTAATGCATTGTACTTCGCACTTGGCATACACAAAGAGAGCTAGAGATAGAGGGGCAGACGTATAGTCATCTCATGCATCACGTTTAAAACAAAAATATAAGTTTTTGTAGTGCTTGGCTTTTCAAGATTCTCTACTTAAAATTGGTTTTATAGTAACCGTTTCCCATAAACATAATATAGATGATACATTTTCTATGTGGATTCTCATGAAGATTAAATCCAGACTCAACAATAACGCAAATGGTTAAATTTTACCTTATTTACTTGCATACGAGTTGATTTGTGTTATGTCTTGCATCAAATGAGCTAACGTTTAGAGTTTAGATTGTTCAGAGCGTAAGACATCCTAAAATCATTTTTATTAATAGGTAGATCATTATTGAAATGATGCACACCTTTATCTACAACTAAATCTAAAAAAAAAGTAGCAAGCGTTCGCCAACTATCCCAACGGATTGTTAGGGTGTTCATGGTATGGTTCTTCCGGTTGAAAAAATAACTACGCTGCGGGTTGACAGTTCGATTTTTTATTTTTTCTTTATTTTTACAAAAGGCTGAGTTTGTACAAAAGTTTTTAAGATGATATATGATTTACGAAAGAAAAAAAGGCAAACGGCTACTTAAGCATAACGGGTCAAAACTAACGACGCATAAAAACTTACTTTGGGTCTGTGGTTCGATCGGCTTCAAACATTCTATAGAACCCATTTTGACACCTCTAAGTTTAAGAAAGGTAAAGACTAATGTTAGTAAACTACACTCATTGCATTCATGAAGAAATTTTGAAGTAACCAAATGAAAACACCTTTTTCTTATATATGATTTTGAGCTCTTTAAGGATTGAGGACAATATGTATTATTTCATATTTCACAAAAGCGGTATAGATTACATTGACAAAAAATGTGTTAACCAAACTATAATATAATCCGAATTTAAAAAATAATTCGACAAATTTGAATCCTTTAGCGTCTATGAGTTTCAAAATCGAGTCGATTTTACAAACCGAATAGGAATTCGGATGCCTGGCTCGATCAACGATCCATTTAAACCTAATGTAAAATTAAGACAAATAACTTGAATGTTGTGCACTGGTTATACCTTAACTTATCAAGAGATACAAAAAAGAATCATTTCAAACATGTATGCTACCCGAGCCTGTGCCCGGGCTGAGCCCGAGCACGTTGGCTCGTTTGACTTGATATTTCAACACTTCTAACTATCAAAACATGTGTAAAAATAATGTTACATAATATAAAATGAAGAACATGCAGCAGCTAGCAAGAACAGCCCGAAAATGGATCTAGTTACTCACTTGTTTACAGGCCGAAGTTGCACATTTGCACGAACTCCATTTCATTATCGACGTATTTAGTCCATAAATGCTTGAACTGGTTCATAGCAATGTCGAGCCACGGTTTCATATTCCCGTTGAAATGAATGACAGCAGCTTTATTGATCTCGTCCATGCTTATGCTCGGGTTGTATCCTAGTCCGAGAACATGCCATGTTTTGTCCAATGATTTCGTTGTTGAATAGAATGTCATCAAGCCCGGTGGTAGGGTCCCCAGTTTCCACAAACTCTGGTCCTCGTTCTGATTCAAGATTTATAAAAAAGATCAGTTTCTTGATGAGACACGCGTGATCAACTAGAGCTCGACTAGTTAAAAGCTTGATTCAAGCTGACTCAAACGAGCTTTGAACTCAAGGTTCATGCAATGAGCTCGATTAGGCTCTCACAAGCCTATTAGATATATACATATAAACATAATAATGTGTTTCATTATTAACAAGCCAAGCTTTAGACTGTAAATTTCTCATGAGTAGAGCTTCAGTAGTAACACTCTTAGGTTAAACGAGATGAGCGGGGGCTCGTTTACACCACAAAATTTCATGTGGGAGCATTTACAAATTTTAAAACAAACTTGTTCAAGATAGCCAAGCATGAAGTTTAAATAAAGTGGTGGCAGCTTCAACGCGACCCGAAACACAACACGTCATGAACATAATCAGGTTTCGAGTTGTTATATCTATCTTGTTTGGTAAACGTGTCGTGTTTAGGTTGACTTGTTTAACCAGTTTAGTTAATCAGATTGACTGGCCTACCTATTTAGCCCATTTATTACAACCCACCAACCAAATAACACATTTACAACCTGATTACTATCTGCCACCCGTTTGACACATTTAGATAAATGGGTTATATAGTTTTAAGTGTGTGTGGGTTAGGGTCAATGATTTCGAAACGAATAAATACTAGTCGTGTTTGGGTTGCGTTAGGTTGCACAATTCAACCCGCCAACCCAACACGATTGATACCCCTTTGTTTATAGTTTTAAAGACATAAAATTGATACAACATAGCACATAAAAAAGAAGACGTACCAGATCCTGCCAGTAATGGTACTGCTCGGTTAATCTTTCACGCCTCCAGGCATCAAGATCAAAAATATTCATGCCAAAAGCCCATGCACAAGCTTTGGGATTAAACTTATCCTTAATCAAAGGGTTCGAAAAGTTCAAATAATGAGCATACCGATGAAACGATCCAAAACATGTCTCAACCGCCCCATTAACCTTGTTGTCCAAGTCAACTTTCCACAATGCGGTCAAATCTTTCTGAACAACAACATCATCATCTAAATACAATATCCGGTGTAGCTTGGGATACATTTCAGGCAAGTAGAACTTAAGATGATTCAACATTGATAAATGTTTTGTGTTCCCAGATGATTTCATGTCTTTCTCATCTTTGGTCTCGTTGTCTGCCTTGTTGTCCAAGTAAGCCTTTTGTAAGTTTGCAGACTCGAGTTGTCTGAGTACAGGAACATATGAAGAATTCAAGAAAGTAAACTCTTCAATTGCTTTCACCTCAACATAAGCACCACCTTCCACTGGCCTCATTTTGAACCATACTTTCATTGCAGCAAGATTCATCTTATCTGTAACAATGTGGAAAACATGTTTCCATGGTTCTTGGGCGTTCTTTACAGCCGAATTCACCACAACAGAAACCGCAATCACATTATCAGAAAATATAGCGTAATGATACAACGAAGGGTCCTCAAATTCAGGTTTAGGTTTCTCATCTCTGTATTTTTCTGGATTTGCAATCCGCTCACCCATCAATCGCATTGCAAGACAATGCAAACTTTTAGGGGTTGATCTAGCAGCAATTAAGCTAGCAAACGCCCCGTTCTTCTTGGCTTTAATTAGCAACTCGTTAACTGCAAATATTGTGTCTTTCAATTTCTGAATTTTCAGCTGATTGTCATAAGATTCCTTATTTTCAGCAATCATTAATCTAGCAACCTTAATTTTGTCCTTAACCTCTTTCTCAAACTGTCTCAAGACTTCCTCATCAACGGGCGCATCTGACTCGAACAATGCAGTTCGATAGGTCGGTTTAACACTCAAATCTGAAAAGTTTTGTGCCATTTCATCAAACATCTTAAGCTGCTTTGATATCTCAAGCTTAAGCTTTCTTGCATAAGAAGCATATGCATTCACAAGCATAATATGATCACTTGCTTGCTTATGTATCAATTCCAGCCTGGTCTTCAATGGATCTGATTTTAGAGCAAGAAATGTTCTGTGCATATATGCTCTCCCAGTTGTTTCTATTTCCTGTTAATAAAAAATCAAATTATTTGTCTTAGCATTAGCTTATAAACAAACCAAATGCTTAGTTAATCGTTTAACAGGAAGTTCGTTTAAATCTGTTTAACGAACAGACAAACATGAAAAAAATGTTGTGTTCTTTTAATTAAAATAATCCAATTCATTCACTTATGTATGTAAAGGTTTGTTTATGTTCGTTCATTAAGGTTCTACTATGCCCATATGTGTATGTTTGTTTACATATATTTATTCATCAGTTATTACTAATACCTTATTGAACCATCTAATGCATTTAGACTTTAATTTGGATACTATTGCTTATGATTTGTTGAATCATCTATTAATTGTATTTAGACTTTAATTTACACATTAATGCTTACTTTAAATTTGGTGTCCGTTTGTGTTTGTCTTGTTCATTTATGTTCATTTAAAACAAACGCAAACAACAGGATCTAGCTACTAGCTAGTCATTATCATTTTACAGCAGTAACGTTGCTCCAATACTTAAATTCATCCCTAAAAACTAACCAGATATCGATTTCGCTATAGAATAAAACCGATCAACTGCATGTAATCTGGCACAATCGAGCTTCAATCATACAAAACCAAAACTAATCGTCTAATCATACACTACACCAATTCCAAATCCAAAACCTAAACCTAAACCTACCTAAATCACACATCACACATCACACATCAAATCACAAACTACAACCGCATCAAGACATAATCAGCAACAAACGAATCACGAGACTCTGAGACTTACAGAATCATCAGACAAACGAGCAGGATGCGAGGAGAAGAGCACGGATGCAGTGGCGAAGAACAGGAGAGTAAACATAGCTGAAACGAAGATCCGGTACGAGAAGAAGCTGCGTACGGCGGAGGAGAACGCCGATCCGCCACCGCCACCGCCTCCGCCTCTGCCGGCACGTGCTACCACCGCCATTAGACAGAAGATCGATCGATCGATCGAGGCTTGTAGGTAGCTGAAGTAACTAAATTACAACAGTTTGATGTGTTGAATGAATCTCAAAGTATGATAATTTGATTCAAATTGTGTGAGATTTGTGAAGAGTATTGTGTGTGTGTGTGTGTGTGTGAAAGCAGTGTGATGTGATGAGATCGTTGTGATCTGATCTGAAAGGGGGTCGGATTGTTAATTTGGGGAAGAACGTGATGGGGCCCCGATAAAGCGTCGGTGGGTTTTATATTATTATTATTATTATTATTACTATTTCTTTTGTTTATGTTTTTTTTATTTTTTTTATTTTGACATTTTCTTACTTTAAATTTAGGATTCCAAATTTCCAACAATTCTAGCTCGTTGGAATACTAATGTAGTATGTTAAAATTGGTAGCCCAATAGTTGAGTCTAGCATTCGAGCACATCAGTCACGAGTCTAGAGTTTTATAGGGTTGGGGTGACAGCTGATATAGGGATGTGAAGATTGTGACACACCATTTAGACGTAAAGTAGGTACCTGTAGAGAGTTATATTGGTTTGATAACGTTGATGACGGGTCTCTTTACAAACAATCAATTTTTTGATTAAATTAGATAAATAATTTAAAAAAACGAGTGAAAGATGTAAGATCATTTCCTTGGGTTAGTGAGTGAGTTAATGATTGAAATATGTGAGGATGTAATCTAAGTGAATGAACATTAGAGTAAACCTTATAACCTTAAAACAATTAGGTAAAGTAGGTCAATGAAATCCTTGTTCACTTATCCAATTATTTGAGTATTGATTTTTTTATTTTACTTTGTTGTCGTTAATTAGTTTGTAGTAATATAGAACTAGCATCAACACCTCCCGTGTTGTGACAGGAAGCAAAAATCATAAAAAGGAGTTGTTTAAACGTTGCTACGAACTCGTCAGTTGAAGGAAAGTAAAATGAAATGTACGAGACATTATATAAAAGAAAGTCGTTGCAAACCCTTGTGTTGTGGCATGTCATTGATAATATTAGAAACTTAATATAAAATTAAAAAGTGATATAAAAAATTAACGCTAGAATGTTGTTAAAATAGCCACGTCATAGTGAAAAAAACACAAAAACAAATAGTTGAAAATATTAACCCATTAATAAAAAATGAGCAAGTACAAATTTTGATATTATATGATCATATATATGTTATAAGTTGGAGGAAAAAAACTATAAAAAATATAAATCTTGAATAATTAAGTTTTGACAACTTGTACGTTTTAATTGAAATTTACACAAAAACATACATAAAATAAGTATGTCGTATTGGTATGTTTGAAATTTTGTAATTACTAAATTTTAGAATTTGTAAGAGAAAAATAAAATAACAAGAAAATATGAGTGTGTAAGAAAAGTAAATACATACAGCATATAAAGTACCTAAAGTTGAGGAGGTAAAAGTGTAAATTTCCAGGGTCGTTTATATAAATTAAAAATGTTGACATAAACGCTAACTCAAACATGTATTATTTAGCAAAACGTATTGTTGAGAGTTGGGTAATTTTGTGATGGATTCTTATGGCTTTTTCTAATTTTGGCATCTATAAAAAAGAGCACGTACTAGTATTACTAATAAAATTCTTATTGTCGACCGTTAAGATGCATTATGTTAGTTTAGAGGTAACACGGATGAATATATCACCATCAAAGTAATATATATGTATTGAGATTAAGATTGAGATTGAGATGTGATTAGAAGCATTCTTCTCAAATATTTTGACATTTAACTATGCATATTAGCCACTAGATGTTTGATAAAATGTTTGATTGAAGTTTACTTTTGTTCATCATTGAATGCTCGTTTCTAAACTTTTTTTAACGCAATACGACTATATTTCAGGAATATGTGTTATCTTAATCGGACTCTACTTTAGTTTTATTCAATAATTTAGAGATGTTAATTTAACTTTAACTGTTGTTATGATGTTGTTAAATCATGTGGTTGTATAAAATGTAGTTTTACATTCTAAATTCACATGTGAGGTAATACAAGTACACACTCGATATTACTTCACGTTGTTATCATATTTAAATGTAAATTATACAGGTAAATTTATTGTGTAATTCAAATGTAAAATAATGTAAACAATCGTCAAAATAATGTCAATATGTGGTGTAGATTCACATGTTAACTACGCTGAAACAATATATAAAATTTACTAATTCACCTTGAATTACAATTAAAGCTTTCATGGTGTAATTTATATAATTTAATTATTAAGTACGTTTAAAATGTTTTGAAAATAGAGTCGTTTGTCGACCTTTTCTAAGAGTGACCTTTTTTATGGTTTGTTGGTTGAATCCAAAACAAGAAGTAAGAATCATATGTAACTTTACCGATATCCTCGTAAGTGTCTGAAACTTGTTTAATCATAACAATTAAAGAAAAGTTAATTAATTAATAATTAATAAGATGTGTTTATTGTAATATGTTTTTTAAGGTTGTCCGAATACGTATTTTAATAATATAAATTGAAATGCTATTAATAATAAAAACGTGTGATTCAAGTAATCTAAATTGATGAATTTGTTTATAAGCATATATTAGAATCCATATACAATGTATTGATAAGTCAAAAATTAGCCTCACATGGCATTGTGATTTGTGACTTGATCTAGCATCATCAACCACTACCACCCATTTACCAACCACACTAACAAAATCTAGCTACCACATAAGCAAAATCTTAAAACATAAATTAAAATATGTGGTTTTTCAAAAGGGTTTATTTTTTAATTTATCTATTTTTTAGATTATATGTTCCTTAACATGATATACAAACCCAAACATGACTCGTATATTCATGGGTTAATACAAATACAATTAGTTTAAACATGATTTGTTTTATTTGCATATAACTACTTAAAAATAAAAATTATACCTAAAACGCTAATGTGTAATATTTATAAAACAATTATGCACTTAAAGTTCTAAAACGAAAAACCAAGCTCATTTCTATTCAAAGATTAACATAAAATACTCAACTAGTTAAAGTTTTGCAACACAATATCCTTTAAAATGTGTAGAAACAGATTAATTAACTTGTAAAGTTAGCCCGTGAGTCTGTGACCACCTTTTTAGTTTACATGTTCAAGAAATCAACATGAAATTGATTTAGTCCTAAGCATTCAATAGTTATTCACACTAGATTTCTCACGCTCATTCTCATATTTAAACTAAAAACATTATTTTTTTCCTGTTTCTTTCAATTAAATAATATTTTTTATATATTTATCATTATATTTTTTCTCTTCTCTACTCATAACCACTTTCAAAAATATTAAAAATTTATAGGGTTGTATTGTATTTCCCTAAATAAGGGGATAAACAATAATATTATATCTCTTATCCACACACAACGTACCATCTCTCATAACATAAGACATACATTCACATAAATAAGAAACCTACTATAAATCCTCGAAATAAAAAACTAACCCAACCATTAATTTTATTATCTTCATTCCCTTATTTTCTTCATGCAAGCATCTCCTAGCAAGCTAGTCTTAAATGAACCTTTCCTTTTCAATTGCATCACATAAAACATAGTTTATAAATTATCTAACAAACTTTATTATTGAAAATACATTAGTTAGAAAACATAAGTACATAATTGTTCAAAAGATTGAAAGTTCAAATCATGTAAAACCACAAGATGTACTTTAAGGCTTTTTAACTTCACATATTGATTAGATCACACACTTTTCCTCTTTCAATCCAACTTACCTATATAAAAAATGATCTCACCCTTTCACCAACCTTTTTGTCAATTTTAAATAACTAAAAAGTGTGAAAGAACTTCATTTTTTGGCAACGCCCGTTGAATCATTAGCACCGACCCCCTAAACACCTCTAAAACCATGAGTAATGGTTAATGCTCATTAAATGACATTTTCTGCCACATTAGTGTCAAATCACAATTACTTTTTTATTAAAAACATAAGTAATGGTTGATGCCCTTATAACGCTCCTTCATCATTATAGATTTGATGATTTGTGGCGTTATAATAATAATTTCCCTTTAAACATAACGCCCCACCGTAATGGTGATGGAGGCATTATGTGGCGTTATGTATGAGTTTAACGCCCCATTACACATGGTCTAAAGGCCATCGGGGCGTACCACGCCCATTAAAGAGCCACGCTGACTTAACGCCGTTAGCATTATCACACACCATATGACATAAGATGCAAACGTAGATAGATGGTCAAAAAGAAATCAATTACGAACCATTCTAAAAACAATAAAAAAAATAAGCAAGGTAAATACATAATTATACAATTAATGATTTAAACCTACAAATATACTTCAAAATAAACATAAATACAAAAAGATAATCAAATAAACAGTATTTTTAACTAACCACCAATACCAACGTGCTAAAAGAAAAACCCACCAATAACACCCCCACCGGAACCCTACCGGAAAACCCACCGGAGTTCAACCTCGTCCCCTTCCTCCGCTCCTTCTTCCCCACATCATTCACCCCAAAATCAGCCCCCACCACCACCCTATGCTTCTTCGTCTTCCAAAACACTATCTTAAACCGAATCGCCGTCGTCAGATCCACCCTAAACACCGCCACTCCGCCGCCGTCCACCGCCCTCGCCGCCGCCGTCCACGGCACACCGTACGTCGGCGTCCAGTTCTTCCGGCGAGCCTTCTTGTTATGCCCCTGGTAGAACCCCGGCAGCGTGTAGTTCCCGATCGGAACTCCAGATTTCGAATCGTTGAGGTAATACTTCAAACTCACGTTGAATTGATCGTAGTAGATGCCTTTGTCTTTGTTGCCGTTGTCGAATTTGAGATCGATGTAGATCGATTGATCGGAGGTTGAATTTAGGGTTCTGTTGAGCGATGGAATGTAGATGTCTTGAATGGATAATATGGGGTTTGAGGTGCGTAAGCTTAGCCACATGAAGAGGGATGTGAGGCCTAGGGTTAGGGTGAAGCTGAAGCAGCACCGGAAACAGCCGGTGCCGCCGTCGTGGCGGTGGTCGGAATCCGCCATCGGTGGTTAGGGTTCCGGCGAGGGGGGGGTTGACTGTTTGACTGACTTGAGTACTTTGATTCAGGTGGTTGTAGCTTTTGTAGATGTGTTTTTGAGTCTTTGACTGGTGTTGGTGAATTAGCTATAAGTAGTTTACAAGTAATTTACAAGTGGGAACACTAAGGGGCTGTTTGTTTGGATCTGACCCGGTTGATCCGGCTGACTCGGTCAACCGGTAAGCCCATTTGACACGCTTGAAATCAGATCTGATCGTGTCCTTTTGGCCTGACCAGGACCTGGATTTGAAACATGCTGACCAAGACCAAGGAAAGGGGCGACTCGGCTACACCCGCCTTCACCCGCCTTCACCCCTGCCATCCGCCACCGCGCGACCCGGCTACACCGCCTTCACCATCCGCCACCGCGCGACCCCTTTGGTGGTTGTGGTGGTGGAGGCCTGTGGTGGTCGGGAGGGGATGTAGAGAAGGGGTGAGAGAGATAGAGATGGTGACGGTGGTGGTCCGGCGCTCCCTCACGGTGGCCGCCTGATGAGCCTCCACAACCTTATCCTCCTCGAAAACTTCAAATTCGCAAACTTCTTCATCTTCGCCGGAAATGGTGGTGGTGGTGGTGGTTCCGATTTTGATTGTTTGTTGGAGGTGAAGAAGATGGTTGGTGGTTGTGGTGGTGGTGGTGTGGTGGTGAAGAAGATGTTGGTGGTTCTGGTGGTGAAGAAGATGTTGGGGTTGTGGTGGTGGTGTGGTGATTTTGCTTTTGATTATATATATATATATATATATATATATATATATATATATATATATATACACATATATATATATATATATATATATATATATATATATATATATATATGTATACATATATATATATATACATATATATATGTATATATATATGTATAGGGGAGAGATCAAATGAAAACCATGTTTATAAATGAAAACCGTGAAAACCACCACTTTCCAATCACATAATTTATAATTGATTCGACCTTTTCATTGTTTAAAGTATATTGAAGTAAAATTCAACTTTATTTTTTGAATTCATTATATATTATTTAGTTTAAACTCCAAGGAATGACAATGATGACGAAACAACTTACGTATACGTAACTTGTATGAGTTATATGTACGTAACTTTTAGTTGTACACTTGTTAACACGTACGTACATATACATAACCCCTACATATACGTAACTATTAGTTGTATACTTTGTAACATGTACTTACATATATGTAACCCTTGGTTTTCATGGTTTTCATTTATAACATGGTTTTCAATGGAACCCTCCCCTATATATATATATGTATATATATATAAATATGTATATATGTATATATATATATATATATATATATATATATATATATATATGTATATATATATATGATTGTTTGTTTAGTAGTTGATTTAAGATTGTTAATTATTCTAGTTGATTAGAAAATATACGGTTTTGAGTCAGTCAGATACTGAATCAAATAGCCAAGTTTCAATCAGATGCTTACCCAGTCATAAATTCTAACTGGGTCAGCTTCTGACTCAGTCAGATCTTACTCAGTCAGCGAAATCAAACATCCCCTAAGTTGGATTGTTTATGTTGATGACTCGGCTCGTGTTGAATCGAGTTAGGGTCAGATTCAGCTTGGATTATTTTAAATGATCTGAGCCGAGAGGGCTCAAGAGTCGATTTTGAGCGATCTTTTTTCGAGCGAGATTCAAGCTCGAGTTTTTTGATTTGTAGATTTAGGTTTAAGAAGTGGACAACATGTATTACTATGTATTTCGGTTAAAATTATGATATAAATTCTGTGTTGTAAAATTCATGACTAGCTTCCGATTATTCGCCGACTAATCGCTAATCGGAGTTTGGCCGATCCAATTTCACCACATCGGAGGTCCTAGGTGCTAATCGGTCAAAATTGGTCAAACTCGCCGGTGTTCCGGCGACGAGAACGGCTGGATCTGCCTATTTCGCGCTGGAGTTGTCGATTCCGGCGATGAACTCCGACGCCGGTGACATGAACGAGGAGATGGAACGACGGGGTTTGACTATTGTTTTAAATGATTTAATAAAGTTTAGTTATTTTAACATATAACTCCCTCAACATTCACCTATTTACAATTTATCCCCCAAACATGTAAATTAGTACATTAATAAGTATAAAATTAATGTTATAGATACATACATTTGTAAAATTATACACAAAAATCCGATCCGATTAATTCCGATTAATCCCGATAAATTCGTAGTCGGTACCACACCACCCGACTAGCGCTTAATGATTTATACAACATTGTATAAATTAAATTTTATATAATTGTTGTTATTATGACGTGACAAATAGATTAACTAAAAATATTCACCACTCACAAACAAGTATATCTATATATATACAATTAAAAAATAAACGGAGTTATAATCGAATCGGCTTGAGTTTAAACGAGTCGAGCTGAGCTAGATTGCTTTTGTATGGTGTAAAGCATGAGCTGGCTTAGTTTGTAAACGAGGTTTTTTTGGTTGAGTTTCGAGCTATTTGAACGGCCCTATGATGTTGACATGTTTAACCATTTTAATAAAATGGGTTAACTCATCAAACTTGTTTAACACGTTTATGAATCGAGCTTAAATTATTTATAACCCATTTGACTCGCTTGGATAGATGAGTTAAACATTTCTTATTAGACTTACATGATTTTAATATATGTGTAAAGATTTAACAATTCAATACGCTAGCTCGTGATGATTACTGAGAGATGTTTGGGTGGGGATATGATGTTTTGGTTGACTCGGGTAGTTGTAGCTTTTGAAGATGCATTTTGACCAATGTTGGTGAAAGAGATAAGTAGTTTAGAAGTAATTTACAAGTGGGACCAATCTCTGGCCATTTTTCTTTTCCACGAGTCGAGTCGAGGTGAATCGAGTTAGGGTTTGACCTAGCTTGACTTGATTTTTGAAAGAATATAACAGAGCTGGCTCGGTTTATTAACAAGTTGAATTGAGCCCGGCTTGATTTAGAAATGATCCGAGCATAGCTGGCTCAAGAATTGATTTCGAACGGATTTTTGAGTTTCTTTCAAGCGATATTCAAGACCCGAGTTTTTTTTAACATCAGTGGATTTAATTCTGACAAGTGGGAACATATATTATAAGGTATTTTAGTTAAAATTATGATATAAACTAAAATTTATATAATAATTATTATTAGGAAGTGATAAGTATACTAACTGAAAGCATTCACAACTCACAAACAATTATATATACATATATATAATTAAATATAAACAATGGAGTCAAAATCGAGGGGGCGTGAGTTTAAAAGAGCCGAGCGAGCTAGATAGGTTTTGTAAACTTTTCGAGTGTGAGCTGGCTCAGTTTGTAAACAAACTTTTTCGAGGTTTTTTTGATTGAGTTTCGAGCTATTTGGACAGCATTACAGTGTTGACATGTTTAATAAAACGGGTTGACATGTCAACTTGTTTAACACTTTTATGAATTGAGTTTAACTCATTTATAACCAATTTGACTCGCTTGGATAAATGAGTTAAACATTTCATATAAAAAATTACATTATTTTAAATGTATCTGACATAATTAAATATGTCAAGATTTAACAATTCAGTTTGCCATCTCATGATAATTACCACCCTTATGTTGGGCGTAATATTAGATTTGACCCTAGCACGTATATATATATTTTATTTTTATTTTACATGTATATGAAGTGTTATATTATATACTACAGTACGATAATATATGTATTGACGAATATAAATAACAAATTTGAAAAAAAAAATCATAAATATTAATATGTAAATTGTTTTTTTAGAGGTAAACAATTATTCTAGCTTTAGTGCATCGTCGTACATATATATTGTTATAAAAACTTAATTATTGTATCTTTTGAAATAGTGTAGCCATCATATCTTTTGTTTTTTTTCCGATCTATAACCTATAATAAAAGAAGAGTTTTTTAAAACACGTGTCATCATTCTAGCATATCAAATGACACGTGTCATCATTCTAACATATCAAAAAAATCATTTGTCCGCCTCTATCTCATAATAAATACGAAAATTATAAAAATAATTAATTTGACTTTCTTTTTCAACTAAAATATGTTAAAACAAATATATCTATATTTGTATTTTTTGTCTCTCTCATATTAAATGATAATTATTGTAAATAAGTAAACTAAACTATTAAACAAATAAACTATAATGTAGTTATTTAATAATTTATTAATATATATTAAATATAGAGTAATAATTTCTAATTCATTATGTGTTATAACTTTTAAATATTCATTATATTTTTATTTCACCAATGGATAAAAAAATCTTAAAAATAAAATATTTATAAAACTAATGATTTTGATATATTTTATTTATTACACTCGTACAATACATGTGCTCTAACCTAATAATGTATAAATCTCGTTTTTGCATTGATGTCACAGAGGTGGGTTTGGCTTGTTGCAACATGGTATTGTTTTAAGTTAAGTGGTGGATTATTTGTTATTTTGAATTTTCTTTTGGCATACATGGAATATACTAATACTAATGGTACAAAAGGAAACACCTTTCAAATTCATAAAAAATAAGCTAACTATTTTATAATGTCCAGATAATTTTCCGGATGCAATATTAAATTAATAACTCATATGACAACAAATACATGTATAAGATTTACTCCCTTGCGTTATTAGATTTTTTATAACTACGAAAACGATATAAATATAAAGGCTAGTGGGGAGTTAGAGCGTTGACAAGAGTACATTATATGAGGAAAAATAAAAGATAAAAATAACATTAGTGACAGTAATCAAGACAACTAATTTTCTCTTTATGTTTCATTCAAGTTAGTAATGACACTAAAATATCTTTAAAGATTAAATATCACTTCAACTCAGTTTCCATCCTTAAAAACTTAAATAATGTTCATGTGAGTTGGAAAGAAGAAATCACATAATATTTAAAAACCAAGTGAGAAGAATAGTTAGGTCTTAGAGCTGAGCAACTCAAAACTAAACCTCCCCTTAGCCGCTGATAAGGACAACGGCGACAGTCACGCGGCAATCTTCTACCGCAGAAACCGAGGACCACCATCCCCACCCCGACTTTTAGTTACCGCCTCCACCAGCCCATCTCCCACCACAGAAACCGAAGACTGCCATCCACACCTCTGCCGCCGTCTACCTCCACGACCAGCCCATCTCCCGCCACGGAACTGCAGACCGCCATCCACATCCCGTACGATGCCGACGCAACGCGCGACGGTGTAAAAAACTAGTTGTTATTAAAAATCACATTTACTCCTGCATCATTTAATATGAGAAGATGAAAAACACATCTCAATAGGTGAGTCTAATGGTAAAATACATGAATCTAATTCACATGCCACTAAAAATAATGATATGCTTACGAGAAGGAAAGAGGCTCATGATCGATTACAATTGGCTAGAAGTGTAATGTTTAGTATCTTTTATTTATTTATTTTTATTTCAAATGTAATCATACTTTTTATTCATTCTTTGTAACGTCAAGACTTGATCGTAGATAGTAGAAATACTATTTTTATATCATTCTTGTATTATATGTTTGTACAACGCTTAAACAATTATAAATACGTATTTTAACGCAAAACAAATAACTTATCGAGACTAATATTTTTGGGAAAAATATTTTATATGTGTGTTATGATTCATATGTTAAAGTACCCAAAACTATGCTTAAACATGAGTTTATGATGCAAAGCAATCAGTAAAATAAGTTTGAATGACCAAAATTAAAAATTTTGAATTTTTCCTCCATTTATATTTCCAAGTGCCTTCTTTAATGTCAAACCTTAATTTATATCTATAAATATTAACCAAAATCATTCTCTAATTACTTTCATCACTCTAAACTCTCAAACTCTCTCAATCCATCCAAAAACTTCATGTTTTTGCAAGAAATCTTCAAAAATAACTTATGAGTTTTTAATTCCTTTTTTCATTTTTCATATTTTCTTCTTTCATTTTTCTTACATTACTTCTTCTTTTTTTACCACTTGTAACAACCTCTAGAACATAACCACTTACTCAACAAGGTGAACAAGTATGGTAAACCCCCATTCTTGAGGTCCAAGTTGAAATGTTCCACTTGATTCTTTTATACGTGTTTTTCTTGTCTTGTTTTTAAGTCTTTTACATATTAAACCAAGTCACCAACAACTTCAATTTTAGAAAACTTGTGTTGAAGTTATATTCCAGAAATTTTGAGGCTTTTACACATCCATTCTTTCATCTTTACAAAACATTAAGTGATCTACAAATCACGAAAGTCGATGAAACCAAACCGGGCCTCCAACCAATGTTGAAAAGGCTTGTGTTATGGTATGAAATGGTGATATTGAACCTTGGTTTTACAACTAATCTTTCCACCATACCCACTTGAACACTTAACCAAATTAGTTAGTTTACTTTAATATATTCATTCATGTATTCATGACCATTCAAATCATCCTTATGTAGAGATTTAGTGCAATGATGACAATCATCCTTATCTGCATAATACTTAGTTAAAACAAAATCGTAACATCAATCAAATCATGGTTGAATGATATGTATTAAGGTAGACATTATACTAATCTTATGATTCCTTCTTTTAGACTTCCAATGAGTGACTAACACTAATGAAGAACACATACAATACATGATGTCCAAATAAGTGTCTAAGTAGTGTATACTTTCATGTACTCTCGTATTTGTAATTTTCGTATACTTTTCAATTGCTAAATCTCAAACTTTGAATCCTAAACTTACACACTTTTGTTTATCTTTTAGGGTGACTTTGGTGACTCAATCCTTCAAACTCATTCATCCATCCTTATGAATTCTAATCGCCAAATACCAATTATCAAATACACTCAATCATACAATCAATCAAATTTACTTTAAAACTCAATTTATACAAACATGCTTACTTATTATACTATTTATGAATACATGTTAGAATAGATTATCTTGCAAATAATCTAAACCACCCTTAACATGTATAACGTTATAAGATTAGCACATCCGCCCTATTATGATGGCTCTATGTTAAGTCATTCAATCTTTACGGTCTTGATCACTTTGGATGCTAAGATTATGCTAGTGGATACTTTGGTTTGATTATTGGTTTTGCATGCTAGCATAGTATATAACTTTAATATACTTTATTCATGTTGAATTGAGATTTATTCACTATTATGAGATTTATCACTATTACGTTATGTATTCAACCTTGCATGTTCACCAACATATTCATATGTTGATCAATGTTTTATACATGTTGTAGGAAATGCTTGAAGCTTTATCAAGAAATTAAATTATGTCGACTTAAAAACACATAAAATATATCATTATATTATGTTTGTGTTATATATTTCCCCAAAATTGTTGTATGTTTACTTGAAACATTGTAATGTTATGTTGATTATTGATAATGAAATTCAACCTTAATTTATTATCACTTTAGTGCTATAATGTATTTGAACAATCTATCATTTTTCGCGCTCTAATGTCTCCGCCATCGGTTGAGGTGTGACAAGAAGTCTTTTTAAAACGACGAATCACACACTCATATGCTACCGTCAATGTTTTCAGCATTGTTTTCAGACTCGGATCGGACCGACCGGTCGAACCGAGATTCGAAGGTCGGACTGGTCCAATCCACCCTAAATCGTTTTGTATTCAAAGAACCGGGCGGTTCAAACTGGTTCAGTGGTCGGACCAGAAACATGGTTGAACTGTATTTTTAAATTTTTTAGATTTTAATGAGTTTAATGAGTGATTCGGACTATGAATTGAAGTGTTGGACATAATATTATTGTTAAGTTTATATAACGATAAACTACACATATAAAATATCTATATTCAATTATATATATATATATATATATATATATATATATATATATATATATATATATATATATATATATATATATGTATATCTATATATCTAATACACACACATACACACACATATATAAATATGACATTATCCGGTTCCTAAATTCGGTCTGACTGGTGACCAATAAGATGACCAGTTCAGAGTCCGATCCGATTCTGAAAACCAATATGCAGATTCTTATGTGAGTAGTCATATATGTGCAAATAAAAGTATGCTACATGAATCTATACATGAATATTGATGGACAAAAGTTCGATACACGGGCAAAGTAGATATGTACCTCTTAGTCGCATACCAAGTGATCATATTTATAAAAAAATTCTGACATAGCTATAAATGCATTATACACTTACAAAAATAATTACTTCATATCTTTTATATTTGAAATGTTATAATTTTAGTGATTCTCATACCATATGTCAGGTCGACACAAACTATTTCTAAGTGTTTATCTTACAACCACACCCCTTTCAAACTACCAAGTTAACAAGGTCAAAACCAACAAAATCTCGATGGATTAAACCTAAGAAATTAAAAAAAACATAATAGTTGTTTGATAACCCATTACTAAAAATAAAACTTGCAGGAACTACTACCAAATAAAGACTATCGCAAAACACTTTTAAATTTGGCGGTCATCTTTTTATGTTGGTTTGTAATTTTGTCTCGTTCTTAGTTTCTTATTACTTGGGTTTATAATAATTAAAACTTTTGCCCTTGAAAAAACAAAACACTACATATACACTATTCAAGAAAGTATGTTACTCGTCGTAAGGCCATCCTAAGGTACTTGCTTTTGACATGTTACATGTAACTCAAAGGCATCATCGCCTCTAAATGTATGTTGAGCCCATGTAACTTCAATCTTCTTCGCCACATTCTCGCAATCATGAGTATTTACACTTTGTATTTCTCTAATACTTTTAGCCCACAACGAATTCTCCTCTTTGTTTATCAATCCAACATCATTAGCCACCAACTCTAGATTTTATGCATCTCAAACTCCCACCAAGTCCCTTAAACACGAGTACCACACCACACAAATTTCTTTCTAATACGTCTTTTGAAAGGCTTTGAACATTAACATACCATACAATCAACATTACATAGCGTCAATTTCATCAAACTTAGCTCGGCCCTTGAATGATATATTTAGTTTCGAACTGATCCGCAACAGATGTTAAATCTTTCAATAGGTCCTACTTAACTTTATACATTACACATAACTTATTTATACAATTCGTAACGTGATATTTACTCCAAAAATAACACAAATTCCATTTATTTTCACAACTCATAACACAAAATAGAGACGTATGGGTGTTGTTTTGAATAATCGAACACCTAAGAAGAAGAAGATAAGAACAAATGCCACCATACTTTGTCATCATTAACGATAACTTTGTGAAATGAATGCATTTTATACGTCTCTACAATCGCAAATTACTGATTAGAAGTCTACTTGTAGAGCACAATGTTCAAAGCTATTTCTCTAACACACCTAATCGCTCATTCTCGTCGTTCAATCGCATCTTGCAGATATGTAAGCATTGATCTTGTTTCCCAATTGAAAAATTCAATTGTTCATCTATTTGGGTATCAATTCGAGTTGGGTTTTCGTCAATTGCAGTTATTGATTCTACTGATTGATGTTTACAGCATTTTTCTTGTTGTTTAATTCGGTTGTTAACTTGTTATGGTTTATGTTGTTAATTTGTGCTATCAAACTACTGAAATCTGTTGATCGTTGATTCATATGATTATTGTTTGAAATATACACCAGTTGATACTCTGTTTGGGTGTCGATTCGAGTTGGGTTTGAATGATTTATGCGATTTAAGTTGGGGGAAATGTAACCTAGAGTTGATTCAATATATCTGAAAGATAATCACTTTGAAAATGTAAATCCAAAAACACCCAAAGATAAATGAGTAGTTTGTGTGAGGAATTAGAATCCCTATTTTGAAATTTAACTTTCTAAAAAGGGATTTGAAGTCATTTTGTGGCTGCATGCTGTTTGATGCTTGTAACTTAAAGTTTGAAGTTAAATGTTCATGACATGGTGCAAAACTATAGAAGTGTTATTTGAATTTTACAGTTTAATGATTACCAAATGTGTGATTGTTTTTAAGATGTTATGTGAATTAGTGCTTATGTAGGTAATTGAAATATCATCTTTAGGCTTTAGGAGTGTATGAAATTGCTTATATAAACAAGTTATGCTTGTACGCAAACTCAGATGATCAGTCTATTGGAAACATCTTATTTCACCGTGAGGGCAAACTTGAATTTCTAATCTATCAAGAATAGTTGGTTTGAAGAAAGCAATCTCAAAATGCTTAATGAAACCAACTTATTTTGCTCTAAATTAAGCAGACATATATTAATACTTTTCTTCGTTCGAAAATTAAGAAGTCATCTGTTCTTAGTGAAACGCAATAAGTAGATAAACTGCTTAAATATGCAATCCCAAACGCCCTTGCATCTTATCGAATCGTGTTTTCCTTTTTGCTTACAAGAAAAGAATACATATAAAAGATCTTAAAGAGGTAATCGCCCTAAGTTCTAATATTTGCATATGGCTCCCTATTATTCATTTGTAGTTTTTATACATTCTTGCTGATGTGTTTTCCTTTCTTATTTTGTTATAGCTAGGAACATTGGTTATAGCGGAACATGAAGGTGGTTCACTCACTACCAGCACTTTAAGTTCAATAGAAGCTGCTAAAAAGTTCTTGACTAAAGATAACTCTTTATCTTTGCTATTGGCTGGGGCGGGCCCCACCTTACAAGAGGCTGCTGCAAATGCCGCTTCATGTCATCCTTCAATTTCTCAGGTAGTTCATATAAGTAGGAAATTTTGTGCGCTTACATTTCCCGTTCGTTGTTTTTATGTAGAGATGGTGAGATGGGCAAGTCAGGTGGGCTGGGTACCGAGTCAAAACAGGTGCAGGTTGGAACGTATCATATTTTAGTACTTTATATTTAGGGAATTACTGTGTTAGAACACGACGCTTTTTTGTCCGTTTTCTATAGAGAATTACTGTGTTAATCTTGATTACAATAAGCCATATATTCAGGGCAATTGTTGAAAAAGACGTACGCACTTGCACTACATATGTATGCAAGTCAATGGAAGTGATTTTTGCAAGACTAAACCCCTTAACTTTTGTTTTGACCAAAAACAATTTCTTTGCATGATTATTAGCTTTCTGAAAAATAATGAAAAATTAAATAATCTGTGTGATTAAGTCTCCAAACTTTATAAAACAGAGCTTTCATTAAGTCTTAAGATTACTAGGATTTAATCTTGAAAAAATAAAGCCCAAGGACCTATATGCGAATTCAACTCAAGTTCTTAGGGTTTTTAAAACACGAGCCTTATTGTTAAATAAGAATCCCAAGTTTTGAATAAAACAATTTAGGAGGTTGTATATGCATTAAACAATAATCTTTGGGTGACTTTTAATCCATTTGAGTATTTGACCTGTTCAACTCATTTGATTGTTTCATTGAACTTTGGGTGAGTTGAAATCCATTTGACTCGTATACTCATTCGATTGTATATCACTTTTAACTAAACAGTTTGATTTGATCGAACTTTCCCATTGAGATAAAAATCTAAAATAGAACCTAATGTTGTATTTAGAACATTACAATGTGACGTTGGAAATTCTTTAAGTTTTGTTCCGAACATGTAATGTCTTATGTTCTAATTTTTGGCTGTTCTTTGTGCAGGTGCTGGTGGCTGATTCTGATACGTTTAAACACCCTTTAGCAGAACCATGGGCCAAATTAGTCCATTTGGTGCAGCAAAAAGGTGAATACTCGCATATAATTGCTGCTGCAAATACTTTTGGGAAAAATATTTTACCTCGCGCAGCTGCCCTTCTAGATGTCTCACCAATTACTGATGTCATTGAAATATCAGAATCTAAAACATTTGTAAGGTATTCATTAAAACTCGGTATATGTGAATTAGGTAATTTGGGTTATGCTTTATCTCAAACGGCGAAATATTTTGTTTAATCGTATTTAATGGTCAAATAGATTAAAAGTTGCCAAAAGTGTGTTTTTAACGTATACAACCTCGAAATTGCTTTATTAAACACATGTAAATTGTTATTCAATCGTATTTAGTGTGTTAATTATTTGTAAGAAATGAACAAAAATGTGATTCGGTTCAACCCAACTCCCAACTCTAATTGAACCAAAACTTGTTTTGACCCATTATCCAACCTTCTTGACCCACCCACAGTATGACCGGTTGAGCTTGACACTCCTGCCACTTTTTTACACACACCCACACACAAACATATAAAGGGGTATTTGGGATTGCTTATCTGCTTACGCATTTTAATTCTTAGATGATCAGCTTTGAGTGTGTTTGGGATTGTGATACAAACCCAGATCCTAATTGGGTGGGTTGGTGGGCCTTGGTACCAGGTCAAAGGGGCAGCAGCCTATTGGGGTTAGTGGAAGAATGGTTAGCTATTGTTTAGGGGAGTAATTGCAGCATAACTGTCCTAGTTAGCTATTGTTTAGGGAGTAACTGCAGGTCTGCAGCCTAATTGCCCTTATTCTTCCTATTTATGTTTACTTCTTAGGATGTGTGTAGGGATCTTTGTTTAATTTATCAAAAGTAGGGTTTCTAAACCTTATAATCGGAGATCACCCTTCTCGAATAGGGCTCTATTTGTACTTTTTATTTAAAGTTAATGAAGCTGACTTTTTGGGTTAAAAAAAAAAACAAATGATAGAACCCAAAAAGTCAGCTTGATTAACTTTAAATAAAAAGTACAGATAGAGCCCTATTCGAGAAGGATGATCTCCGATTATAAGGTTTAGAAACCCTACTTTTGATTAACTAAACAAAGATCCCTACACACATCCTAAGAAGTAAACATAAATAGGAAGAATAGGGGCAGTTAGGCTGCAAACCTGCAGTTACTCCTAAACAATAGCTAACCGGGACAGTTATGCTGCAATTACTCCCCTAAACAATAGCTAACCATTCTTCCACTAACCCCAATAGGCTGCTGCCCCTTTGACCCGGTACCAAGGCCCACCAACCCACCCAATTAGGATCTGGGTTTGTATCAGATTGCTTATCTAAACCGTTCCTTTAATTGTTTGAAAGTGAAATACGCTTTTTACTATGTACACCACCAGTTTTCTGCATCTGACCATAATACCCTCATTGGAGAACTTTATAGTGTTGTACATGATCTTAGTGGTGTGAGAATATTATAGTCAAAAGAAAAAAATATGGTGTGTACTTTGTAAAAGAAGTAGTACAAAGTCACCTCCCTTTTGAATAAGCAACTTTGAACCGCTTATAGCTACTTATTTCGAAAAGGCAATAAGCAAATAAGCAGTCCAAAACACCCCTAATTGTCTATGTTGCATACAAGCATATAGTTACACGACTTAATAGTTTTTTCTTTAAAGCAACATTAGATCAATATTGTTTATGTTTTCTTTATTCCCTAATTAATACTTTTTATTATTATTATTATTATTATTTAATTTTCATGCAGGCCAATATATGCTGGCAATGCTCTGTGTACTCTCCGTTATATTGGTTCAGATCCTTGCATGTTGACCATTAGAACAACCTCTTTTCCGGTGGGTTCAACTTCACCTGATTCTAAAACTGATCCTGCCCCAATACACCAGGTTGATTTATCAAATTTTAGTGAAGGTGTGTTAATTAATTTAATTCAGTTGGATTATAATACGTTTCGTTGTAAGGATCATTATTCACATGAAAACAGGTCACGTTGTGTCTTAGTGATAACCGGTCAAACTTGTATAATACAACAAGTTTACTATAAAGACAACAGGTTGAACAGGTTAAAATTGGAGTACTGTCAGAAAATATTAACATAATTACTTATCCTGTTTTTATAATTGTCATTGTACTTTAATCTTAAACCAATTCAGTCACTAAACCTTGTAGAGGTGTTTCTTTTTTCTTTTTTTTTTGTCAAAAAATAGTAATATACTTTCTTAAATGTTCCTTGGTTACTGTATAAGGCATCAATAATGACCAAACTGAATATCTTTCTCAAGTTCAGTGACTAAATGGGGCAGATCAAGGTAGAATGAATGATGTTGAAGGTTGCCTAACTATATTCAGATACTTGCTTAAAAAATATTTTTATTATTATATTAACCATATAGTTTTCATTATCATATGTTAAGCATTGATTATTTTTTAAAAAAATTTCAAAAAGATAAAAATTGGTTCGGTTTGATCCGGTCTGACCTCTTTTGACCGGTTCCCCAACCGGGCTGACTTGCCGGTCTTGCATCTCAACTCATCAGACTATTTGGTAGAAATAAGCCTGAACAACACCAACTCAAATGTAATAGTCGAAAGTACGAATAGATCCACGGCTCGTTTCGGATACAAATTCACCGCCAAAACAAACAATAGGATCGATGTCTTACTGAATATACAAATACACCACTCCGGCTAAGAAATCGTATCTAAGATCACCACCCAATATGCCACAATTGAGCTAGCATAGACTATCAATCTAACTCACACCCACATGATATAAATTAACATAATAAAGTTTTTAAAACTTAATCACACCCCTCATTGCAAACTTAGAACAATACATATAGAATCTCTACACTACTCACATACTAAACTAAAGGAAACTGATAGTTAAAGTACTAACTAGTATGCCAAAGTACAACTTGATAAAACAATTAAATTTAACTGCATGAAAACATGAAGATAACATCTATTGCATGATCTTCAACGTGGGTTAAGTGGCAAGGAATTCGAAACACATCACCATCACCAAATATTGGTCATACATCCTGCTCCAATTATTGTACCAAATAATATATATTTGCATAGGTACTGGATTTTGAATATACAACATGATCCGATCGACCACAGTGAACTGGTCACCCTGATATATAACACTATTCATGTTTGTTGCTAATATCTTGATTATATCTTTTGATAGATTGGAGGTCTGAATTTGTGAAACAAACCACTCAAGATTCAGAACGCCCCGATCTTGGAAGTGCTCGTGTTGTTATTACGGGGGGACGAGCTCTTAAAAGTGCTGAAAATTTTAAACTAATAGAAAAGCTTGCTGAAAAACTTGGTGCAGCAGGTTTCTATTTTTATTCGTCTTTCTGTCTTGTATTTTTGAGAATTTCATGCATAGTTCTCAATTGGTGAATCTAGTGAAAACTGCTACTCACTTATAACTTCTTCAAATGCGTATATAAAAGTAAACAATAGTCAATAAATACAGTATGGGCAAGTTTATGTATATCCTACTAAAAGTTTAAAATTTCATATGCATCCTTTCAAATTTCATAATATATCATATATACTGTTTCAAAGCACTCAAAATAACATATTTTCCCGTTCATAGTAACTAAGCAAAATAAAACAGTTACTTACAACTGTATAATTTACTAAATAAATGAAGAGAAAGTTATGCCGCTGAGATGGTTCACCAGTAGTGACTAGTAAATTTATATTCCTATTTGGCTTTCCCCTAAACATTCAATTTTTTATACTATTAGATGGATAAATATGGCATTTTAAGTGTTTTGAAAAGCTAAATAGGATATTATAAAAAAAAATAGATGGATATATATGAAATTTAGAATTCTTATAAGGATGTATATGAAATAGTTCAAGATAGCAAGCAACTTAAGGGTGTTCTAACCAAAATACTTCAATCTTTTCTTCCCTAGATTATGTGTATGCTTATTGTACTTGTTGTTCTTAATATCTCTACTACTGTTGTTTGTAGTTGGTGCCACTCGTGCTGTTGTATGCTTATTGCAACTTGTAGTTCTTAAAATCTTTTACTACTGTTGTTCATGTAGTTGGTGCCACTCGTGCTGCTGTTGATGCGGGATACGTTCCTAATGACCTCCAGGTAACTCTCATGGTGTTTTCTTTTATCTTTCCAAATGCTGCAAGAGAATTTAGCTTGAAATAATTGAATACTTTTAAGGTCATGTTGATCTATATGGTACATAATGGGTGCACTTTAACCCATTTACTTGTGAATGGGTCAGTTTGGGTTGTGTTTTCTCTCATATGGGTGAAATACGCATACTAAGAAAAAACTAGTAAAAAGAAACAGGTCAAATTGGTTGCACAGGACAAAAGTTGCTGAGAGTAATATGGTATGCACAACCTCTAAAATTACTATTTAATTTATCAAATATTTAACACACTAATTACTTAAATGAAAGAGTTAGAGAAAGGTGTTTTGGTCAATCCCACCAACCTATTTCAACCCGTACCAGAAATGTATTTTATAAGCATACAACCCCCTAAATATTTGATTCAAAATCTATAAAACACTGATTACTTCGTAAGTATTTTGTTAGATCTAGACAAATATGTAAACTTTAATGCATACAACCTCCTCTTTTATTCAAGAATTATGTACTTAGCACACCTATTACTTGTGTTAAAAAAGTAAAATTGTCTTTCATGTCATCTCGGCATGTCTTGTTTCAACTTATCGACTATAAAAAGTTATCTTTGGTGCGTACCGTAAGATGGTAAAATACTGAATAATATTATTGAACAGTTAGGTTACAATATATGGAGATAACAAATAACCCTAGAAACCTAACTGGGTCCGTGGGCTCATTCTAATTAAACCCAAATAATATATTTTAATACGTACAACCTCCTAGTTGTTTATTTAGTATGTAATATTTTTAACACACTGGTTTCTTATATTAAAATCAGCTCCGGAGAGGTGTTTCATGCCAACCTAGCTTTGACCCGTTTCAACCATACCATGATACCAACAATATATCTTTAATGCATACACCCTCCCAAGTCATTTGTTTACAATATTAGATATATAACAACTATTTAATAATACAAAAAAGATCTAAATTTGGACCAAAAGGGCTCAGGTCACCCTGTCCAACCCATTTCACCACGTACCAGTAATTACTCGTTTTTCCTGAACCTGTTTGACCCGTTATCTAACCCACCCATTTATGTCAGGTTGGTCAAACGGGCAAGATTGTTGCTCCAGAGCTGTATATGGCTTTCGGTGTCTCTGGGGCCATCCAACACATAGCTGGCATGAGAGATTCAAAAGTCATCGTTGCAGTAAACAAAGATGCAGATGCACCAATTTTTCAGGTCATGAGATGAAACCTTTTCTCATATAATGATTATTTTCGTTACTGTCGTTTTGTATTATGTTAGAGGATTAATTTCATATATACCGTTCTAAAAGTTCAAAATTTTTATATGTTCTAATTTGTATGATATCATATTTATCTTTTTAAAAGAATGAAATTACATAGTTACCCACCTGATACTAAATAAAGTAAATTCAGTTACTTATAACAGTCTTTTTCACTGAATTACCTGACATATGATGTTCTCTTTGTTTATTCAGTGACAAACCAGTTTTATTTTATTTATCATGAAGTGGGTAATCATGATATTTTAGCATTTTGAAAGGGTAAATACGACATTATGAAGTTTTAAACGATGTATATTGAATCGACCCCGTGTTCTAATACTCTTGATGATGGCTTCTTTAATTGCAGGTTGCTGATTATGGACTTGTAGGTGATCTTTTTGAAATAATACCAGAGTTGATAGAGAAGCTCCCTGAGAAAAAATAAGTTTGTACAACATTCTAACTTAGACTTTTTATGACATACTGAAATACATTTCATTGTATTCTCTAATTTCCCATTAATAAAGCCTTGGTTTTTTCGATTGATAGAAGTTTGCAATAATCGAATTACACACAGGATGCATAAATGACTTGTATCTCTTGCAATGAAAGTTGTTTCTTCTCTTTTATCATTGACTACTTTAGTGGTTTAGAGGTGGCAAAATGAGTGGGTCGAGTTTCAGGTCATAATGGGTACTTGTGTTGTTTGAAACATCATGTTGCATTAATCCATAAACATTTCTTTATCTTTATCTTTTAAACATTGTAACATATTGAATATCATTACTTGATATTTACATAAATAAAGTTGGCGCAAGAGGTGGCAAAATAGATGGAACAGATTGTTTGGGCAACGAGTTGAGGGGAATTATTATAAGAGATGGGTAATGACGTGACATGTTTCATAACTAATTATATATGATTGAGTGTCACTATATCGATTGTTGGTCATGGCTTATGAATCATGATCAACCCTTGTAACACTATTAATCAAGACCTAAATCTTAGTCTTTTGGATCATTAAGTCATAATGTGTTTCAATAGGTTGAGAGTCAAATCAAATGCCTTCTGATCGAAGAAACATAACTAACCAATGAAGACGAAGGTACTAAAACGAAATTCTCTTTCCTTCAACTCGATATTTGTCTATTTGAATGTACCCTTCTCTTGTTTTCACACTTGCCAGCCATGTACTACATAATCCAAACTTTAGAAACAACTTATTAAGCTTTTGAACTATTTAACTCTGTCTGTTCTTAAGTTTGAACTGTAGACATTGGAAAAATATAAACATAATACTACCTTTTGTAAGAATAAACGGTCATGAACTAGCACTTGATTACATGTGAACTCGCACTGACCTAGTGTTAGTTTGCGTATGAACTCAATGTCAATTTACACGTGAAATAGATTATAATTAACAAAAAGAAAATCAACATAAATATATCAAGTGAGTGTCTACTTAAAGATAAAAAGACACTTGTTTCAATAATTTGTTCAATATAGTTATTTTATGCCTTGTTGCCTTTTTTTACCGCTCCACTTATTTTTATGAGATCTTGGGATACCTCACCTTAACCACTTAATCTAAAGATCATTGGTGCCTTGTTGCCTTTTTAATAGAGTTTATTGGAAGTATGGAGGTTCATCATAAACCAAATACAACTTAAATACTAGTTTCTTATTTCTTGGGCGTTTCTCGATAATATCTCCCCCACACACGTATCCGAACATGAGCTTAACACATTAAATTTGTAGCGTAGACCTTAAAAGGACAAGCTCAAACGCTTTTAAGTTAAATGATTGTGCTTGACTTATCTTGTTTACACCTAGATGAGCATAACTACTTCGTCAACTCGTTCTCTACTACAAATCAATTGAGTAGTTCCCTATACATTTTATGATGCGTACTATGTTCTTGTATACAAAACAAAGTGGACGTGATTGATTTTTTTTTATCAAAATAGGTTTTTGAATTTTAGGTTGTCTTTTTATCTGATTTACACATAATCATACCCAATAAATACTCAAAACAAATATTTATTGGTATGGTCCGGATAGGATGAGATAAAGACAAATATTTCTTTCTATCTCAAGATATAAAAATATAGCACACATTGAGATCCCCGATTCAAATGTTTTTTTAAATATAAGTATAAAAATGTACAACTAACATAAAGGGTATATAAAGCAAGCAAAACAAAAGGTATGTTATAACATAAAGTACTAACACATACACCGAAACAGGAGACAAATAAACAGATAACAGAGGATAAGACAACAAGACAAATCTATAAATTCTTATGAAAATCTATAACTATGTTTTGACAATGTCTAATAGATGTTGTGTAATTTGTTCATTTTATGTTATTTTGGATCCGTCTATGCTCCTCGTCACCTCTATTGTGAGGGCTTCTATGGTTGTTAATGGTGTCTTCCGCTCTAACCTTTGCACACGCCCCGACAAAGAAAACCTATAACAAACTCATATGGATGAATCCTTAAAATCTGAAAACCCTATAACAAATTCATGTATTGTACATACATGGAAAATTGTAACCCTTTATAAAATACTTGAATCAATCAATAATTCTCTAATTTCATATATATGTATTTGTATTAAGCCCAAGACACAACAATAACAGTCAATTCCTTACACATTTCAAAATTAATATATTTAAGTATAGATTTATATGAATTTTAATGCATTAATAATCATGTAAATAACCCATTTTTAGTTTTCGAATCATATATAAATGAATAGATGACCTTGATCTTATTTCTCTCACACTCCATAAATAATGAATATTCTTTTCTTTTGTCGATCTTGTTCAATATCAAATACTAAATAATGATTTGTTTAGTTTAACCCGTCACACAAACCTATATTAAACCTTTAAGATTTAGGCATTTAGCAATATGTGACGTTATTTTTAACACAACTCCCTTCGTCTGTTGACTAGGATTCAGGACAAAAAATTATTTGTATCATTAAAAATGTGAAATTGGAAAGTCTTTAAAAGAAGGAGCTATTTTATAGTCTAAAAATAACGGTTTTGATTGTACTTTTATTTAAGAGAATATCAAAAAGTGTATATAGAAAAGTATCATACGATTTTATCTCGTGTTTATATCTTTTCTAGTCAATACATCACCACCTTTGTCAATTGTTATAGAAGTCAAAGTTGCCGATGTTTAATAATCTCTAGTGGTCTCTCCTTCACAAACAACCTAAGGCCACACGTAAATGTAGAAGAAAAAAATGACCTCGTTACATTGCAACTTTTCATCTCAAGTTAGCCTTTTATTTATAGGGATTCATTACTGATTTATTACCAATTACTTCAAGCTAGTTATAAATAATTAAATAGTTTACTTTTTGCATGCATAACACGTCTTGTTAAAGATAGCAATCCCATATTGAACACACTTAAAACCATACTCAGAAAGCGACTCACGTGACCCGTTTATCTAAATGGGTTGCCAAGTACAAAAAGACTTATAAGATGTAATTCGGTTGTAAACAAGTTAAACTGGTATCAAATGGATCGTAACAAATCCACAAACAAATTATATAAAATTTATAAATGAATAACAAATCAACACATTAAACTTACAAAATGATGTATTTCCTATTTTAATTAAAAATTAAAACATGATGTCAACATCTTTTATTTTAAGATAACATACATAACTATCTTATTAAATAAATTAAATATATCAACTTAAAGACCAGTCTATCATAAGGATTGAAGTATTAAACTACTCAACCCAAACCTTAGCTATTTTCTTATTAGATTCTTCATTAATTTCATATATTAGATTACATCATAAATTATCAACCCTCATTTGTTATTTGATATTTGATATTTTCATTCATAAGGTAAAAGGTAGGTGAACCTTTGAATAAGGTGAAGGGCTCCTAGTCAATTAGTGAAAGGACATCCTTTGGAATATGCTATTGAGAGTCTCACCCAACCACCCCACCCCCAACATTCAAGAGTCACCCTTTGCCTCCTTTGATAATAATTGAAGTTTGCAACAACTTGCTAAACAATTAAAGTTGTTTCCTTCACTTTGTTGATGATATTTATTTAATTTTCTTAATCTTATTTAATAAATTTAATAAATTTAGCTTATGAGAAAACTCATATTTTTAAAGAAACTCTTAAATCCAGTCTAACATTGTATTTGCACAGAGAACTTAAATTCACATTACTTTTTGTGAGTAACAATCACTAATGTCACTTTTTTAAAAGATCACGAACAAAAATTATGTTGTATCTGATATTGAAATAAACAAATCTTACCACTTTGATATGCATAAATCAGAATTTAATTACATATAAAAGTAAACATATCACAACAACAAAATTAAATTGACATAGAACACTATAGTTTAAAATTTTAAAAATTAAAAAAGTAAACATAATTATAAGTTTTTTTTATAAATATTCAAATACTCTTTATATATTCTTGATCAACAATGTTGTTCTACAAGAAAAGCTGCAAAAGAGTATTGGGTCACAACATTAGTCCAAATCAAATTGCTTTAAAGTTTGGAAATTTATGAGCACCCGTGAACCCTTTTACTCAATTTGATTAAACCCCAATTCATACACAACATCAAACACCAAAATCAAAGATCAAAGGGTTTAACAATTCTTCAATTCTTCCTCAAAAACCACTTTTGATCTCATTAGGTTATTCAATATGATCTTCTCTTTGAAGCAATCCAATTTAACGATTCCCAATTGTAGCTCCAAAATCACCGATCACCGAAGAAATTCTCCAGCGAAATCATTGGTTTTACCGTCTTTTTCGACACCCAAAATTGACAAATTCTCTGTTTCAAATTCGAAACCCTTGCATGTATCTTCAATTCAATCATTTGGGTCATTACGATCTTTGAAGTATGATGATCGTAGGGAGAAATCGTGTGTTGTTTGTGAGGCGTATGAAGCTGATCGATCTGAAGGGGAATTTGTTGTGGAGAAGACTGAAGCAGCAAAGAGGGTGAAAATTAGTGTTTATTTTGCAACATGGTGGTTTTTGAATGTGATTTTTAACATTTATAATAAGAAGGTTTTGAATGCTTTTCCATACCCATGGTTAACTTCAACTTTATCTCTTGCTGCTGGATCAGCCATCATGTTGATCTCTTGGGCTACAAAAGTTGCTGAAGCACCCAACACTGATCTTGATTTCTGGAAAGCTTTGTTCCCTGTAAGCAAGTTTTGGTATTTTTTAGGGTTTATGATGTGGGTTTTGTTTAATTGTTCATAAATTGATTTGGGTTTTGCTTTATGGTTCATATATTGATTTGGGTATTGTTTATTGTGTTACATTTAGGGGTTTATAACATGGGTTTTGTCTCTTATTTTTCTAGCTTAATCTTTTTATTCTTTAATTGTTGATTTCTTGAATATTGGTTCTTTTATTTATGTTTTTTTGATCTTGGTATAAAATTACTGAAATTTAGGTTATTTATAAATATTTTGATCTTTGTCAGGTTGCATGGGTTCATACAATTGTTCCCCATAAGCATGTTATGGTCCTTTTAGGATTTACAATCTGAGTTTTGTTTAATTGTTCATAAATTGATTTGGGTATTGTTTACTTATGTTACTTCTGTGGTTTATGATTCAAATTCTTATTTTCTGCCTGAATTGTCTTTAATTTGTCTCCATTTGATCTATGGTTTATTTAGTTGCTAAAACTCCTAAATGAGATTTTTTTTATTTGTTTATGTGCTTAATAGTTAATTGATATATAACAGGTTGCATTGGCACATACAATTGGCCATGTAGCAGCAACTGTAAGCATGTCTAAAGTTGCTGTTTCTTTCACACACATAATAAAGAGTGGTGAACCTGCTTTTAGTGTGTTGGTTTCAAGATTCATCTTAGGAGAAACGTTCCCAATGTCGGTTTACTTGTCTCTCGTGCCAATCATTGGTGGTTGTGGTCTTGCCGCCCTTACTGAACTCAACTTCAACATGACTGGTAATTGCATAACTTGAATTATTACAGTAATTTGGGTTTTCTATTTTTTTTTTTTGCATAAAATCTGTACATGCCTTTTTCAACCGTTCAGTATAGTCTCTGTGCTTGTTTTTGTACATCTTAGCCACTAAGAGATGGTTTTGTGTACCTTTTGTAAGCGGTAAAGTTAACAGTTATATATAAAATTAAACACTATGTAGAAATCTAACATTTATATATATAAGTTCTACAATATAAAAAGTATCATTTTTACAGCCTGTTTTCTGCATAAAAAATGACCCTAACGGGATGCAGAATCAAATTTTATTAAACTCGGATGCACAAAAAATGTACAGTGACTAAAACAGGTCAGACGAAAAAGTACATTGTTATTTTACGCAAATAAAGCCCTTTCTAAAATGGGTACTAATGTGTTGATGTTGATCTTTTAGGTTTTATGGGAGCTATGATATCCAATTTGGCGTTTGTATTTAGGAACATATTTTCTAAACGAGGCATGAAGGGGAAATCTGTTAGTGGGATGAACTATTATGCTTGCTTATCGTTGTTATCACTTTTGATCCTTACACCATTTGCAATTGCTGTTGAGGGCCCTAAATTGTGGGCTGCTGGATGGCAAAACGCAATCTCTGAAATCGGGCCCCAGTTTATATGGTAACCATTTGATAACGAATTTTTATTTTTGTTACATCGCAACTTTGTTTAAATGAGACTTGCTTTTGTTGCCATTAGATACAAAAATATTTGTTTTTTAAGGTTGTTGGTGTTATGGAAGCGCAACCACCCGTTTTATTTGGTAATTTGTTGTTTGGATTTGCATTTTGGAACTTATTATCCAGTTACTGAAGTCACAATAGTTGGTTTATATTGTTCAAATAAACAGATTCTGCTTGAAGTAATCAGTTTCATATCCGCTGCAACAAAAATAAACCAACTATTTTAGGCTAAATAAAATTACCATGTACATTTGAACAATATTATCCAGTTATAAACACTTTTAACACACACATTCAAGATTGATATTTTATACTAAAATTTGAAATAATTATATTGATTACAAAGTTAGTGGTAGGGGTGATTGCGCCTGTAGCCATTGCTTGTTGTGTAATATTTGATGCTCTATTTGTTTATTCGTTCTTTCATGCTTGTTTTATGTCTGAATAAATGGCTAAAAGGTGTTTTTATGTGGTTAATATTTTTTATAATAGGTGGGTGGCAGCCCAAAGCATCTTCTATCATTTGTACAATCAAGTTTCATATATGTCACTTGATGAAATCTCTCCGTTGACATTCAGTATTGGAAATACGATGAAACGTATATCTGTTATTGTTTCATCTATCATCATTTTCCATACACCTGTCCAACCAATCAATGCTCTTGGAGCTGCAATCGCTATTTTTGGAACTTTCTTGTATTCCCAGGTATCATCTTGCATTCTTGCTATAATTTTAATTGTTATTTTTTTTATAATTAGTGTTTTCAACAATCTTAAAACTAGATTTATTTGCTAGTTTGATATTATTATGACTCGGGTGGACCAGTTCACTTGAGAAATTGGACCTATTTAATTTATGAATGGTAGGGTTATGTTTAATCTCTAAAGGATTAAACAACTAAATTATAAAAAGGTAACCTAAAAGATGTGTTTAGCAGGTTAAAATTCATCCATGGTGCATCTTTAATGCTATTTAGTCAAATGCATAAAATAAAAATCAAAATAAAGTAAGAAACTTTACAAGAAAACAGATTGGAAACTATCTTTCATGCACAAAACGTCCTAAGTTGTTTTAGTCAATTTTGTATTGAAATTATATGTTTGGTAATCAATACGACACACACTTATCTAAAAATATTTAAAATAATTTTGGACAAAAGGTGCATCAGGCCAACCTGACCAACACCAAAATTACTTGTTTTGACCCGTTATATGACATGCATATATTTCAACCTCAGTTTGAAAAGGTTAAAAACAGTCTCTAAAGAAAGAAGATTAATAAATTTGACTATTCAGAATTTCATGATTTTTTTGAGTTGCCTTTTTGTTTATGTTAACTTGATTTTTCAAGAGGTGTTCTCGAATAATAAAAAAATTGGGAGCGAAACCAAAAAGGAATTACAGTAGAACTGAAAATCTTGATAATCATTCATTCTGAATGCACGCTATGATGCTTTATTTCCAAGAATCCGGGTTATGTTTCGACTTTCAAGCATGTGTGTGTGTATGTTTTATTGAAAACTATCAATTCTTTGTTTGCACCCAAAAAATACCGTGTTTTCAAACTGCAAGCGGTTTTGACTTTTAGGATGAAGAAAACTGTTTTATGTTTATCTGCTTATTTTAAAGTGAAAATAAGTTGTTTTAAGTAAGCAGATCGAGACTATTAGTTCAACCTAATATTAAGAACTTGAATGTACAAAATAACGAGTAAAGTATTGTTTTAGGCTGGATGTCATTGCATACCTGAAAACAAATTCTTCAGGCGTCTGAAATCCTTCTGTTTTTTTCGCTTGAAAAAGTTGCAAGGATCTCAAGATTTATGAATTTTCTTCTAAGCGGCCTTGAAACACCCGAAGCCATGGAGGAAAAAAATACGATTTTGAGATGGTTTTGGTGTTTTTAGTTTCAAGAAGTGATAATTTATATCTTTTAGAAGAAAAATTGGGACAAAAACAAAATAAATCTTGATAATAATTCTCTACCACTACAATGTGATAAGGTTAGAGCCTGGGGTATGATTCAAGTACATATATGCATCTGTTAGTGACAAAAGTATATCAATTCGTCGCTGGACCATGTTCTGAAAGAAGTTTCGTATTCGACAAAGAAAAGTCAAACTTTGTAGTTGGTAAACTGGGTGGGTTGGGCAACGGGTCAAAACAGGTAAATCTTTGGTGTGAGCCAGGTTACATAGGTTGACCTGAATTTTTTTCCCCAAATTTCTTCCGACTTATTATAATTAACTGGTGCGCTTGATAACAAAAATTAAAATTACGAGAAGCTCTATGGAATAAATGAACACTTTGGCTGACTTTCAACCTATTTAGCACGCACGACCCATTTGATCTCTTTTCTTTTAAAGCTAATTTTTTTTAACTCTAGCCATCTGACCCGTTAAAGAAAAAGATAACCCAAATCGACCATCCATAAGTAAATGAGTCATTGTCATCTCTACTAAATCATATAAAAACGCTCATTAATGATAGTTTTTAAGGTCGCGAAAGGCTAAACATTCATGTACTCGTGTTATATTTCTGTCTTTGATGCCATTCTCTTTTTACAGCTTTTTGGTGTATTTTTAATTTCCGTTTTTGTTTAATTTGAAAAAGGCGAAGAAGTGAAAGATCGAAGAACAAAGATTGAAGATTTCAAGGTTGTAGTGTTGATATGATATAATCGTACATCCATTATTGCAGAATAAGGTGAGAAAGCAGCTTGTAGATAATAAAAATGGATGAGTATTTATTGTTTAGATTTTATAGAAAGGCTTAGACTTTTTTTGCCCCTAAGGTTGTGGGTGGTAGTGAAGTGAGTTTTGTTTTTCTTTTCAATAAACTTTGCAAAATTTGGTATTAGTTATTTCAAATTGACAGCTTATTAGCTTTCACACAATGATCCCTGCACCTCATTATATTGCAGGCCCACTTTTTTGTTTTTTTACCGCGATAACTCATAAGAGCATTCACAGTAGGTTTCCTATATTATTATGAGTATAGGTTTCCTATATTATTATGAGTATATTATGAAGAACGGTTGTGAGTGAAGGAGAGGGAAATTGTTATTGTTCATCAGTATATTTAATAATACGATGTTAATCCTTACAAATTTTTTTAATATTTGTTGAAAGTGGTTTGAGCGGAGAAGAGAGAAAATGTAATGATAAAGGTATAGAAAATATAATTTAATTGAAAAGATAAAGAAAAAGTAGTGATTTTTAGTGTAATAATAAGTATGAAGATGAAGAATCTAATGTGAATAGTCTTACAACTAACCTATTAACTATTGAGATCAGATAAAACTCAGTTTGTACTAGCATTTGACCTTTACAGGGTTAAAAACATAAAACCAAGAAACTAACATATCGATGTGTCATCTCCATGCCAATCTAACAATCTTACAACATACCTAGCCCATAAACTACAACTATGGCTCATATCTATAACATTTTGCACTTATTAAGTATGAGAACAAAGAAGGTCCATTAACAAATAACAAGAGTTAGCCCTTTTATAGAAATAAAGTAAACTAATTCTGTCTTTTCTGTCAATACCCTTTTCTATTCCACTTGTATGCGAGTCAAAACCGAGGGTCAAACCAATCCGAGCCAAGTAGAACTTTAGGTCCACTCGGTTCAAATGTTTGGACTATATACAAGTAAAGACACTAAGGTTCCTAGTAAAGGTCGATAATTGGTTCGCCTAGGTTAAGGTTAGGTTGAAGAGACCATGGTAAGTTGAAGAGTCTAGCCGTGACAAATTTGAAGATTTTGTTCACGTTAATATTGTGTGTCGCGCTCGAGAAAAACAATGTTGCTTTCATTACCTTTGCATATGCCCGCGCCTGTCATGTCATCAACAACATATAATATATTTATTTTTGTAATAATCAAAAAAATATAAAAATATTCTAACTGCATATGAGACACTGAAAATGCTTAGTGTGTAAATCTCAATTTCTGAATTCAAATACTTTGTATAATTATTTTAAAACCATTGAGCATCTAAATATTAATATTAATATTATTATTTCCTTTATAATATTTAATCCTCCAATCCTACTATATATAATTATATATCCTTATATTTATATCACACACACATATATTGTCTTACCTGAGTCACAATAGTCCACTGTAGATCTGGTGGTAGCTTTACAAAATCATCAAACTTGGTTCCTATCAATATAGGAATTGCAGTCTGCATGCAACAAATTAATTTTATAAAATTACTACAACTTTTAAAAAGTAATATTATTTTTTGTTTTATATTTAATTATTCCCCTACCCATTTTAATTTAATTAGATTATTTAAAATACAATAATATAAAATGATAATTTTCATACCTTATTCCATTTTCTTGCTTGCAGGTACCATCCTAGTACACTGAAAATTCAGGAACAAACACAAATAAATAAATAAATAAAAACTTGATCTCAATAATTAAACTTATTTAAAGAAAGAAATACTTTACTTGTGTAGGGTGCATCGACTCGTTAGATCGAACATAAACAAGATTGCAACTGCGCCTTTGCACGCTATAGGAACTTGATCGTTCGAACTTCGGTCACCTGTATTTATATATTTTGTGTAGATAAATATACAAGCATGATTATTTGTTTATTTTTCTGTTAAGTAGTCAAATAAAAGTTATAAGGGATTTAAAGAAGGCAAATTGGATTTTAATAATCTAAACTATTGCTCAGTTGCCGATAATAATCCATACTATTAATTTGGCAGGTAATAATCCCAACTTTCACTTTTGTTACCAATAGTAATCCCAACAGTATAATTATCATACATTTACACTCAGTTTATATTTATTTTAGGCTCGATTTAACTTATATGTTTTTTCATCTCATTCATAATCATTATTGTGAATGAAATCGAGTGCAAATCAAGCGTAAATATTTAATAATTATGGTAATAAGACTATTGTTAGTAACAAAAGTGAAAGTTGAGATTATTATCGACCAAATTAATAGTATGAAATATTATTAGCTAATAAGTAATAATTTATATTATTAAAATTCAATTTGTTTTTAGAAAAATAACAAGAATGTAATAATTAACTACCTCCAACGTCCCATATGCTAAAAGCAATTCTTGCCCCACCAAACGACATCATTTTGTCCATTAGATTCAAACCAACCATCTCTAAGCTTATAGTATTCTCTTGTTCATCTCCAATGTATTTAATCTTGAAAATATCAAAAAAGAAAACAAAAACGGTTTTAAGGATTTAATTTTGTACCTCAAATCAATTAAAATATCAATACTCGTTATTCCTATTTAATAGTTTTCATCTTTTTATATATAATCTTGAAAATGCTGTTAAATAACAAATCTAATGTTGAGAAATACAAAAGATCTATTAAAATATTATTCCCTCCTCAAAGTTGAAAATTTCGTCAAATAAACATATAAATATACCATAATCGTACAGTGAGATACACCACTTACCATCAAAACGAACTAACATGTGAATCAATAACATCTAATATTATCTAGTTTAACCCGTTAAAATTATATAAAAATAACTACTTGTTGCTAATTTTAGCTTTTAAAAACTAAATTTTAAATTGTCCATCAAATTTTTTTAAACCCCATTTATACACTATAAAAATACACAATGCCCATCATTTCTTTCACCTTTTTTATTTAAAAAAACAAAAGAAATGCTTAATTTTTCTCTAAACAAAAGAATATATAATATTAATAATAAGACAATAGAAAGTAAACTCACCATGAAACTTGTTTTTCCAATCTTACAATCACCCAACAAACTAATCTTGAGAGTAACCAAATCGGAATCTTCATCATCTCCATCGCCGGAGATTCTCCGGTGGAAACCAGATTCCGAATCTTCCACCGGAGAATATGACCGGAGAGACAGTCTCCGGTATCGAATTTGTTTACTTGTAGAACAAGCAAGAAATGTATGATCCCATACAACCCTCATAATTTGTTGAAAAGTTGAAATCTTTTGGAGTAAAAGATTCCACCGGACTTCTAGCCGGAAGATTCTCCGGCGAACCGGAGTTATTTTTCCGGCAGCTTGTTGGTGTGTCATAGTCATTAGTGTGTGATTTGTTGTGTGTGTGTGTGATTAAGTGTTATTTTAATGTGTGTTATATATGGGTCGGACTTGAATGGGTCATGGTTTGACCCGGATTCTTGTTTTTTTAATTAAAAAAGTTGTCTTGAAAGCCGGCTTCTTGGTTTCATAGGAGGGAAGGGTATTTAAATCATAAGAGTTAATCATATAAATGGTTTATGTGATAAAGATTGTTTTTTAAGATTATCATAAATTAGCTTACTAAGTATATGTTAAGTATCAGTATGCTAATTTTCGGTTTGATAGCGTAAATTTTTTGTTAGAAATACGTAATCAGTGTACATAAATGGTTTATGGAAATAAAAACAATAGAAGATTGCAAGTAATATCAATAAAGAAGAACACAAGCAGAACTGGGTTTGTATTTAACACAATTCCCTTAAATAGATACGTCGTTTGTTCCCAGGGTACACCGGTTAAAAGCAGCATACTGCCGGACTTGACACTTTCCTGAAAGATAGTCAGAAGTTGTCGAGTTTGTTCGGTGTGTTTTGACATCTGTAATGTGTTTCTATACAAACATGTAAATAATAGAATTGTATCCGAATACAATTCATTACAAAGAACGGTTATATCATTATTAAACCGAGTTTTCGAAGTTGCATTCGTGTTTGCATGTCACGCGGGCGACACATTGGTTTAATACATTTTCAACCCAAAAATTCGTTTTCAGCACCCCCTGCGCGCGGGTAGGTGTTAGAGTAAAACACAACACAATAATTTAATATGTATTAGAAGCTGACACATATAAACTAAATAAACATTTGTTCCCACACCAATATGAGACTAAATACCATTCTTTAAAATTCTCATCAAGATAACACAATGTTTTGAGATTTCGATATCTCATTCACATTCAATCCATCATTTTTTATATATATCGAGTTCGCCCCCTAAAAAAATTAATTTCGCCTCCCGCCCCCTATAGGAGTGATCACAGTAACCATGTTCTGTCGGATTTATTCATGTTGCTCGATAAGTATCCCTTGTGAAAGATTAGCACATGTTCAGTCGGAAGTTAGGTAAACTATGTGTGTTGTCGTATTTGTGAATACAGTGTTAAATTTGTGTACTTCTGAGTATTTGAGTCTCGAACCCTAAAATTTTGAATCTCTTACATCCTCACAATCGTTGGTCAAAACTCTTTTGTCGATTAGGGATGTGATTTATAGTAACAACTTTGATATATAAAATATGGGGATGGGGATGGTTAGATGATTACTCTAATTAATTGCTTATCAATGTATAATTGTTACTAGAAACTCTTTGTCGATTGAAATCACCTCAAAAATTTTCCAATAATAAACTTAGTTAAAAAGATGTTTTCAATAGGAAGAATGGTCATCTATGAAGAATACAAAGCATCTCACTACAAACGAGCCTTTTCTTTTAAGTTGTTAAACTTATTAATGTCATGCATATACTTAATTTTAACTATCTTTTTTTTATTTTAATCGCTTTGTTCTATTCGTCTCAATATCTCTCTTTGGATTGTTTTAGGTTTGAATTCGCCCACTAGAATTGGATTATTCTTCCGCAGTTTAACTTTCAGTGGTTTATGCGTTTAACCCCTTGAATGCTATTTTGTCCAGCTTAAGCTTTGTTTTATCTAATCCAATTGGTTAGCAGGATATAGATGGGGTCTCGTGAGTTTACCAGTAATGGGTTCTCTTGGTCACAAGAAAAATTAATAAGCAGCAAAAGAGTTTAAATAGGCAAGCCAAATACCCCTCTAACTTTTAATGTTGGGTGTAATTGGTTATATATGTTGTCTTTTAGTTCTATCACATGATGGTTCTAGCAACTTTTAACCTAATGGTTTGAATCTATATAAGCCATATTTATGTGTATGGGTTTGTTTTTGTTGATCTTTTGTTTTGGTTTCTATCCACAACGATTGCAATGAGGTTTATGTCGTTTGCAGTTGATTATGTCGTCTGTAAGCATTGTCTGTTGTTTTATTTGTTTGAAAAGCTCTCAGTTAAGTTTTTTTTAGGGCATCAACTTGGAGATTTAAAAATAAACTTGTTTGGTATCTAATTTGGTCATGATTTAAATTATTGGGTGTCAGATGATGGATTAATCTGACTATGTAATTTCGAATGACCTCAAAATATGCTGATTAGTTAGGTGATTATCATGGTTCTTGAAGACGTATTGCCACAACAATATGTTAATAATCTAGTATAGACATATGTTACATACTTACGCTTATTACAATGTTTCTCCTTGTTATTTAAATGTTGAGCCCGTTAAGGTGCCAAAACCCTAATTCGTGAACTAGTGGGTCAGACAGGCTGAGTAACGGTCAAAACCGGATAACTTATGTGAACAGATGTGTTGACTCAAAACAATTTTTTTGAAAAAAAAAAGTTTTTTGTAGGTTTATTGGACGATAAATAGTAAATTTGATTACAAAACTATATTATTACAGGTTGTAGCTATCTAAATATTTAAAAAAAGAAGATTTAAATGATTGTATTCGTTATAAATTCATGTTCAAAGACTTTTGACATGTTAGACTTGTTTCCTTTCGGCTTAACTTGTTGATTTCACCCATTTGACCCGTTACAAACAAATTGACACATTAATGAGTAAAAACTCTCACGTTTTCTGTTGATTATGTGTTAATTTGTTGATACTATTTTAGTGTCGTGTGCTTGCTACTTCCATTTTAAATTTGCAGCATAACACAAACACAACTCGAACATCGAAATCAACAATCATGAACAAAATCTACTCTTGATTCCAAGATTATTGGAAAAAAATGGTTCAAACACTAGAAGATAATAAGGATAGAGATGGGTCCATCAAAATATGAACCACCAGTACAAAAAGTGCCTTTATGTCAAGGGAATTAAACCATTGGACCCTAAATCCTACCATTTTGGAACCTAAAGAGTCTACCATTGGTACAAGTCTTAATGTAAGAAGTACAAGCAAATGAAGCAAACAAGAAAAGCTAACCGAAACCCGAATAGATGAACAAGTTCTTACATAGTTGAAGTTTTGGATATCAAGTGCAATAACAAATCGGTTCAAGAAGCTTACTTTCTCAAAGCTTCAAGAAACTAGATACTGTTATGCAGGAGCCTCGTGCACTGGGTTTGCTTTACAAGAAACCAATGGTTAAATCAAGAATCTTTTTGGTTTGTTGTAACTTGACCCTGAAACTAGTTTAGGCCCATTGATGTTTTCCACATCAATGGCTGAACAAATGCTTGGTAAGAACTTGTTCTTTCTTGTACCGCTTGCTCGTGTTGGATCTGCTTCTATGCCTTGTATATTATGCTTCCGGGAGTGTGCTTTGTGTCGGTTAAAGTACTCGATCTCTTGCTTTATAAGCGATGCAATGGTTCCTCTCGTACCGATTTCAACAGGAGGGTCTGCAGATGTTTCTCTGGGACTGAATGAAGAAGATTGTGAATTTGTGGGAAAATTGGACATTTTTAAAAAGAAATATTGATAAGAAATGTTGATGAACTTGATGTATTTGCCTTATGATTTATATTCATGGGAAAAATGTGGATCTTGTTTTTGTGAAGAAGATTGGGTGGTGATGTGTCAATGTTTTCTTCATGAATGTGCATGAAGACGAGCATTAAATTCTGGGACAACTCTCAACATGTGGTTCAACTTAACAAATACAAATTTTCAAATAAAATAAATAAGTGAACAATTTAAATAAATACGATTATAATTAAGGGTGTGTAAGAAACCGAAATGACCGAACCGCAACCGAAATAACCGACCGCAACCGAACGAAAAAAAACCGAAACCAATAAGAAACCAACGGTTTGGTTTGATGGTTTTTTAAAAACCGATTTTTTCGGTTTGGTTTCGGTTTTGCTTTTAACAGAAACCGAAAAAACCGAACCGAAACCAAAAACCGAACTTGTAATTTTAGAGGTGTATTCATATACTAATAAACGTGACTAACCTATAAATTACTTACCGAAAACCAAAAACCGAAACGGAACGATTTTAAAAACCTAGAAACCGAAATATCGTTTTTTAGTTTTGGTTTTATGTTAAAACCGAACCAAACCGACCATGCTCACCCCTAATTATAATTTGTAAACCAGGGCGGACTAAATGTCAAGTATAGAGGTGCAAATCGGTTATTTTAAACAAAATGTATTAGACAAACCTTATTAATTGGTTTGAGAGAGTATAAATATCGTTTATTTAAAAAAATAAAATAAAATGTTTCACTTGCTAGCAAAATCTTAATCACATAAAAATCAGTTTTTATTATTGGTTAAAAGAACTTATTTAAAAATAAACCGGTTCCTAACTGGTTTGCATAATAAGAATACTAACCGGTTTCTAACACGCGGTTTTTACCTGTTCCAAACTGATTTCTATAGTACCAATTATTAACCCATTCCGTTATAGGTTAACTGATTTATAGTTTTGACTTAAAACAACCTTCAAAATGTTTAAAAAAAATACACAACTCAATTCGAGACCAACCTTTTAGAATATTCATAAAAATATACAACTCAACCTCAGACCAACCATTTAAAATACCTATAAAAATAAACAGATCAACCCAATATCAACACGTTTAACTAAACATAATGGACTCAAATTTAAGCAGAACCTGGCCCAACACACAAATCTTATGGTAAAAACGTAAAATAATAGTGCACGAACCATTTTTTGTATCAGTTTCATAATTAAAAAAAAGTTAAAAAATTATTCGGAAGCCTTTCTCTAATATCAGAGCCAGGTTTCGATCCTGGGACCTGTGGGTTATGGGCCCACCACGCTTCCGCTGCGCCACTCTGATTTGATGGTATTACATTGACAAGATTAATTTATAATCATATGTTTCTGGATGCGAAAGTCAAAATGTGTACACTTTTTTTTATACTGTGGTACAATATTTATTTATATTAGTACGGATCGGGTTATTAAAATACTGATGATGTATACTTTGTGATTGAGAAATAGATTAATCGGTAATAACATAAGCAATGTCATAAATTGGGCATGCTAAAAGTCTAATATAACTTGAGAGAACTTATTATATTTTTAATTAAGTTTTGTTAAACTCGGGATACGTTATTTGTTTTGCTGGTTAACTAATTAATCGAATTAAATAACTTGTAGTTTAACGGTATCAATGTGGTTAGTAAAAGTTGTTACTCCCTAATGGTTGAGAGTTATAGCTTGGTGATGGATGTCGGTGTAGATTTATGAGTATATATCATATGTATGTGAGATAGTCATTCAAAGAAGTTAAAAAATTAACAGAGTATTTAATTTACGTATAAAAAATAGTATGCAGTCACCTCTACATTTACGTGTTGCAATGCATGTTTTTCTCCGGGCTCCATTGACTTTCTAAATAGTCAATTAAATCCTCGTCATGTGCTTCTTTGAGCACCTAACTCATTCGATTTACGTGTTTTTTAACGTAACGTACTTTATCACTAACTCAACTCTAAAGTGATTGTATTTAGTTATATGCATACATTAGATCTTGTTCCAACACCTATTAATGATTTTAGACCCCTTAACCTAATGTTCACACTTAATCCAACATATCAGTCACAAAACATACAATTTCAAGTTATATAGTTTCAAATGCATTTTTCAAAACTTTCAAAGTATTTATGTAAGTACAAATGATCCTTTGATATTAACATTGACTAATTAAACTTGCCAATTCACTAACTTGGATTCTACTTGGGTTAGATTATCATTTTCACTAAAAATCAATATTTCAACAATTTAACAACGTATTTTGATTTAAACTAATCCCAATTGTGATTGTAACTATATCACCAATTAATGATGATTAAAGCATAATTCTATTCAAAATCCCAATTTAGGAGAAAAATCATCATAAATACATACCCAAATCTTCATTTGGACCATATATTCAATGCGAGTGGATTTTTAACAAGCTACAAACTTTGTGTGATGTTTCTATCAACACGAGTTGTCATAAGGGTGGAGGGGCATGTATCTCCTAACTCTCATTAATAATTAACCCTACACAATCATTAATTCGTAATGTGTCATCTCATTTAAACTCTCAATTATCATCATGTTTTGCATAACTCTTTTTTGTATCACTCCTTTTTCAATTCATATGAACCATCGACTTCTTTAAATAAATCTTATATTTTATATTTAAAAAAACTAAACATATTTATCAGTTAAAATATCTAACGTTGAAGTTTATTATTAACTATGATTCGGGCAAATCATCATCCGACTATGTAAGAACCGACCTTTGGTTTGTTGGTTTTCGGCTTGAACTTTGTTCTTTTTTTCTTTCTAGAATCGATTTGAGTAGGAACATAGTATATACGAATAGAAGAAATTTTAGAAATTGTTGGGTGCATAATAGGAGAGCTTTAGATAATGAAGAGACTACCAAAATGAATTTACAAGAACCAATTACATCTATAATCTATATCTATAACTTATAATATATAATAAAAAAGTAATTAAGATGTCACATGTCACTCTTATGTAACTCCTCAAAAAAAAATTTCCGCCTAAACTAATATATTATTTTAGTTAAGTTATTTATTTTAAGAAAACCAAATTAATAGTAATAATTTATTTTGTTTTGAATTAAATTTTTTTATATTATAAACTTAGTTGTGTAATCATATTGTTTTCAATTATACATATTTTTATAGCCAAATAAGATTCAATTAAAAAAAACTAAAAAGAAAAAAATATTTATTGATATATTTATATATTTTAGGTTAGTGTGATTTTAAGACAACTGTTTTTTAATTTTACATGGGTCTATTGTTTTTTATTTTTATAGTAATATATGTACCTTAATCATACGGAATATTTATACATTTATGAATTATGTTGTTTATATATTTTCAACCCGTTATTACACGGGTTAACTAAAGTTACTGTTGTATATAAACTTATTTTGAGGTGTCGGTGGAGTGCCACATCGACATGACACATGTCAATATTTAATTGGCCCAAACAATTTTCTTTTTCTTTTTTTCACGATTGTTTACATGTTATATGAATTAGTTTTAGGGTTATTTGAAAAAAAAACAAGGTTACTATAGTTCGATTAATAAGTCACTATATAACGAGGTTTGCATATGCGTTGCAACATGCTATTAATCATGTTAATGTCATTGTATGACTCCGCGGTGACATGTGAGTCAGACGTTTAGTTTAATTATTATGTCACAACGTACGAGACATAGTTTTCTTTCAATTACTAAAGCGCATTAATGTTCGACGTTGGTTACGGACTTCGAAAACATGCCTTTAATCACGTGACTGTTATCATACATCCCGTCGCGAAACGCATTTAACTTTACTCGCTCTTATTACTGACAAACTTGATTGAAGATCTTACCCACCAATTTGACCTAGAACTAGATCCTTCTTCTTGCTTCCTCAAGAAACACTCTACATACACTTGAGGTTTTGTTATTAAGTTTTTTTCATTGCAACCAACTCTAATATTAAATCCTGTTTGAAAATTGAGGTGACCACAATTGCTCCCTCAAGTTTATTTACGTTGTTTTTTTCCCCAAAAAACTAGTCTTTTCACTTTTAACCTTAATATTGACATTTTTATGATATGTTGGTCTAAATTTCAGAATTATAGAAATTGACTTGCGTAAAGGAGATTTATCATTATAGATTTTCAATTACATTACATTAAAGTTATGGTTGTTACTTATTATATATTAGAAACTATAAAACATAGATACAAAATCTATAAAAATGTTAGTTTTTTTCTAGAAATGATGTTTATTTAGAGAGTTACTTTAGAAGAGGCGTTGTTTTAGATTATGTTTTACAAAAGGGGTCATTGCCAATGCTAATGGCGATGACTAGCCTCACATTCAAAAACTCACAGCGATACTCCCTTTTTTATAGGTGTTATCGTTTTGATTATACTACGTCACTCGAGTATGGATGCAAATATAACATATAGTTTTTTTTACCAATGTTACTTGACACCGGTCCCTATTATAATAACTGTAAAATAAAATTAAATAATAAGCATAATAATAAATAATTAAATATATATACATACATATAAAGAAAAGATAAAAAGAGAACATGGGGTGGGGCTGGCATCCAACGAACGTTGTTTTGCAACCCAAGATTTATTTACAAATTTGACCCGACCTCTTGTTCCGATCAACGCAACGATATGAAATTCGTTTTTTTTTCTCCATTAACAAACTTGCGAGAGTTTTGGGGTGATAATGATTGTTGTTTCAATTCACGTTCAAATTGCTTCCGATATATATACCTCATAACCGTGCGACCTCTCGCAAAACCATCAAACCCACGAGTTTTTGATTATGCCATCTCCTCCTGTTCGAGTGGCTGTCACGGTCGACCAACCACCGCCGACGTACCACCACCGACGTACCACCACCGAAACCGATCGTCACAAAAGCAACCTCTTCTGTTGATCGATCGTTCACCGCACACCGTATGCGGTCTTCGACGAACCGTTGCTATTTGTTTTTTTTCTTTTCTTCGACGTTCGTGTGACCAGGTAATCTAAATCATCTTCATGCTTTGAAGCCGTGATGTGCAATGTCGGAGCTTAACCAACTTTGTAGGGGGGGGGGGGGCGAAATTATTTTTTTTCAGGGGGGACGAACTCGATATTTATATAAAATTTTACACTACCGGGCCAAAAATTTACACTATCGGGCTAAAATTTAACACTACGGACGAAAAAATAAGGGGGGCGACGACCCCCCACCCCCCGGCCCCTTAATAGCTTCGCCCCTGGTGATGTGTGATGTTTGTTCTGAATCATATTGATTTGAATTGTCCAGCACCGCTACACCACCGGTTGCGATTCCACCGCCATTACTTCAGTCCCCGATTCGTTTTCGGTTCAGGTAACAAATCTGTTCTATCAATCGTTCCTCTACGGCATAGGTGTTCGTATAATCCGTTTAGATATAACTGAGGTTCCGGCGACTAAAATATAATCTGAGTTACTAACTATATGGATAGAATGGAAGGGCATTCTTGGTGGCTTCTTTTACTGTTTCTCGTTGGTTTCATCATCACCATGTAAATTAGAACCATGTTAATAGAACACTTTTTTTTGATCATTAATACTTACAAGTTGATGATGAACTAGATGAGGTGTGTCCTTGTTTAGGTTAAACATTTATGGTTACTAACATGATTTGCATCTGTACAAACATTAATAGCCAAAGAGTAACTAATGCAATCCTTAAATTGATATACAACATGAATTCTTTAAATTGATAGCATCCTATCTGTAACTTAATTTGGAGTTATCTTGTAAACATTTCAACTCATACTTCATATCTACTAAACTTTTCATGAGAATAATCTATAAGTAGGGTCGAATAGCCACTGTATTATTTCTATATGCGTGAATATATATGTGGGAATGTGGATGCATATGGATTGGTAAAAGTAAAAAGGGTGGATTACTTTATAGAATTCAGGATAGTAAATTGCTCATAACCTTCTGTTCAAATAAGCATGCATGTATTTAATATCTTTATGTTTGAAGTAAGTCTTTACCTATATAAAATTTATCTATAATTTGAATTAATTGGTTTATCCAAATCTGGACAAGTCACATGAATTTACAATCGCAAATGATAAATGATTTTTTTTATTATTAAGCTCATGATCATCGTAACCCATCGGTTGTAAAATGGTGGAGTGAAAACAACTTATTGTTGAATCCCTTCATTACGTTAAAAGAAAATATGTCAATTCTAAGACCTCCGTCGCCGGAATAACAATTTAAATAATGAGTTAGATGATACGATTGAAGTCTAAATTTGATTCATAATCAAACAGTAGGTTCCTTGCAATTGTGAAGACCAACTTAAATCAATTAGCTTTGCTTTGATAAACTAAGGTACGGATTCTTGGTTCTTTCTATCTTAGTATAAATCTTATTTCCCGTTACTTTGTAGTACGGAATTTTGATACCTTGGGTCCGTTGATATGACTCGTTTGGCCTTCGGGCATTTACTAGTCGCCTAACATTATTTATCTACTTTTACTCGGACTCGTTCGACTTATTAGTTTTACTTATTGAGACATGTAGCATGCAATAAATATTTGATAATTTGTGCTCATTATTGCATGTTCTCGTAAATAATAAGATGAGATTTGTTGATACGTTTTATGTTGGTAGTCATACTACCCTTTGATTTAGTACTCTGTTACCCGAGCATGTCCGACATGTCATTGTGGCGTCAATGACATGACACTTTTCGTGACGGTGTTTATAAAAGCTCACGGCGTCTCCTTTAACATGATTGTACTCAAGTAGTACTTTGGCCACACTTATATGGGAGGCGAATGGATCGATCCTAGTTCAGTTCAGATCAGTTTAGTTCCGGAGGATGGAGTCATGTGTGTACGCCCCACACACCATCTCATTAGTGCGTAGTCTAGCTAGCTATGTACTTATCAGTTCAGTTTCAGCTCTGGGTACTTCTTATGTTACACGACATATTTTATTCGTATATACTCGTCGTGTAGATCAGTTCAGTATCAGTATTATATGCTTAGAATCAGATTTCAGTTTCCGTATCATATGATCAGTTCAGTATCAGATATCAGTATTATATGCTTAAAGTCGTTACTATTGTTCTTTCCGTTACTGAGCAACTTTTGGCTCAGCCGTATTTTCTTTTGTGGTGTTTTCTTATTTATTTGTAGGTAATCAGGGTAATCCGGGAAATCAGTGAAGAGTGAATTGAAGATCAAGATTATCTTTTGCTTTAATTGATGTAATAAACACCTTAATTAGGTTCTTTCGGATTATTTGGTTTGTTTGAATTTATTACTTTTGTCTGCTTATTTAATATCATGGATTTGGTTTTTTGATTTGATATCTGTAATAGTGACACGTCAATCTCTCGGGATTGGGGTGTTACACCTATAACATAGTATAACATCCCGAACGTTCGACTCAAATGTAATGGTAAAAACACAAGAAATATGAACTTCACATTTCACATATTCTTATACGAGTAAGTAACGAGTAAATAATAATTTAAATTTTAAAGTATCTAGATGATTTTTAGTGTTATGAGAGACTGTTTAAGTATATTAATAATATAGTACATTTGAACCTGTTCCGTTTTTAATGAAACTTAAGTCAACTCGTAGAGAAAAATAAGCTCGTCACAACGACATATTCGAAATTTTATAAAACGTAATACTTAAAAAGTTATAAGTGAAAAACGCAGTAAGCATCTGAATTAATTTTATAAGTAAGCAAGCACTCAGGCTAGCCGGTCTACTATGAGGATTTGGTCTACTTGCCTTCTTCCTCTATGTGTAACCCTTTAGGCCAATTTTAAGCGTAAGCTTTGGGCGGAAACACTCTAATATAAAGATAATCTCGAGTTCTCAATACCCCGTTAGGTGTTGTAAATGGTTGTTTTTGGAGCTCAAGTAGGAACGCAAGTAAAGGAGATTTTACATCAAATTGTCGTAGATAGTTTTTAGGTATATCTCCTTTAAGTTATGCATAGTTATTGTTGTTGTTGGTTATTATCGTTATCATTGTTATTGTTATCGTTATTAGGCGTTAGACGTTAGGGTTATTGTCGGGGAATGTATAAGGTAGCCTCGAGGGTTGGCACGAACATGAAGGAAACGCCTGAGACATGCCAACTAGTAAGGGTTGTACCAAAGGGTTGGAATAGAGCATGAGAAAATACTAGAATAATGCCCACAAATAGAAAAAGATAACGAATTATCTCTGAGATAGTTGCTAGCTAAAATATAACTTGAATGATATTGTTTTGTTCATAGGATAATACATGATAGCTATGAACCGGAGTATACATTTTCACTAACTTGATTGATTGATGTGAGTTCATCTAACCTGTTTTCTAAAACGAGATTTGATGTTCTGAACACTGATAATAATTATATAATTGACTACCAATAGCATCTGTGATCTATGACAATGCTTGATAGGATGCTTGTATGAATCTGCTATAGCTAGTGATGTTTGTATATATAGGTTGGTTATGTGAATTTATAATTTTATAATGTGCTTACTCTGTTACTATCAGTTTATGATGACTGTATCTGCATGATGCAATAGTTAATAATAACATGTATTGAAATTTGAATAATGTTGTATTTATGAACTTACAAGCTTTATGCTGAGTCTTAGATGTTTTATTGTCATGGACACACATCCTAGGTGTTAAGTGATTGTAGAGATTAGAGATTACATGCTAGTTTATAACAAAGTAAAGTTGTAGAGTGTTGTTGAAGATTTGGATATCTAGTATAGTTAAAATGATGTAATATTATTATGTAATATGACATATGTATAATACGTTATGATATATAATTACAATTAGACTTCCGATGTGGATTCATTAATTTCCATGTGTTCTATATATTCAATGCGTAACCCTCCTCAGGATTTGCCATGAGACGTGATTTTTTACACATTGTGTATGAGAATATAAAATCACTCATTCTCTATTTATGGTGTTCACAATCTCATTAATCTTTTCATATAATTATAATATAATTTGTATGCGGTTAAAACATATTTACTTTGAAAAAGTAAGAGGAAATTTGGAGTATTCTCATGGAGACAGTGTGGTATTCACATGTTTCATTACGACACAAACCCGACTACGAGTTTACGGCACAAACAAATACATATGTCAAACACATGAACCAAAACATGACTCATATGTATTCACGGTTATTACAGACATGACACTCTTAACTAGATTATTTGAAGGCTATTTTTGCTTATGCATATTATTACTCTTAAAATTTGGTAAAAACTTTAAAATTTTGACTTAAAAACTAACCCATTTCAAGTTACAAAAGTAATATACCATTAAAAGAATTTCTACAAACAAATGAGCTTATTACCCAGAAATGTGACGCGAGATCAACATCTTTTAACTAAAAATCAACTCCAACCCACTAAGACAAACCTAAACACAAAAGTTTTATGTTAGTCTATCATCTTATTAGTAGTCCACACGCGTAAGAAAAGTATCCTATGACCGAAAGAAAGTGCAAGGATACCAAATTTACAACAAATTTGAAAAAAAAAATCCATCAAATTTTAAAAAAGTTTGCATCAAAAAAGAATATGTGGAAGCCTTTCTCTAATATCAGAGCCAGGTTTCGATCCTGGGACCTGTGGGTTATGGGCCCACCACGCTTCCGCTGCGCCACTCTGATTTGGTGATATTGTTATCACAATAGTTTTATATATACATAAAATTTTAGATGCAACTGATGGGATATATGCCACTCTATAGCGATAAGAGATTTCCTCTGATTCTTGATAGAACGAAGAACACACCAATGGCGACGATTTCATGCACTGTTCAGCTCATCTTCGCAAGTTCTGACACAAAATCATTGAACAATTCGACCCCTGTTCTTCGTAATCTTGGTTCACAGTTCATGGGTAAGCGAAAAGGGCTCGGATTTTGCCAATTGACTCCAAGAATCGGGCCTAATTGTGGCTCAAGAACCACTTGTTGGTTCAAGTTTGGTAAAAATGGGGTTGATGCTGAAGGTGCTGGCATTTATGGCAGCCAGTCTCGTGATGATTTTGACCGTGATGATGTCGAGCAGGTATCGGTTTCTGTGTTGAAGTTTTGAATCTTTTTTGGAGTTTTTGATTGTTTGTTGGGTAATTTTGGGTGTTGAAGTACCAATTTGTGCAGTTTGTTTGTTGATTTGGTTGAAAATTTGAATTCCCAGTTGGAATATTGTGGTTCTTGGAGGTGATTTGATGGCAATTGTGGTTCTTGCAGTTTATTCATTGATTTTTGTTTGAAATTTCTGTGTTGAAGTTTTGAATCTGTTTTGGAGTTCTTGATTGCTTGTTGGTCAGTTTGTGGGTATTTAAGAACTAATTTCTGCAGTTTGTTAATTGATTTGGTTGAAATTTGAATTCCCAGTTGGAATATTATGATTCTTGGAGGTAATTTGATGGGGATTTGTGGTTCTTGATGTTTATTCATTGGTTTTCATTCAAAATTTATGTATGGAAGTTTTTGATCTTTTTTGGAGTTCTTGATTGTTTGTTGGTCAATTTTTTCTTATTAAAGAACCAATTTTTGCAGTTTATTCATTGAAATTTTGAATTTCCAGTTAGAATATTGTGGTTCTTGTAGGCAATGTGAAAGTAATTGTTTGTTTCTAGTGACTTTACTGTGGAATGTGGGAAAATTGAAGTATTGAAAGCTTTTAGCAAGTGTATGCTTGCTGTTTAGTGTTTAGGAGGCAGAATAAACTAAATTTGGGGAAATTTACAGTTTGATTATAAATATTGTTTGTTTGATCAATGATTCTTGAACTTTTATGATAGTGCATACTTGTGTATTCATAAGACAGTTACAATTGCAACTTTAACGTTATCTAGTATTTATGATTCTTGGAGGTAATTTGATGGGGATTTGTGGTTCTTGATGTTTATTCATTGGTTTTCATTCAAAATTTATGTATGGAAGTTTTTGATCTTTTTTGGGGTTCTTGATTGTTTGTTGGTCAATTTTTTCTTATTAAAGAACCAATTTTTGCAGTTTATTCATTGAAATTTTGAATTTCCAGTTAGAATATTGTGGTTCTTGGAGGCAATGTGAAAGTAATTGTTTGTTTCTAGTGACTTTAATGTGGAGTGTGGGAAAATTGAAGTATTGAAAGCTTTTAGCAAGTGTATGCTTGCTGTTTAGTGTTTAGGAGGCAGAATAAACTAAATTTGGGGAAATTTACAGTTTGATTATAAATATTGTTTGTTTGATCAATGATTCTTGAACTTTTATGATAGTGCATACTTGTGTATTCATAAGACAGTTACAATTGCAACTTTAACGTTATCTAGTATTTATGATTCTTGGAGGTAATTTGATGGGGATTTGTGGTTCTTGATGTTTATTCATTGGTTTTCATTCAAAATTTATGTATGGAAGTTTTTGATCTTTTTTGGAGTTCTTGATTGTTTGTTGGTCAATTTTTTCTTATTAAAGAACCAATTTTTGCAGTTTATTCATTGAAATTTTGAATTTCCAGTTAGAATATTGTGGTTCTTGTAGGCAATGTGAAAGTAATTGTTTGTTTCTAGTGACTTTACTGTGGAATGTGGGAAAATTGAAGTATTGAAAGCTTTTAGCAAGTGTATGCTTGCTGTTTAGTGTTTAGGAGGCAGAATAAACTAAATTTGGGGAAATTTACAGTTTGATTATAAATATTGTTTGTTTGATCAATGATTCTTGAACTTTTATGATAGTGCATACTTGTGTATTCATAAGACAGTTACAATTGCAACTTTAACGTTATCTAGTATTTATTTTTTTTAAATTTGTTTTGTGGTGTAAAAGGAATGAAAATGAGTAAGATTGGTTCTTTTAGTTATGGTAATGCTGATCCTGATTGTGAAAATCCTGGGCTTTCTGGGGTAGTTTCTTGAGTGTAACGACATAACGTGTTCTGTTTTTTGGCATCATACCCTAACAAACATTTTTAGGGTGTTTGGTTGGTCGATAGGCGTCAATTTCGACCCATTTACTAATGAAGGGGTCATTCCTGGTTATGCTTTATCTATAATGGGTCAAATGTTGCCTAAGGTGTTTGTTTTATATGCACAAACCAGTTAAATCATTATATCCAAGAACAAGAATTTTACTTATTATGGAAAGAATATGATCTCGTAATCATATTGACACCATAATCATTTGTAAAAGGTTTGATTTTTATTCGAAATGTTTAAGGCCAGCTTGACCCAAACACATACCATTTTGACCTGTTACCTAGCCTGCTCAACCGGCCCATTTTGCCACCTCTAATCGTTCTTGATTCTCGAATACCAATTGATGTCAAGAATCAACAAAACCCAATGATTAATATCATGATCAGCAATTGAATCTTTTTTCTATTTGATTTAATGCAGTATTTCAATTACATGGGTATGCTTGCTGTTGAGGGGTCGTACGATAAAATGGAAGCTCTTTTATGCCAAAATATTCATCCCGTCGATATTTTGTTGATGATGGCTTCGTCTGAAGGCGATAAGCCTAAAATAGAGGAACTACTGAGAGCAGGAGCCAAGTATGATGTCAAAGATGCAGATGGAAAAACAGCACTTGATAAGGCATCAGATGATGAAATAAAAAATTTTATTTTAAATTTTTCTGCCCAAAAAGCATGATTTAATCTTGAAAACCTCTAAAGATTATTGTTGTTGTTATTATATTCTTGATCTCTGTCAGAATATATATAAAATGTAGTGACATTGTTCTTTGAGGTATAGCTTCCATTGATTGTTGATTTAGCTTTGAGCCATATGTTGGTTTTTTTTAAAAAAAATTGGGAATATACATTTGCCACATGTGAGAATGTGAGAAGAATGAAAATGTAATTGTTTATTTGACTTTGATTTGGTGGGATCTCAAGCTTCCAAGAGCTATTTGAAATTGGGTCGTCAAAAGCTCAACGTAAGTCGAACTGAAACGAGCTTAGGGCTCGAGCTTGTATTGAAGCTCATTTAGTAAACGAGCTCAAGCCCAAACATAACCTATCGAGTTTGACTAGACTTGCATGCTTACACAAGTTATTTTTTGTGTAACTTTAATTTGATATACTAAATATATATGTTTACCTAATATTTTTAACAGAATATATTTTTCTCGGTTTCAGTACCATCACTCTTTGATATATTTTTCTTAGGCTTTAAATTTGCTTATTTTTTATTCTTTTTTTGAAAGAAAACAAATATTAAACAAATATAATTCTTATAATTAAAATATGTTAAGTGTAAATTTAAAAGCGGTTATTATAATTGAAATAATATAAGTGTAAATTTAAACGTAACTATTATAAAGAAAATATCATGAGTGCAAAATTAAAAGTAACTAGTTTTATCCCCGCGTGCGTTGCAGCAGTTGTTTTTTATTTTACAAAAAGATTACATCTAGTTATTGTATCTGTAAAAACATGTAAGAGCTATATTGCAATAGCAATTGTGTTCATAACAAATGTTTAAGTTTACATAAGACTTAATATCCTTGATGCAAAAGTATAGAAAAGCATATGGTTTTTCACTGAGCTAAATTGACCAAGATCTTCTCTTTTAAAATCAGTAGAATAAAAGGGGTAGCTTTTATTCTATGACATTTTCTCATAATAAAACATTAAAACCAAAATCATTTGTCTATAATTAGAAGGGTGTCCGCGCAATGCGGCGGGACAACATTTTACATCTGACACGAATTTTTAATTTTTGTTAATCTTATAGCAATTTTACAAAACTTTATTATATTTTTTCTAAGCTAAAATTTAAAACACTAAATAAATGGATTTTGCATGACGACTTGTACATTTATGCATTAACTTATTGTACCTTATAAAATACAAATCGGTTCAAAATTTTTTTACACCAAAGCGTTTAAAAAATACACATTTACGATTGTAGTATCAAAAAGTTTTTAAACATTTTAGATTGATATAATAGAAACCTTGAAACAAATTAAATTTTTTTTTGTTTATGGGTAGGTAATGTAAAATTGTATGTAATTTATAGTAATTATAAGGTTATTATGTAACTAATTGTAAGGGGTAATTTGTAAATAATGTTAAAAATATTATTTTACCCTTAAAAATGGTTGTACCTTATGCATTGAGTGAGATAATTGTTCTTAATTTAATGGTATCTTAAAATACCATTCTCATATGCTTTATATATAGTATATATAAACAAACGAATAAGGTTAGGAGGCATGAAACCAAAATTTGTTTTTCTATCTTGGATGTTATCATAAGACCAATAAATGGTTAGCTTAACTTAAGTTTGTATGAACAAATAATGCATTAAAGAATACTATCTTCATTCATCAAATTTCATGGAAATTACTTGAACACATAAATTGCTAATACACAAATGTAATTCAATCCTAACTTCCTACAAAGCCCACATGAGAATTTGTACAAATAATAAGAACAAGCAACACTAATCTCAAAAATTAATCAACCATATAAGAGTCAAGAGTCACAAAGATAAAATCAAATAATTAAGGGATTTGAAAAGCATAAAAACAAACGGTGACATGTAAGTTTTCAAAGATGCATAACAAAACAAAAATAAAGGTCGTCTGAATGTATGATGAAATGGGAGTTAATGCTATATAAAACAATCTTATAAGATGAAATATTGTGCCGGTTTACTTATACGGACCATGGATTCATACACTTTTAATTTAAGAGTTTACACCACTAACATCCGTAAACTGCAGTTTACAAACAAAAATATTTATTTTTCTTACTTTGATTTTATTAAATAGATATATAGTTAATAATTATATTTTAAAATTTAAACTAAAAGTTTAAATAGAAAATAATATATTTATATTAAATGTATGATATATACTAATTATAAATTTAGAATACAAGTTTCATTATCGTGGGTAATGTACGTGCAGATAATGTAATATTATCGACAACTTCTCCGGATTCACGATGTTTAGCTCATGCCACATGGGTAACATACATACCCTACCAAATTTGTCTTCTCTCATTCGCATACATGTAAGTAATAAAATATTTAATAAATTCTGAAATGGGTAACGTACATATCCCACAAATATACCTACAATGGCAAATGTGACATTTTCGATTTATAATCATCAAAGGTTATACTTTTATATAAATATATCAATTTCTATTTGAACGTTTTTTTATATTATTTAATATAAATATGTATTTATTATACTTATTTAATATATATTATTAAATGTATGTTTAATTAATATAAACTTATTTAATATAACTAAAAGTAAATAAATTATTGATTTGGTCACATCTTTTTAAGATGTAGTTTACAAATGTAAACTGTCGTTTTTAACAAATCAATCTGGTGTATGAAACCTAGGTCCCACTAGCTGGGGATAAAGAGATTATTTAATGCAAATCCACAAAAAGGTAATAAAAACAGATGGGCACGAGTGCAAGTTTTAAACCCACTAGCTGGGGGTAAAAGGATTGTGAGAGACACTATTGGCCTAAGACGTTTGTTACTTTATTTACCAACGGAATATGTGACAAGATATGATTGGATTGGGCAGAGCGAATGCAAGGGACACCTACGAGCTAAGGCAAATATTTGTTTTACATTTGGTTGTTAATTTATATAGCTTATGTCACACCCTCACTTATAGTGGAAACACGAGAATGTAACAGACGGAATCGTCATAACACATTGATTGTTAATAGAGATATAATAAATAAAATAAACCAACGTGTCATGACATCATACGATAAAAAAGAGACTTGTGTCGTGATTAGTTACTTCCACAAACATATCCAGAAAAGTAAAACATTTTAAATCCCACATCCCAAGATATATAATACTAGAGCAAACATGCCCGAAAGTAAACATAGGTATAGAAATATCCAAACAAGCATTAATTAAACCATATATAGCAATTGTCTAAATCATAATCCTTAATGGTCTCCACTAAGGCACTAGATTTCACTATCCTAAAATGTTGTTAGCGCCTTAAATGAATTGCTTGAAAGGTCAATACATGGTTGGTGAGTTCGCAGGTTCAAGTATAAATCAGTGGTGTTGTGTTGCAAGTGTAGGACATATGTGTAAGCAAGTTACAAGTGAGTAAGATCACACACATACATGAGCTTTACCACACATATAACTTATGCACATACCAGATAATAACTTACAAAACAAACCACACAACGGTTCAAAAAGCTGTAAAAGAATTCACAACATAAAAAGGTTTTGAGCATTCTTTTCCCCTTTCAATTTGTAAACATTGAAAGAAAAACGAGACCATGAAACTCACCTTAAAATGATATAAGCAAGTAGAGCGGTCGATAGACTCCTAATAAGGTGCGCGAACCAAAACAAGTCAAACACCTATAATAATGAATAATTGAACTTATAAATATTCTTTATACGATAACATAATACTCTTATTTGATTCAAGGTTGCTTCGGGTCCGTCACACACTCCATTCTCACCACATACACATAAAGTACCCACATATACTTTTGGGTCAACATCGTGAAAGGTTGAGCAATATCGGTGCATTGCACAACTTGTCCTTCAATGTTTGAAAGGCCTCTTCTTGTTTAGATCTCCAATCAAGTTTCTTCTCCTTTTGGGTCGACATCGTCAACGGTTGAGCAGTCTTTGAGAAGTTAGCAATGAACCATTTGTAATACCTAGCCAATCCTAAGAACTGTCAAATCTCTAAAGACGTCTTGGGTGCATCTCACTTCTTTACTACTTCAATCTTACATGGATCAACATGGATCCCTTTCTCGTTGATTACATGCTTAAGAAATCACACTTTTCACAATGAAAATTCACACTTGGAGAATTTGCATAAAGTTTATCTTCTCCTACCAACTTTAAAATCAACTTCAGATATTAATTGTGCTCTTTCTTCGAATACAAGTAGATAAGGATATCATATATAAACATAATCACAAATTTATTAATGTATGGCTTACATGCTTGGTTCATTAGGTTCATAAGGTGCATTTGTCAAACCAAACAGCATAACTAAGAACTAGTAGTGTCCTTAATTAGTCGTAGAAGTTTTCTTTGGTATGTCGTTGTGACACCCTACACATATCCCACATCGGCCGTGGACAAGAGAGATTTCTGGTTCATAAGGAATGTCTGGCCTCTAACATCAATAACGCGTTTTGGGCGTATTGGCTGTGGATGAGAGGAGAACTCCACAGTTAAGCATGCTCAGGTGGGAGCAGTCCAGGGATGGGTGACCTCCCTGGGAAGTTTTCACCCGGGCAACCAAAAGCAAATTCGTGAGCTCCTCGTGGGCAAAGCGGACAATATTGTTGGTGTGAGGGGCCGGGTGTTACAGAATGGTATCAGAGCCACTCATGTGCCATCGGGATGTGGGACATACCTCACCAAGGATGGTGACTTCTTGGGCTCATCGAGGACGATGATTCCAAACAGGGGGTGCTTGTGACACCCTACACATATCCCACACCGGCCGTGGACAAGAGAGATTTCTGGTTCATAAGGAATGTCTGGCCTCTAACATCAACAACGCGTTTTGGGCGTATTGGCTGTGGATGAGAGGAGAACTCCACAGTTAAGCGTGCTCAGGTGGGAGCAGTCCAGGGATGGGTGACCTCCCTGGGAAGTTTTCACCCGAGCAACCAAAAGCAAATTCGTGAGCTCCTCGTGGGCGAAGCGGACAATATTGTTGGTGTGAGGGGCCGGGTGTTACAGTCGTCTTCTTGAACCCTCAACTGATGATAACATAACCGAAGGTTGATCTTTAAGAAATATGTTTCTCCTTTGCAAATGATCGAATAGATCATTGATTCTGGAAAGAGGATATCGGTTTTTTATAGTTAACTTGTTCAACTCTTGATAATATATACACATCCGGAATGTTGCATCATTCTTTTTGACAAACAAAATCGGTGATCCCTATGACGAGGGGCTAGGTCGAATAAAACGTTTATCCAAGATCTTTTGTAGTGACTCAATAATTCTTGCATCTCTGATGGTGCTAGTCGATATGATGTCTTTGTAACAAGAGTTTCTTCAGGAATCAAACTAATCTGAAATTTCACTTGAGGAAAAGAGGCCAATCCTGATAAGTCATCAGGAAAGATGATATGATAATAAATATACATATTTTGAATATATATTTCTTTGCATTATAAGTCATTTTTGATACAAAATTCATAAGTTAGATACTTATTTGTGTTTTATTTGAATTTTATAGTTTTTGGATGAAGCTCAGTGATTTTTGTAAAGAAAACCCAAGATTTGAAGAAGTTCAAAAGGAAAAATGCTTCTGATATGACCATATTGAAGTTGAATATGGCCATATAAGGTGTCAAAGTCCAAATAGCTCATTTTTATGCTGAATATGGTCATATCATTTCAGATATGGCCATATTCGGGCAGAGAACGGGTTTATAACCCTAGTACACCTCATTTCCAACATAACTTTCATTTCTTTCAAAACCATAGCCTCCCTCAAACCCTTAGGTGTCTTTGAGCATTTCTCAAGAGTTTTTGGAAGATTTGAAGGCCAAGATTGAAGATTTCACACTTTCAAGAAGGATCTAACATCATCCACTCCATTTCCACTCAAACTTGGTTTGAATTCCTCTAGATCTACTATGAGTTCTTCTATGTTCTTGAGTTTAGGTGTGTCTTTTGTAAGACTTATGGGCTAAACTCTTATTATCACTTGGATTAGATGAAACTTAGCATGATTTAACAACTGGTACATGATTCTTGATGTTGTTTATGTTAATATCATGATGAAACTTTATTATTCTTCAATGTTATGTGTATTTGTTCTAGTTTGATGAAATGTCCAACCTTGTGGGTGTTGTAAGCATGTTATGTTGAAAAACCTCATGTTCTTACAAGATTTATGCATATGATTACATCTTTTGTATGTAATTTTGTGATATTTGACTAGGAATGGTGAATGAAGATTAAGGGTTTAGTAAAATTGGATAAATACGCATCCTTATGCTTATGTTTGAAAAAACCATGGTGTATCTCATGAATCTCTATTGTCATTGGTTATGAATTGATTTTGTAATCGTGGTTTGATGTTCATGAGTTGAAGGATAGTTATAGTTTTGTCTATTTTACGCAAGTTGAGGTGGTTGTCATGTGTTTATCATGTTAACTTTCCAAAAATTTGTGGAATTAGGTAACCCTAACGGGAGTCTAATTCATCTTTAACATTGACATAATTGTATCATTAGTTCTTCATGGCATAACTTTAGGTGGTTATTATGTGTTTATCGTTCTAGCTTTCCGAATGGTTATATGTCTAGATATCCTTGACGGGGGGTTTAGGCTACTTCCATGTTTCATGTGTAAATAATGGTCTCACCTTGAGTTTGTGCTAGTTGTTAATTCTATGCTAAGTGGAATCAAAGTCCAAGTGATATCTTTAATTGATTGTGTATCTTCATCTTTACTTCCTTAATTTATTAGTTTCATTTGCTAATCATTTTAATTAATTATAATATTCACAAATACAAACTCAATTGATCGGTTAAATAGTGATAATAATTTAGTATTGGGAGTCATTGTGTCCACGGATCGATATTCGGTTATTACCTCAAGCTATACTAATATACGATATGCGCGTTTGTCTATTGTGTGTAGTTAGGCTAAAGGTGATAATCGTTTCTTTAAAATTAAAACAAATTGTGTGAATTTTCATATAAAAATATATATATACTTTACACACATCAAAAGACCTTTGGAAAATCCTACACAATGAGAATATCTTCTAACTTTCTTTCTTCCTCTTTCTTTTCCACCACATGCACTAAAAATGTGTAACACTGCTTCTTTAGGCATTGGCTAGTCTTCATGCACAAAATAAGAATTAAATTCTTTTTGGATCATTCTCATTGGATCTTGAGCACTTCACCATTTGGTAGAGGAACATGTAACACCTTATCAAGACAAACTATCTTCGCTTCGCTTCTTAATAACCAATCCATACCCACTAACATGTCAAAACTTCACAATTCAAATGGTATCAAGTCTATGTCAAATGCACTATCACCTAGTACCAAGGTGCAACCTTTAATTATTTCTTTAGCATCTATCAATCAACCATTTATCATTTCTACTGAGTAACTAATTTTTAAACAATTGGGGTTCATGCCAAGTAAAGGAGCAAACTCAGAATAAACGAAGCTATTATCTGCTCTGGTATCAAATAACACCGAAGCATAATGATTATTGAGAAGATATGTACCCGTAATGACATTTGAGTCTTGCCGAGCGTCATTTTCTCCAATCAAAATGCATGACCGTGTACAACATTACCTTGATTCGCATGACCCTGATTTTCATAATTCCCAATACCATGATTCCCAACAATATCTATCACTTGATTTTGATTGTTTCTAACTTTACCTTTGATTGATTCAACCTAGGGAACACATTTTGGTAATGATCGTGACTCCCACACTCGTAGTAAACTCTAGGTTTCCCATTGGATATATCGCGTTTGCCGACATCACCAAGTTAGGAGCCACCCTACAATCCTTCACAAAATGCCCTAGATGTTCGTAGTTCATTCACACCCAACATGGTGCAGCCTGTGGGTGATGAAAGTTACACTTGCCAATTCACCGCTACATAATTCTTCATTACCTTGATTTTCTTGTCAAACTTACCACCCGTTAGAGTCTCGACTTTCAAGATATCACTTTATATCATGGAGGGAGCACTCATAGTCATTGTTGCTTGATTTCGAGGAAATAAACCTCATATGTGCCTTTATATCCTCTTGGACTTAGAACAAGACGTGGTATTGGTTTGGCTAACTCATGAATCGATCAGTGTAAGCCGCATGCCCGACCCCTACCATGACATGATTTCAAAATTCATGCTTCAATTTCTAAATCTCGCTATTGGGGCAATACTCCTCTGTATTTAAAGCCTTGAATTCTATCTAAGTCATTTGTATCACTTCATCCTACCTCTTGCTTGGATATGCGTGTTCCATCAAGTCAGGGCCTTCCATTAAATTGAACAGGTAGCATACTCTATCTTTTAACTATTCAAGCAATTACTGATGTCAATCATTTCATGGTTGTTTGTCTGCCTCCATCTTCTCAATCCGTCTAGATAAGACTATAACTCCACCTTTTGCCATCAAACTCTTAGGCTTACACTCCACGAATTCCTTGTATGTGCACCCTCGCCTTGCTCCACCAATATCATGTACAATCCTATTTCCTACTCCATGACAAATCCTGTTACCATTCCCATTGCCATTTTCATTTATGTTCCCATCCTCATATTTATCATCACCATCATTGTAACATCCGCCCATTTTCAAACTATAAACTCAAACCCAAACCCTTTTGAGTCAATCTTGTAAATAAAATTCATTATTTAGTCATTTTATTTATTTTATGTTCCAAAAACAATAAATGTATCACTTAATCAATTTAACTTAAATTCTATAATTTATAAAATTAATTTTATAAATGTTAAAAGGTTATTAATATATATAAGATTTTAAAATATTCAACTAAAATAAATAATCAAATTACAAGTTCTTGTGAGATTTATAAAGTCTATAAAGATTTAATAAAAAAGAAGTTGTTAAATTAAAATTAGAGTCTTCATAAATTTAGAGTTTAAATTGTAATTATTCTTTTATTTATTTAAATTATTTAATTTTATATTTATTTCAAATTTCAATCATAACCCCTTTTGAAAGACTTGTAACTCACCATTAACACCATTCATAACATCCTCCTAACCTTAACTATAAAAGTAAGCTTTAGGCCTCACTTTTCATTTGCTCATTCTTCAAAATCTCACTCACATATCTTTCTTTCATCCATTGGTTTTAATCAATTTCAAGAATTTTCTTTTACAAGAAATTTTAAGAATTTTTTAATACTAAGGTAATCTTATATTGCTTTTATATTATGCATTTCTATATTGTTTCAATCATCCTAACATCTAGTTGTTTTCATGACTTTATGTTCTTACTTTTATTATTTAATCTACTAAATCTCTTTTAATTTCAATCATTATCATTTGATCATTAACCTTCTAATGTTCACTGACCTTATAACAATCACTAATATTCTTAAATCAAGCTAACAACACACTAACGTAAACAAAGAATCCCGTTTGCATATGGACGGTTATGCCGCCGCATTCGGTTATTCCACAAGATGATTTCTCTAAATGATGGATATGTTGAAGTCTTGGAATGTTTTTCTATAACTCAAATGAAGTCTAATATACCATATATCAACATAATAAATTTGTTATAACCCATTTCATGCTTTAACAATTTTAAAAGTGCACATAAGTGTCTTACTATAATTTTGGCAGAATATAGTCTGACTTCAACTGACCATAACTTGGTCATAACAAACTAAATTTGAGTAAAATCAGACTCCATTATTAAGTTCATCACCTTATAAGTGAGTAAAATCAGACTCCATAACTTGGTCATAACAAACTGACCATAACTTGGTCATCAACCGAACGACTCAACCATAGCGTTCACAAGATAAGTGCGTATTTCAGCACCTTATGTCTTGTGCTGCTGTTTTGACTTATTTACGGGTCTTTTCATAAAAATGTTTCTAAACGAAAGTTGTCCGGAAGACTCTGAACTAGTCAACTGTAAAACTTTAAATTTTATGAAACTGTTTGATATTTATAAAGCGTGTTCAAACACGTACTAAACATTCTGTCCAGAATTTAAAATTGGTGCAATAATCATTTTTCAATCTACCTTTCGCATTTTGGTATTCTCTAAACGTCCTAACTTCTTGTAATGAATTTCAACCTCAAGCTATTGTTTCTTTTTATCTTTTAGGACATCACCTTTGACTTTTGAACATCCAAGCTTTCTTATGAACCCTACAACCATCGTTATACAATGTGAGTTTTCCATACTCCGTTTTCATTTTTATTTCACACCTTTTGGGGTGAAGCATGTTAACCCTATAAATGCACACTTGTAAGATATCTTAATACTTGTAATGCACATGCAATTCATCTTATAAACTTTTTCATGGTTATTTGAGATAATGGTGAGCATTATATGATAGTCATCTTGTAAAAGCAATCATTAACTATTGCTAGCCTAGCGACGTCATAGATCTATGGGCTTGAAAAGTCTATTTGGTGCTAAAGCCGAGGTTATTGCCGGCTCCTGATGACGTATTCTTGTTCATCATAGGAAACCAAGTAGACTTAGCTAATTGTATATCTTATTGTGGACATTCTTTTGTCAAGGTTTGATTGTATCATTATGCTATCTATATATTTTTTCATTATTTTTAACCTATGACTTGAATTGCCTCTTAAAAGTTGTTTATATATGTATATACAAATTCATAGGAACTCACCAACATCATATATTGACCGTATTTTTAACATGTTTCAGGATGCAGTTTACAGGACTTCTTCATGCTCATATAGGACTTGGACCTAGATTAATAAAAGACTTTATTATGTTGTTTAAATCTTTATTGTATTGTAAGGAAATATTTTATTTGACTTATCAATGAAAATGACATTAAATAATATTTTAACGTATTTATTTCCATGAGCTATGAGCAATCGATTCACATTCGTCTGCCATGATGATTCTGCCGTCGGTTGGGGTGTGACAATCATTCCCATTACCTTGCAAAGCACCACCATCGTTATTCCCATTATCACCTCCGTTATTGTTGATATCGTCTCTATTACCTTTTTTCAAAATATTGTTATTCACTTATGCCCCTATAGTTGAAATCAACTTAGCCAATTGTTGAGCGATCATATCAGCCATGTTAGGATTTCTAGCCATGTGGTTGTTACCAGTTGGGCCTTTTTCACCACTCCCACCAACTGGCACCACCATGACTGCTAGCACCTCTACCTCTACCTTTTAGTGGTGCACCTCCATAGCTATTACTATGGGTAACTCATCTTGGTATAAACGTTAAGTTGCCACATAGCTTGTTTATAATCTATCTATTCATGCTTACACATAACATTGATACGAATAACACAATTAACACAATCCAAACATAAATAGTTTCATAATATCGTAAGGTTTCATTTTAAACACGATAATATCCAAATTCATCCTAACATGTTAAAATATCAAAAAACAACCATAATACAAGTCATAAATGTCCAAATAATACGTAAAAAATAAAACTCCATCAGACTCCCCATAGCATGTCATCTCGCTCATGCGACTCAACCGTGACTCTCATCGCTGCAAGATTTATAGAAGGGGCTAGGTGGCAAGTCTGAATGATCACCCCATAGGCTCTACTCGCTGCTGGTGCTGGAGACTGGATGATGATCCTATTAGTAGGAAAAATCCTCATCCGTGCGGTCATAAATTGTAGTGATCCAGTACCGTTCACTTGAACGATCCTCGGGGATATCCAAGCACCTAGGGTCCAACTTTAGGGGCATACCTCGCATTAGGTGTTGCCGGTGCGACGGGAGCCACGGCCACGGGTGCTACAAGTACGACTGGTGTCGCAGGATCTGCTAGAAGGGCTAACACGACAAGAATCTCTAGGTTAGTCTCCTCCAATGAATTCGACGAATCGGACGTCATCTCCTCTGGCTCGTAGTTCGTATCATAGGATGAATACAGATTACTATCAGATGATACCTCCTCAGGATCTGATTCGAAAACAAAGGTGACTACATGCGCGGGTGATGAAACGGGTAGAGCGTAAGAAGACAGACCTAAAAGAAAAGGTATAAGTACTTTTCTCAAGACATAATGCGATTAAATAGTAAGCATAATAGTTAATCGAACATAGTGAACATACACGTATAATCCAATGCACACATATCCTATTATGTATTCTACATGTAGGCTCTTAGGTTATAGTCTATCTCGGATATATAGTTTAAAAAATCACGTACGAAAGGAGATGGTAAGGGGCCATGAGTATGTACGAAGAGAAAATTTGTTGTAATATTTTAACAAATTTCAAAGAAGTATCTAATGCCACTACATATATAGGAGCCAGAACCCTATCACTCATACTTGAAAACCCTATCACTCACAGCTGAAAATGGCGATGGTAGTGATTGCTTCTCGTCTGAAAGTTTAAGTTTCCGACCAACAAATTGTGCAAACGCTACTATTATAACAACCAAGTGTTTTCTAACAGTGTCAGAACTAAGTTCCAATCTGGTTCTCTCTTTTTTATGTTTTCAAGCTTTGATAGTCTATTACAATGTACTTTGATAACAAAGATTCTTCTAACGGTGCCGAAGGTAAGTTCTAATTTGATTTCTTGCATTTTTTAAATGTTTTCAAGCTTTGATGGTCTATAGTTTCTCAGGCATGCTTGTTTGGTTGATTTTTCGTTTCAAAATGCTTAGTTTCAGTATATGGTTCTGTTAGGATGGTATTATGGCAAATATGAAGATGAAGATAGGAAATGTCTATTAGGGGTGTTCATCGGATTGGATAACGGATTATTCGGATCAGATTATTCGGATTTGAAAATTTCAGAACCCTATCCGAAATCCGATCCGATCCGAATAAGGATTTTTCTATCCGATCCGAATCTATCCGAATTCAATTCGGATCATATTCGCATATATCTGAATAATCCGAATAAACCAAATAACAATTTTTTTTTGTTTTTTGTTTTTTGTTTTTTTTTTTGCTAATTTTTTATATTTAATATTTTATAAGTTGGAAATCACAATAAAAGATATAAAACTAAAAAAATTGACTTGTACTCAAATTCAAAATTAAAACATAATAGGTAATTGTATGGAACCCGAAGATTAGAATCTCTAATTTAGAACGATGATCGATTATTGCATAATTATTTAAGATTATGACTAGAATGTGTAAATATTCTTGTGTATTGAGTTGAAAACATGATAGATAGTTGAGTAATGAGTATTGGCTAGAAATATAGTTGAAGTCTTATTTGGATTATTCGGATATCCGAATAACCCGAATAAAAAATTGTTATATCCGAAATCCGAACCGAAATCCGAATAAGGAATTCGGATTCGGATGAGATCCGATCCAAATATCCGAATAAGGATTCAGATCGATTTATTCGGATTCGGATACGGATCGGATTTCGGATAGTTTCGGATATCGGATTTTTTGAACACCCCTAATGTCTATGGGAAGCGTAAGTATTATCATGATCAAGCCTTCTTACTCCTTCCTTTCTTGTCTGGAAAAAAATATATTTATTTATACTATTTTTTTATACAGTGAGAATATCTTCCTTCCATAAAAGCATAATTACCTTTGATCTGATTTCAAGCATGAGACGGTAATTGACCACTTGCTATGTAAGAAAAGTTATCCATAGCTGCAACTTACCTTACAGATCCACATTCTTGAAGAGAAGCGGCATTACGATTGTGGAACAAGGAGGTTCCATGTACTATTTTGTTCCTGTAACCGGGATCCGAAGAAGAGATGTGAAGTTTCAAATTCAAGGAAGAACCATGACGGTGATAGATGTTGGAAAGGGCAACACCATAGACAAGATCACAGGGGATGTGTTGCTCTTACCAATACCTGTATTAGATGATGGGGAATTCAAACATGGTGAGTACCTTATAGGTTGGTACATGAACGAAGTGTGATAAAAATTTTAAGTTATAAAAATAAGGTTTGATGTGTGACGTATAATGAACCAGATGTTAAGAGTTGAAGCAGACTTAGGGGCTGTTTGATTATCGCTGACTTAGTAGGATTTGACAAGCTGATCCAGTTAGAAGTTCTGACCAAGTCTGCATCTGACTGAAACTTGGTTGTTTGATTCAGTATCTGACTGACTCTGCTGAATGATAAAAATAACCATATTGTCCCGTAGTTCTTAAAATCCAATAGCCAAATTTTTAAAAATCAAATAATAGCTTAAAATTCGAAATGACATACAAACTACAAGTGAAACATAAATCAACATCAAATTTGATTTTAAGAACCCAACATCAAATCTGATTTCAAAAACAACTATAACAACTAGAACAAAATTTCTAATCATACAACTATAAAAACAAGAACAAGAACAACTTCAAAACAAGAACAAAAGTTAAAATCTAGTATACCTTATGCGGAGGAAGCAGCGCCGGAAAGATGGCGCTTCGCGGCAAGGGTCGCGCAGATGGGTGTTCGCGGTGGGGAGACTGCTGGAGGGATGGGGGGTTCGAAGAGGGGGTTGCGCGGATGGGGGTTTGCGGTGGGGAGACCGCTGGAGGGATAGAGGTTCGCGGAGGGGGTCACACGGATGGGGGTTAACAGTGGTGAGACTGCTTGAGAGATGGCGGTTCGCGGAGGGGGTGCGTGGATGGGGGTTAACGGTGGTGAGACCATCGGAGGGATGGGGGTTCACGGAGGAGGTCGACGATGGGTGGAAAAGCGCGGAGGGAGGCCGATTGCGGAGGGGTTAGATGAGGGGAGGCCGATTGCGGAGGGGTTGGCGGAGGGGAGGCCAATTGCGAAGGAATTGGCGACGGGAAGGGCTGCCCTTTTCATAGTCAGAATCTCGGTTTTTAGGGTCTGGGTCAGAACCTCCGGACCCAGTCAGACCATAACATCGCGACTATCAAACACGCTGACCGACTGACAGTATTCTACATGTAAGCTCTTTGGTTATAGTCTAGGTCAGATATATTTTTTAATAATCACGCACGAAAGGAGATGGTAAGGGGCCATGAGTATGTACGGAGAGAAAAGTTGTAATATTTTAGCAAATTTCAAAGAAGTATCTTTATACCAATACATATATAGGAGCCAGAACCCTATCACTCAAACCTGAAAATGGGGATAGTAGTGGTTGTTTCTCCTCTTAAAGTTTAAGTTTCCAACCACCTAGTTGTGCAAACGCTACTACTGTAACAACCAAGTGTCTTCTAATAGTGTCGGAGCTAAGTTCCAATCTGATTCTCTTTTTTTATGTTTCCAAGCTTTGATGGTCTATTACTATGTACTTTGATTACAAAGATTCTTCTAACGGTGTCGAAGGTAAGTTCCGGTTTGATTTCTTGCATTTTTTAATTTTTTTTAAGCTTTGATGGTCTATAGTTTCTCAGGCATGCTTCATGTTTCAAAATGCTTAGCTTCAGTATATGGTTCTGTTAGGATGGTATTATGGGAAGCGTAAGTATTATCATAATCAAGCCTTCTTACTCTTTTTTTTCTTGTCTAGAAAAAAATATTTATTTATACTATTTGTTGTTCTATATAGTGAGAATATCTTCCTTCTGTAAAAGCATAACTACCTTTGATCTGATTTCAAGTTTGAGACGGTAATTGACCACTTGTTATGTAAAAAACGTTATCCATAGTTGCAAGTTATCTTACAGATCCACATTCTTAAAGAGAAGTGGTATTACGATTGTGGAACAGGGAGGTTCCATGTATTTTGTTCCTGTAACTGGGATCCGAAGAAAAGATGTGAAGTTTCAAATTCAAGGAAGAACCATGACGGTGATAGGTGTTGGAAAGGGCAACACCATAGACAAGATCACAGGGGATGTGTTGCTCTTACCGATCCCTGTATTAGATAATGGGGAATTCAAACAAGGTGAGTACCTTATAGGCTGGTACATGAACGAAGTGTGATAAAAATTTTAAGTTATAAAAATAAGGTTGATGTGTGACGTATAATGAACCAGATGTTAAGAGTTGAAGCAAACTTAGGGGCTGTTTGATTATCGTTGACTTAGTAGGATTTGACAAGCTGATCCAGTTAGAAGTTCTGACCAAGCCTGCATCTGACTGAAACTTGGCTGTTTGATTCAGTATCTGACTGACTCTGCTGAATGATAAAAATAACCATATTGTCCCGTAGTTCTTAAAATCCAATAGCCAAATTTTTAAAAATCAAATAATAGCTTAAAATTCGAAATGACATACAAACTACAAGTGAAACATAAATCAACATCAAATTTGATTTTAAGAACCCAACATCAAATCTGATTTCAAAAACAACTATAACAACTAGAACAAAATTTCTAATCATACAACTATAAAAACAAGAACAAGAACAACTTCAAAACAAGAACAAAAGTTAAAATCTAGTATACCTTATGCGGAGGAAGCAGCGCCGGAAAGATGGCGCTTCGCGGCAAGGGTCGCGCAGATGGGTGTTCGCGGTGGGGAGATTGCTGGAGGGATGGGGGGTTCGAAGAGGGGGTTGCGCGGATGGGGGTTTGCGGTGGGGAGACCGCTGGAGGGATAGAGGTTCGCGGAGGCAGTCACACGGATGGGGGTTAACAGTGGTGAGACTGCTTAAGAGATGGCGGTTCGCGGAGGGGGTGCGTGGATGGGGGTTAACGGTGGTGAGACCATCGGAGGGATGGGGGTTTACGGAGGAGGTCGACGATGGGTGGAAAAGCGCGGAGGGAGGCCGATTGCGGAGGGGTTAGATGAGGGGAGGCCGATTGCGGAGGGGTTGGCGGAGGGGAGGCCAATTGCGAAGGAATTGGCGACGGGAAGGGCTGCCTTTTTCATAGTCAGAATCTCGGTTTTTAGGGTCTGGGTCAAAACCTCCGAACCCAGTTAGACCATAACATCACGACTATCAAAAACGCTGACCGACTGACAGTAGTCTACATGTAAGCTCTTCGGTTATAGTCTAGGTCAGATATATTTTTTAATAATCACGCACGAAAGGAGATGGTAAGGGGCCATGAGTATGTACGGAGAGAAAAGTTGTAATATTTTAGCAAATTTCAAAGAAGTATCTTTATACCAATACATATATAGGAGCCAGAACCCTATCACTCAAACATGAAAATGGGGATAGTAGTGGTTGTTTCTCCTCTTAAAGTTTAAGTTTCCGACCACCTAGTTGTGCAAACGCTACTACTGTAACAACCAAGTGTCTTCTAATAGTGTCGGAGCTAAGTTCCAATCTGATTCTCTCTTTTTTATGTTTCCAAGCTTTGATGGTCTATTACTATGTACTTTGATTACAAAGATTCTTCTAACGGTGTCGAAGGTAAGTTCCGGTTTGATTTCTTGCATTTTTTAATTTTTTTAAGCTTTGATGGTCTATAGTTTCTCAGGCATGCTTCATGTTTCAAAATGCATAGTATCAGTATATGGTTCTGTTAGGATGGTATTATGGGAAGCGTAAGTATTATCATAATCAAGCCTTCTTACTCTTTTTTTTCTTGTCTAGAAAAAAATATTTATTTATACTATTTGTTGTTCTATATAGTGAGAATATCTTCCTTCTGTAAAAGCATAACTACCTTTGATCTGATTTCAAGTTTGAGACGGTAATTGACCACTTGCTATGTAAAAAACGTTATCCATAGTTGCAAGTTATCTTACAGATCCACATTCTTAAAGAGAAGTGGTATTACGATTGTGGAACATGGAGGTTCCATGTATTTTGTTCCTGTAACTGGGATCCGAAGAAAAGATGTGAAGTTTCAAATTCAAGGAAGAACCATGACGGTGATAGGTGTTGCAAAGGGCAACACCATAGACAAGATCACAGGGGACGTGTTGCTCTTACCGATACCCGTATTAGATAATGGGGAATTCAAACATGGTGAGTACCTTATAGGCTGGTACATGAACGAAGTGTAATAAAAATTTTAAGTTATAAAAATAAGGTTCGATGTGTGACGTATAATGAACCAGATGTTAAGAGTTGAAGCAGACTTAGGGGCTGTTTGATTATCGCTGACTTAGTAGGATTTGACAAGCTGATCCAGTTAGAAGTTCTGACCAAGCCTGCATCTGACTGAAACTTGGCTGTTTGATTCAGTATCTGACTGACTCTGCTGAATGATAAAAATAACCATATTGTCCCGTAGTTCTTAAAATCCAATAGCCAAATTTTTAAAAATCAAATAAAAGCTTAAAATTCAAAATGACATACAAACTACAAGTGAAACATAAATCAACATCAAATTTGATTTCAAGAACCCAACATCAAATCTGATTTCAAAAACAACTATAACAACTAGAAAAAAATTTCTAATCATACAACTTTACAAACAAGAACAAGAACAACTTAAAAACAAGAACAAAAGTTAAAATCTAGTATACCTTATGCGGAGGAAGCAGCGCCGGAAAGATGGCGCTTCGCGGCAAGGGTCGCGCAGATGGGTGTTCGCGGTGGGGAGACTGCTGGAGGGATGGGGGGTTCGAAGAGGGGGTCGCGCGGATGGGGGTTTGCGGTGGGGAGACCGCTGGAGGGATGGAGGTTCGCGGAGGGGGTCACACGGATGGGGGTTAACGGTGGTGAGACTACTTGAGAGATGGCGGTTCGCAGAGGGGGTGCGTGGATGGGGGTTAACGGTGGTGAGACCATCGGAGGGATGGGGGTTCACGAAGGAGGTCGACGATGGGTGGAAAAGCGCGGAGGGAGGCCGATTGCGGAGGGGTTAGATGAGGGGAGGCCGATTGCGCAGGGGTTGGCGGAGGGGAGGCCAATTGCGAAGGAATTGGCGACGGGAAGGGCTGCCTTTTTCATAGTCAGAATCTCGGTTTATAGGGTCTGGGTCAGAACCTCCGGACCCGGTCAGACCATAACATCAGAGCGGGTTCTCGCTCATAGATGGGGAGAGATCGGCCAAGCTCCGCACCAGGATATCAAAATGATTCAATTCATCTGATCCTCTCTTTCCCCTCTCTGTCTGCATTGGTGTAGCACCTAGGCCTTTTGACTTTCCTGAGCATGCCATTCCGCATCCAAACCAATGTCATTTGCTCATTTTCAACTAGATCAACGATTGGAAGATCGGTTATGCCCCATCGCCTTAGTCGACTTATTCCTGAGATGAGAAAGCTTGACTCGCTTATCAGACCGGCTGACAGTATTCTACATGTAAGCTCTTTGGTTATAGTCTAGGTCAGATATATTTTTTTAATAATCACGTACGAAAGGAGATGGGAAGGGGCCATGAGTATGTACGGAGAGAAAAGTTGTAATATTTTAGCAAATTTCAAAGAAGTATCTTTATACCACTACATATATAGGAGCCAGAACCCTATCACTCATACTTGAAAACTCTATCACTCAAACCTGAAAATGGGGATAGTAGTGGTTGTTTCTCCTCTTAAAGTTTAAGTTTCCGACCACCTAGTTGTGCAAACGCTACTACTGTAACAACCAAGTGTCTTCTAACGGTGTCGGAGCTAAGTTCCAATCTGGTTCTCTCTTTTTTATGTTTCCAAGCTTTGATGGTCTATTACTATGTACTTTGATAACAAAGATTCTTCTAATGGTGCCGAAGGTAAGTTCCGATTTGATTTCTTGCATTTTTTAATTTTTTTAAGCTTTGATGGTCTATAGTTTCTCAGGCATGCTTCATGTTTCAAAATGCTTAGCTTCAGTATATGGTTCTGTTAGGATGGTATTATGGCAAATCTGAAGATAAAGATAGGAAATGTCTATGGGAAGCGTAAGTATTATCATAATCAAGCCTTCTTACTATTTTTTTTCTTGTTTAGAAAAAAATATTTATTTATTCTATTTGTTGTTCTATATAGTGAGAATATCTTCCTTCTGTAAAAGCATAACTACCTTTGATCTGATTTCAAGTTTGAGACGGTAATTGACCACTTGCTATGTAAGAAATGTTATCCATAGTTGCAAGTTATCTTACAGATCCACATTCTTAAAGAGAAGTGGTATTACGATTGTGGAACAGGGAGGTTCCATGTATTTTGTTCCTGTAACTGGGATCCGAAGAAAAGATGTGAAGTTTCAAATTCAAGGAAGAACCATGACGGTGATAGGTGTTGCAAAGGGCAACACCATAGACAAGATCACAGGGGACGTGTTGCTCTTACCGATACCCGTATTAGATAATGGGGAATTCAAACATGGTGAGTACCTTATAGGCTGGTACATGAACGAAGTGTGATAAAAATTTTAAGTTATAAAAATAAGGTTCGATGTGTGACGTATAATGAACCAGATGTTAAGAGTTGAAGCAGACTTAGGGGCTGTTTGATTATCGTTGACTTAGTAGGATCTGACAAGCTGATCCAGTTAGAAGTTCTAACCAAGTATGCATCTGACTGAAACTTGGTTGTTTGATTCAGTATCTGACTGACTCAGCTGAATGATAAAAATAACCATATTGTCCCGTAGTTATTAAAATTCAATAGCCAAAATTTTAAAAAATAGCAATAGCCAAATTTTTAAAAATAAAATAATAGCTTAAAATTCAAAATGTCATACAAACTACAAGTGAAACATAAATCAATATCAAATTTGATTTCAAGAACCCAATATCAAATTTGATTTCAAAAACAACTATAACAACTAGAACAAAATTTCTAATCATACAACTATGAAAACAAGAACAAGTTTAACTTCAAAACAAGAACAAAAGTTAAAATCTAGTATACCTTATGCGGAGGGAGCAACAGCGCCGGAGGGATGGGATTCGCAAAGGGGGTCGCGCGGATGGGGGTTTGCGGTGGGGAGACCGCTGGAGGGATGGAGGTTCGCGGATGGGGGTTAACAGTGGTGAGACTGCTGGAGGGATGGCGTTTCACAGAGGGGTCGCGCGGATGGGGGTTAACGTTGGTGAGACCGTCGGAGGGATGGGGGTTCGCAGAGGAGGTCGCCGACGGGTGGAAAACCTCGGAGGGAGGCCAATTGTGGAGGGGTTGGCGGAGGGGAGGCCGATTGCGGAGGAATTGGCGACGGGAGGGGCTGCCCTTTTCATAGTCAGAATCTTGGTTTTTAGGGTCTGGGTCAAAATCTCCAGACCCAGTCAGACCACAACATCACGACTATCAAACACGCTAACCGTATTCTACATGTAGGGTCTTAGGTTATAGTCTAGGTCGAATATATATTTTTTTTAAATCACGTATGAAAGGAGATGGTAATGGGCCATGAGTATGTACGAAGAGAAAAGTTGTTGTAATATTTTAACAAATTTTAAAAGAAGTATCTTAGTGCCACTACATATATAGGAGCCAGAACCCTATCACTCATACTTAAAAACCCTATCACTCACACCTAAAAATGGGGATGGGAGTGGTTGTTTCTCGTCTGAAAGTTTAAGTTTCCGACCAACTAGTTGTGCAAACGCTACTACTGTAACAACCAAGTGTCTTCTAACGGTGTCGGAGCTTAGTTCCAATCAGGTTCTCTCTTTTTTATGTTTCCAAGCTTTAATGGTCTATTACTATGCATTTTGATAACAAAGATTTTTCTAACGGTGCCGAAGGTAAGTTCCGATTTGATTTCTTGCATTTTTTAAATGTTTTCAAGCTTTGATGGTCTATAGTTTCTCAGGCATGCTTGTTTGGCTGATTTCCCGTTTCAAAATGCTTAGCTTCAGTATATGGTTCTGTTAGGATGGTATTATGGCAAATCCGAAGATGAAGATAGGAAATGTCTATAGAAAGCGTAAGTATTATCATAATCAAGCCTTCTTACTCCTTTCTTTCTTGTCTGGAAAAAAATATATTTGTTTATACTATTTGTTGTTCTATACAGTGAGAATATCTTCCTTCTATAAAAGCATAACTACCTTTGATCTGATTTCAAGCATAAGACGGTAATTGACCAATTGTTATGTAAGAAAAGTTATCCATAGCTGCAAGTTATCTTACAGATCCATATTCTTGAAGAGAAGCGGTATTACGACTGTGGAACAGGGAGGTTCCATGTACTATTTTGTTCCTACAACCAGGATCCGAAGAAAAGATGTAAAGTTTCAAATTTAAGAAAGAACCATGATGGTGATAGGTGTTGCAAAGGGCAACACCATAAACATGATCACAGGAGACGTGTTGCTCTTACCGATCCCCATATTAGATGAGGGGGAATGCAAACATGGTGAGTACCTTACAGGCTGGTACATGAACGAAGTGTGATAAATTTGAGTTATAAAATTAAGGTTCGACGTGTGACGTATAATGAACCAGATGTTAAGAGTTGAAGCAGACTTAGGGGCTGTTTGATTATCGCTGACTCGGTAGGATCTGACAAGCTGATCCAATTAGAAGTTCCGACTGAGTCTGCATCTAACTGAAACTTGGCTGTTTGATTTAGTATTTTACTGACTCTGCTGAATGATAAAAATAACCATATTGTCCCGTAGTTCTTAAAATTCAATAGCCAAATTTTTAAAAATAACCAATAGCCAAATTTTTAAAAATCAAATAATAGCTTAAAATTAAAAATGTCATACAAACTACAAGTGAAACATAAATCAACATCAAATTTGATTTCAAGAACCCAATATCGAATCTGATTTCAAAAAAAAAAACTATAACAAGTAGAACAAAATTTCTAATCATACAACTATAAAAACAAGAATAAGAACAACTTCAAAAGAAGAACAAAAGTTAAAATCTAGTATACCTTATGCGTAGGGAGCAGCACCGGAGGGATGGCGGTTCGCAGAGGGGGTCGCGCGAATGGGGGTTCGCGGTGGGGAGACCGCTGGAAGGATGGGGGTTCGCAGTGGGGGTCACGCGGATGGGGGTTTGCGGTGGGGAGACTGCTGGAGGGATGGGGGTTCGCTGAGGGGGTCACGCGGATGGGGGTTCACGGTGGGGAGAACGTCAGAGGGATGGGTGTTTGTGGAGGAGGTCGTCGACGGGTGGAAAACCGCAGAGGGAGGCCGATTGCGAAGGGGTTGCCGAAGGGGAGGCCGATTGCGAAGGGGTTGGTGGAGGGGAGGCCGATTGCAGAGGAAATGGTGACGGGAGGGGCTGCCCTTTTCATAGTCAGAGTCTCAGTTTTAGGGTCTGGGTCAGAACCTCCGGACCTGGTCAAACCACAACATCGCGACCATCAAACACGCTAACCGAGCCGGTCAGCGCTGATCAGCGCAAATCAAACAGAGCTTTAGATGGAACAGGAGCTGAAGGTTCATAAACAAGCAAAGCCTGATGATCAAGTGGATTACAATGGACCATACTTCATGAATGTTATGGTAGGGATGGTTGATAAGAAGAGTAGAGTTAATGGACATGATGGAAAGAAGGATGGTACTAGGATTGATGTTAAGGTTGCCAAGGAGGAGGTAACAAAAATGAATGTAACACCCCGGCCCCTCGTAATCACCAATATTGTCCGCTTTGCTCACTAAGAGCTCACGGATTTGTTTTTGGTTAATTGTAACACCTAATGGCAACCTCCCACATATACGTTGGGGCAAAACCTCATCGAGTGTGATGAGTCCCTTATGGGGGGTGATTGCAACACCTAGAGGCGTACCTCCCACATTGTCCGTGGACAGGAGAGAATCCTGGCTCATAAGTAATGATCTGCCTCTTAAATCACCAACGCGTTTTGGGCTTAGTTGGCTGTGGAGCTAAAAAACTCCACAGTTAAGCGTGCTCCAGTGGGAGTAGTACCAGGATGGGTGACCCCGTGTGAAGTTTTCACCTGGGTAACCAAAAACAAATCCGTGAGCTCTTAGTGAGCAAAGCGGACAATATTGGTGATTACGAGGGGCCGGGGTGTTACAGAGTGGTATCAGAGCCACTCCTGTGCCATCCGTGATGTGGGGCAGAAACTCATCGAGGACAATGAGTCCCTAAGGGGGGGTGATTGTAACACCTAATGGCAACCTCCCACATATACGTTGGGGCAAAACCTCATCGAGTGCGATGAGTCCCTTATGGGGGGTGATTGCAACACCTAGAGGCGTACCTCCCACATTGTCCGTGGATAGGAGAGATTCCTGGCTCATAAGTAATGATCTGCCTCTTAAATCACCGACGCGTTTTGGGCTTAGTTGGCTGTGGAGCCTAAAAAACTCCACAGTTAAGCGTGCTCAGGTGGGAGTAGTACCAGGATGGGTGACCCCCTGGGAAGTTTTCACCTGGGTAACCAAAAACAAATCCGTGAGTTCTTAGTGAGCAAAGCGGACAATATTGGTGATTACGAGGGGCCGGGGTGTTACAATGAATGAGAGTGATTAAAAAAATATATTATATCTTAAGTTTTATCTTTTACTTTTACATGTTTTTGTGTGGTCTTTAGACTTTGTTGAATGATTATCTAAGAAAATATAACACTCTAGACAAATCTCACACCATGAACATGAGAGATGTTGGGTTTATAAGGAATATCATGCTTCTAAGATCATCAACACGTTTTCGACGCTTTGATTGTGGATGAGATGAGAACTTCACAGTTAAGTGTGTTTGGGTGACAACAATATAGGGATGGGTGACACAGGCAACCAAAATCAAATACGTGAGCACTTCGTGGGTAAAGTAGACAATATTGGTGGATGAGGGTCCAAATGTTACAAATGGTATTAGAGACACTCTTGTGTTATTCAGGATGGTGGGGCAAACCTCATCAAGTATGGTGAATCCCCGCGGGTGCTTAAAGGGACACCTTAGGCAAATCTCACATCCATAGATGGGATGGTGTGGCAAACCTCATCGAGTATGATGAGTCCAAAAGAGGGGGTGATTGTAACACCCTAGTAAATCTCACATCAGTAGTGGTCAAAAGAGATGCAAGGTTCATAAGAAATGTCTTGCCTCTAAAATCATCAACGTGTTTTGGGCGCTTTGGTTGTGGATGATAGGAGAACTCCACAGTTAAACATGTTTGGGTGGCAGAAATCTAGGGATGGATGACCTCCCTTAGAAGTTTTCACCCGGGCAACAAAAAGCAAATCTATGAGCTTTTCGTGGGCAAAACAGACAATATTGATTGTGTGAGGGGCCGGGTGTTACATCTTATGTAATATGTCACAACATTTAATTAGATGAGTTACTATTCAAGAAGTTTAAATTTGTTTTTAATTATTTATTTTTTCCTACGTGATGAGCATGCATATTACAAAATAAAGAAATTTGCACCAGTGTTTGATTTAATTATAAATCGCAGTAACATGCCTAAAAAGATACATGAGAGGTGTAAATTGTTAGTAACATAAACTAAGGCTATTGGAGATTCCACATCCCTCTACGACGCGACTTTCTTTTCTCGCTGTGGAGATTCTAATTCCCTCCTCGCTATGTTGTGATTTATAATGCAAAAATGTCAAGAAGTCAAATGCTATAGTAATAAATAAAGTAAACTAGTTGCTTTCCGGCCCGCGCTTCGCGGCGGGGTTTGACCGAGTTCGATACAAATCCATGAGGATATCGGTCAGGTAACATCACCAAAGCCCAGATATGTCATCGCAGCCACAATGATACAATTTCCATAGGTGGCAATGTACATCATGTGTAGTTACGGCTGCACACCAAGAAGGAATGCCAAGCCACAATAACCGACTCAATGTTTACGTTCGAACCACAAAATGCATCAAACAAACTCATGTTCATCATCATCGATGCATCGGTCTTTGAAAGATAATCGATACAACAAAATCAGAAAATCCACAGATAAAATATTTCACCAGAAATATAGTCTCACAAAATAGGTTCAAAGCACAAAGAAAATAAAATAACCTGACCACAACAGGCTCAGAAACGATGTTCGGTTGTGGCTGGATACCATAAATGGTTGCCAAGCCATGGTTACGGACACCATTTTTTGTTTTAAAATCATAGCCCAGAGGTACCAAAACAGCCAAAAGTCTCAGACGAACAACAGTTCATCATCATCGACGCACAAACAGCAAAATACAACATATAAAGCGGATCAAATAATAAAACCTCAAATGAGCATATGGTCATCATCATTGACTCAACAATCGAGTAAAAAAACAGATGAGTAGGAGCTGCATAGTTGGGTCATAGCAACCATCGTGCCATTGAATGGCCTGTGGATGGCCGTCGGGTCCACCTCAACCATAAATGGGAGGCAAAACGGAAACCAAGGAAAAATCCACCGCTACAGCCCTCAGATCTAAAAGCCCCAAATGGTAGCGAAGGGAAATCGTGGCGGCTACCGGCGCTACAGGCTCACCACCACCACCGACACCTTCAACTGTCATAGCCCTTTAGATATGAAAACCTCAAAGGGAGCCAGACAGAAATCGTGGCTGCTACCGGAGAAAAGAACATCGCCGACGCCATAGAAGAGCGCACCACCGCGAACATCAACCACCACCGGGAGGAATCTCGGCAGCGGCGGCGACAAAACCTTCCACCGTAAGCCTTGAAAACCCTAAAAGGGTACGAACGGTCGACGTAACATGCCTAACACCACCATACACACCTGCAATAGAGACATGCGGTAGACCAAACGTAGTCGGCGATGAGAACCGCCGACGGTAAGGAAATCACCGGAGTGACAATGGCGGTGAGCAGGTTTTTCTCTCCAAAAATAGTCTGAGTGGAGGCTTTTATAAGGGTGCAAACACGTAGAACAAATATACAAACCCATAAACAATCAGTGGTTAATACCAAAAGAAAAACCTATAGTGGCCAAATTAGAAACATGCAAAAACAACCTATTCCTTTAACTTGCTTTTCAATATTATATAATTATGTTTTAAGTTCTTGAGTTTGGTCTATTTAACTATTTCGGTCTAAAAATGAATTTTTTTAACATACTAAGCCCTGCGGTTTGTATTTTATAATGGTTTTGCTCCCTAATACTAATTATATTAGATTCTTCCGCTAAATCTAATGATTATTTAGTCATTTTATACCTAAATGAATGTTATGTAAATTATAAAGATTTTTTATTATTCAAGGGGTTATTTGTGTAATTACTTAAATATGAACAACAACCAACACCTACCCCTCTCTTCGGCAACAATTAACCAACCCACCCTGTTTATTCCTTCTTCGGCAATTTGCACCAGAACAATTGATTCAATGGGGTTTCGCTCACCATCTTCATGTGCAACTAACAAGAAATAATTGCGAGTACTTGATCTAATCATCTTTTAGTCATCACTGTCCATCTGGGTATTCGGAGGGTATGGGTTTCTTGTTCAAGTTGGGTTTATCTTCAAACAAACAAGGCAGTGACAATCCTCGTTCCATTGACTCTGCAGTGCCGCTTTTCTAACACCATCCGGTCAATTCCATTAAGTTTAGGCTCCGATCGATTTCAATAGCAAAGTATTTTGCTTAAATGATCAAAGGAGCATGTGATGATAGATAATTAACATCAATAGCTAAACAAATTAAAATTCATTACCACAAAAGTGGTGCAATCTTTTCTATTAATTTTACAACTAAAATTATAACTTTTGAAGAAAATGATGGGAAGCCAACTAGCAAGCATAAAACAAAATGAGCATTGATGGGTTGTTTGATAATTTTATACTGAATCATTGAAAGACATGATTAAATAAGAGATAGCATTTTAATTTATTTAACATGTTTCTAAAACTTATCCATAAAAGACTCCATGGTATCATTAAAAGGCTATCAAACAACCCTTGATTAATTACAAAAAAAATATAATGTTTAAAGATGAGTCAAAGCTAGGGATGATAAAATATTAACACATAAAGACCAAAAATCAATCACTGATGTAGCATTGTAACTTACAAACCTTATTTGTTGCCGATGAAGTTTTAAAGTGGGATGTGATGTTAACCTCTGTAACTGATCATAATTACAACCGACTTATTCATTATGTTATTTAAATTAAAGTTCAGCTCCACCAATATATCAAGGGGTTTGGGTTTCGTACACCACTTGATGTGACCAAACAAGGTAAACGGTCGTTTTGACCAAAGTAAACGGTCGTTTTGACCGTTGTAAACGGTCGTTTACAGGACCTGCAAACGGTCGTTTGCTTTCATGCAAACGGTCGTTTGCTTTTATGCAAACGGTCGTTTGCATTAAAGTAAACGGTCGTTTGCATATGCTTAAACGGTCGTTTGCTTTGTCTCATCCGAACCAATTCTCTCTATTTAAACATCTTGCAACTCACCTCCATCATTCACCTCCATTCTTCCACATTATCTTCCATTATCTTCATCTCCATACTTCCATTATTTCACCATCTTCCATACCTCTACCTCATCTTCTTCACCTTTTCTTCACCATTCCTTCAATTAAAATAAAGGTTAGTTTATTATTATTATTATAAAATTTAGTTTAGTATATAGTTTATTTTGTTACTGATTGTAATTATTTTAGGTAATGGCTTCAAGTTCACGTCAAGATACAGTGTCGGTTCGTGCTTCGAATCATCCGTGGCTTCAGTTTCGTCGAGGATCAGATGAATATAAAAGGCTTCAAAAACTTTTAGATAAAGAATTTGAGGCTTCACGTTCGATATCTTGGAGCTTGTTACGAGACGTGGAGAAGATTTTTTGCAATTAGTGGCCCGCAATATAAGGAGCTTTGTTTGGAGTTTTTCTCTACGTTTAATTTCGACTCGAACAATCATAACTATAGGTATACCAATTTAGTTGGATTATATATAATTTCGTGTCTACATTTAATTGAACTTATATTTTTTTAACAGTGATACCGGTGCTATCAGTTTTGTTCTCGGGGGGGTGCCACGTAATTATTCAGTGGCCGAGTTTGGTGTTTTGATTGGTTTATATACAGTTCAAGAGACCCATCAATCTGATTTTTTGAACGGTCTTACGCAATTTCCAGAAGATTATAATGATGAAATATTTTGGGAGGAAATTGGTGATGGCCAATATATACCTAACAATAAAACAAAAGCTACAAGAATGAACGGTCCGTTGTATAGATATCTTCATCGCGTTATTGGTCATACTATAGCTGGACGGAGGATGACTAGTGGTGGGGTGACTAAAAAGGATTTGTTCTTTTTATTTTGTTTGATTAAAAGGAGGCCTTGTAATCTAGCATATATGCTTGCTGATTATTTTACTTCTTCTACGGGTACAAAGAAAAGCGGGCATATGTACATATGTTACTCGACTTGCCGAGTCTTTACATATTCTCACCCCTGAGAACGTGGCAAGTTTAAACGGGCCGGTACTTATGTCCGGATTTATTGACCGTGAACATGTTATACGGATGGACATGATCGCAGATTATCCACAAGTTAGGTGGAGGTTTAAACATAATAATCAAATGTGGATACCTCCATATCAAGACCCTCCTGATGATCCGTATCAATAAAATGTAATTTTATTTGTTTTGACAAAGTAATGTAATTTTTTTAGATTAATAAATTATGATTTAGTTTTTATTTGTATATAATTTTATTTATGTTTTACTTATTGTAATAAAGAATTTATTTATTGTATAATAATTATTGGAAAATGTGCCAGATAAAATCAATAATTGTTTACAGAATTTATTGGGAAATTCAATTCACAAGTGTGTGGTTGATATATTGTTACACAATTTTTAGTCACAAGTGCGTGCCAGATAAAATCAATAATTGTGCAAGAATTTTATAATAATTTAAGATGCTTATAAATTTCGTTTACACAATTCATAATTCACAATTCACAACTTTTCAAATTCATTTATTCACACACAATCGTAATTCAAGTCAATAATGTCTCAATTTTATAATGATTGGGTGTACCAAACAAGAGAGGAGTTAATGGATTGGGTGCAAAACACTGCACACGCCCTTGGATATGTTATTATCACACAACGAACGAAGAAGACTGTATACGGATTCGTCAACAAGGCATTTCTTATGTGCGATCGTGGTGGTGTATACAAGTCAACATCAGATTCAACCACACACTCAGGGACAAAGAAGACAGGTTGTCCATTTCAACTTATGGCGTGCGTTTCCGCATGTGATTATTTTAGATTGCACGTATAAGACGAACAGGTATCGCCTCCCTTTTCTTCAAATTGTTGGCTTAACTTCAACAAATAAGACATTTTGTATTGATTTTGCGTTCATACGAAATGAGAAAAAAGATAATTTCAAGTGGGCTTTAAATTGTCTAAGAAAAACATTAGATGGCTATATGGTACCGCGTGTCATAGTCACCGATAGAGAGTTGGCATTAATGGATGCATGCCAAGTAATTTTTCCAGAAGCAACCCGGTTGCTTTATAGATATCATATACAGGAGAATATCAGAAAGCATTGCAGACCATCTTTCAAGTCTCAGACTGAGTGGGATAAATTTATGTACTACTGGAGATTTCTGCTTCAATCTCCAACCATTGAGGCCTACTATGAAAATCGAACACGATTACAAACAAAGTTGATGAGCAAGCATCGAAGTATTTTTCTGATCTATTCAACTTATTATTTTTATATTAATGAAATTGAAACTAACATATTTTATTTAACTTTGCAGTTGTATTTAATTATTTGGATGTTAACTGGTTGCAAAATTACAAAGAGATGTTCGTGTCTGCATGGATTGATCAACATTTAAATTTTGGAGAACGAACAACAAACAGAGTAGAAAGCCAACATGCTCTGTTAAAAAAACATTTGAATTCTGACAAGTCAAATTTAGATAAATTTATAGGAATTTTAAATAACATAATACGTTTACAGGAAACACAAATAAAGGCAAGTTTCGAGGAAAGCCGAATTAAAATAAAACATCAACATAAACATAATTTATTTGTTTCTTTGTTATCAAATGTTTCTCATGAAACTCTGGATATATTAGTTGGAGAGCTGACACGAGTTAATGAAATTCAAGACCAATCACAAAGTTGTGGCTGCCATATTCGTACTAGTTGCGGTTTACCATGTGCTTGTGAAATCGCACGGTATTTAAAAGCATGCAAACCTATTCCACTACATTCAATAGATATATTTTGGAGGAGGCTTGACTTTTCACCGGCATCGTTAAATGAAGATGAAGAAGATATTCAATGTGATGACGAACTTGAGAGGTTCAAAGATGCTTACCAGAAACAAAAAAATCCCACGGTGAAAAAGAATTGGTTAGAAAGAATAAAAAGCATAAGGGATCCTATCAGCATAAATCTTAACGAGCCTACAATACAAAAAAATACTCGTGGAAGGCCAACACTCAAATCTCAAACGTACATAACACAACTCAATCTTCTTTATATCACCATCCTTTACTAACACAGATTCCAAAACTATTTCATCCATATATAACACACATAGAGAACGTAAATAGTGATGGTAACTGTGGGTTTCGTGCAGTTTCCTTTTCCTTAGGATTCGGTGAAGAATATTGGCTGAACATGAGATATGAGCTTTTAAACGAGTTACATAACAATTCTAATTTGTACATAACTCTTTTCTCCAGCTCATATGACGAGACAGAACGTAGTTTATCGTGGCTACATCCGGGTCCAGCTCTTGATCAACACTGGATGATAATGCCTTACACAGGATTATTGATCACAAACAGATTTAATGTCATTCTTCAATGCTTATCTCCCACTGGAAGCGCAACTTATTTTCCGTTATGGACAGGTCCGGATGAACTCATGTACCATCAATTCATTACTATTGCACATGTGTATGGTTGCCACTACGTCTCTGTGCGTTTAGAGGGTGAATATCCATTGCCTTTCATAACGCCGTTATGGAATTTTCACAAAAGTAATAGTGCGGCTGCATGGGAAAGAATATACGAGGAGAGACTTCTAAGATATAGTCAATATATACTTCAAAATAAAACTATTACTCATTTTAATATAGATTAGATTAGTATCATTTGTAATTATTAATTTTATAAAGTTCAAAATTTGTAAACTATATAAGTTTTATTGTTATTTCTAAACTTCAAAAATTATAACAATTATAAACATTATATGAAATTCTTAAAAACTTAACAATATATAAATTTAATATAATATACTATAATTATAAAAAATTAATTAAAATCTTAAAGTTACTAACAATATATTCATTATATAAAGTTTAAAATTTTCAAACTATATATGTTTTATTGTACATAAAAACTTATTAATATATAAACTTAATAATATATACATTATATAATTTAGTATAATTAAATTTAATAATATATAAATACTTAGTATAATAAAAATATTAGAAATAGACTAAAAACGTTACAAATAAAAACATACAAAAGATTAATATAATTATAAATAAAATGTTAATACAGGTATATAAATTTTTTTCGTACATGTATTAACTTATTTTCATCCAATACTTATATTCTATAATTTAAAATTTATAAAAATATAAAAAATCGAATAAAAACTTTATATTGAATATAATATAATTAGAAAAAAATAATAATAAATAGTAAACGACCGTTTAGCCTTAAACAAACGACCGTTTAGTAGGCTGTAAACGGCCGTTTACAGAGCTGTAAACGACCGTTTACAGCCATGCAAACGACCGTTTACAGCTTAACATACGACCGTTTACTTCTTAACAAACGACCGTTTGCCATAGGTGGTGTAAATTGCTGAACCGGTGGTGTATGAAACAAGGTTCTCATATATCAATTGTTGCTTAAACACCAAAACTGATGTCAAACTTCAGCAATCATGGTCAAAAGAATATTAAGTCAAGTCCATATATTACTAACTTATAAAAGAGCTTTGAAATGGTGAAACATAGGGAATAGGACTAACGTCAGAGAAAGGAGTGAAATAGCAGATGTAGATTGTAGTCCTGTATCGTTAGTTGTGTTGCGAAGACAAGTATCCCCAAAGATTGCGGGGATTGGGCCGTTGGTGGTCGAAGATCGTTGGAGACGGTGGGATGGGCAGTTGTTTTTTTAATTTTTATTTTATTATTTGAGCTAATCATGTAAGCAACTCTTCAACTATTAAAAAGTTTGGAATTTACATAAGCAGTTCTTTAGTTGTAAAAGTAGCAAAATACATTTATATCTAATAAAATAATCAAACAGAGTTTGTATCAACGATAAAAACCATTATAAAATGCAAACATAAGTGCTTAGTATGTTAAAAAAAAAAGATTTGACTGGAATAGTTAAACATATCAATTTTTTTAACGACCAACCAATTAAAGTCCGGTTACTGGGGTACCTCAATGCCGAAAATGCACCTCATACGCTTGCGATCACAAACAATGTTGGGTAGCCCAAGCCCACCAACCACCAATTGCCGAGGAAAACCCGTCATCCAAAGGCTCACTACGATAAAACCCGGCTCACCAACAATATTTTGCTGCCAGTATGACTCGAACTCACATCCTCCCTAAAAAATAATAAACCTACCACTCAACCAAATAGTTGGTTTAAACACATCAAACTTTATAAACCAAAAACATAATATAGTCCAATAAGTAACTAACAAAGAGTTAATTTTATCATATCATTTAAAAGAAAAAGTGAAGATTACCAATAAGAAATTATTATTATTATTATATAGTCCAATATAGCGGGTTCAATTTCCAATTTCAAAAATCTCATTTTCCACCTATAATCATCGTTGCTTTCACGTTGTGCTTTGGTATCCACCACCCAAATCACAAAAAAGCTACTTCAACCTCCTTCACGCTCCACCACCACCACCACCACACCACCACCGCCACCACCACCGCCACCACCACCACAATGCCACCCAAAACCTCCAAACCCCCACCACCACCACCACCAAAACCACCGTCACTCTCCACCCACCTCGCCACCGTCGAACTCAAGCAACGAATCTTGAACTCACTCAACAAACTCTCCGATCGAGACACCCACCAGATCGCCGTCGATGACCTCGAAACCACCATCAAAACCACCTCATCGGACCACATTTCAATCATCCTCAACACCCTTTACGACGCCATTAGCGACACCACCGTCTACAAACCCACCGTCAAGAAAGAGGCAATCAGACTCCTTTCGTTCGTATGTGCAACTTACACTCAATCAACCACCACCCATTTGAAAAAGATTGTTGCCCACATTGTTAAAAGGCTTAAAGACTCTGATTCGAGTGTTAGAGACTCGTGTTGTGAAGCAATTGGGCATCTTTCGTCTTTGTATTTGAAGGGTGAAAATGGTGATGATAATGGTGTTGGGTGTGTGGTTTCTTTGTTTGTGAAGCCTTTGTTTGAGGCTATGAGTGCTCAGAACAAATGGGTGCAATCTGGTGCAGCGATGTGTATGGCTAAAATGGTGGAAATGAGCTCTGATCCACCTGTTGTGGCTTTCCAGAAGCTTTGTGGGAGGATCTGCAAGTTTTTAAAAAGCCCTAATTTCTTAGCAAATGATGCTCTTTTGCCTGTGGTTTCAAGTCTTTCACAGGTTAGATCAAATGATCAATGCTAGATGGTTATTATTGTGTAGCTTACAAACTTAAAATGTATGTTATAGTTACAATAACTTATCTAGATTTAGATACATTTGGAAATGAAATGAGGATTCGAGTTTTGTGATTGTGGGATCTATTAATGGTAATCAGATTGCCTAACGGAGATAGTTAGGATGTCTTGATATGCAATTTTGAAAGGGATTATTGCCACTCCAAGAATCAAATTAGATGATCAAATGATTAAATAGCTAGATGCTTAAGGATGATAGGTTACTACAAGTTATTAACTGACTCTCTGTGTTTGACTATGACCTTAGATATTCTGAGAATCATACTGTCAATCAATTTAAGGGGGGTGTGGTGCATTTGGAAGGTATTAGTGATATAAGTAATTAGAATCAGTTACTCGTTTGTATTAAAATCTAATGTCGAAAATAGTGTTTGGGTGTGCTTGCAATTGAATAATGGGATGCTTGGCATGTTCTGACTTTGTAAGGAATGAAATGGCTAAAATTACAAAACAGGAGGAATTTTTGATGAAAAGGGTAAATCTATTTGTGAACTTAGAATAAAAGTACCTCAAGGTAGATCTTGGGGGGGGGGGGGGGTAAGCGCCTGGGTACCTCTAGCAGATGTATCGGGTTTGAATCCAGCTCCCCACTGGTTTTCTTCCTTTAAACCCCTTGAAGGCCACCTCCTAGCGCAAGTTGCGTTTTATCTTAGTGATCCCGTTTGTTAGCAAGGTATTGACACGCTCCACTGAGTTTTCTGGTAATCGGTTCTCCTAGTTAGAAAAATCCCAAAAAGTAGGTTGAGAGAAGGGATAAACAGGTAATTTGGTCTTTAGACAAGAGTTCCAAAACACAAATTCAAAGTTCCAAACACCTTCGAAATGCACAATCAAATACCCTTAAGCTTACATTTGGGCATCTTAAGAGCAAGCAGTTACATTCTTAATATACAATCCATATAGTTTATATTTTTGGAACTAGTTGGGAATTAGGACCCCTATAAGGCTATAATCATGATGTATTATGTGTAAACTTAATTTACTTGTGGCAGGTTGGTGCAATTTCTCCACAATTCTGGGAGCCACTGCTTCAAAGTATTCATGACTGTCTTAGTAGTGTTGACTGGTCAACTCGAAAGGCGGCTGCTGATACCTTAAATGCCTTGGCTTTGCATTCAAGTAACTTAATCAGAGAAAAACCAACTTCTACCATAACAGTACTTGAAGCATGCCGCTTTGATAAGGTTAGTTTTATGTTATTTAATATACTAATTTGATTAAAATCAAACCATTTTCTACTGCTGAATTTTTCAAATTTGAATGTAGCACCTCTCATATTCGAAGCTGGTATAGTCTTTTTTAGTTTTTACATATCCAAGAGGTTGTTTCCATGACTCAATCCGGTGACGTATGAATATTAGTTCATTATACATTGTGCTTCTATCAAGTGTTTGAAATGGAAAACAAATAGAAGATGCAAATGTTATTATAAAGCTGGAACCTTTTTGGCCATTCTACACTGAATAATAGTTGTTTGAAATCTATAGTTGTACCATAGGTTTCATTCACCGACTCACATGTTTCTTGAAATGTTTCCCTTTGTGCATACCTTGAAGTTTATTTGTAATGTTTTGCAGTAAAAAGGTAAACAAAAACAAAATTTTTATGGTAAAAATATATTGTAATAATGCTTACCCTAATTAGAAATCCCAGATCCACCACAAACAACTTAAATTGGGTTACATTTCTATGTTTAAGAGGACAAATGGGTTAATCTAAAAGATTTAAGAATTAGCTGAAGACGAAATTTGTAAAATGGGTAGAACGGGTGTTTCTTCTAAACTACTTTATTAATAATAGCTAGATTGTTATTGTAGTTATATGATAACTGTAATCATAAATAACAAATTAATTGTTTAAAAATGCAAAAACAAGTGTTTGTGGGTCACTCTACTCCGTCCACTTTGACCCGTGTTAAAAATTACCATTTTGACCTGTTACCCAACCTGCTCAACCAGTCAACCGTAGTAAATTAACCGGTTTGCGGATTTGTGCAGATAAAACCTGTGAGAGATAGTGTTACAGAGGCCCTGCGACTATGGGAGTTTATTGCAGGAGATCATGAAGATCAAAAAGCCCCTAGTCAAAGTCATGATTCTGAACCTACCAAGTTGTCAAAAAAGGACCTTCCAAAGTTGGATGATAAAAGAGTTTTGACCCCAGTTCAGAATGGTCAAATCAAGGGTCAAAATGTATCCGAAAAGTCAACTAAACCGAAAAAGAAGGGTCCACCTTTAAGTGACAAGGAACTGAACCCTGAATTCTTTGAAAGGCTTTCAAGAAGGGTTTCAGGTGAAGTTGAAGTCGTCGTCAATGGTAGGTGTATCAATTTGCCAAATGAAGAGGAGTCAGAGGTCAAGGATAATAATGACACTGAAAAGTCAAAGTCAAAAGAACCAGATGAGCAAGTCAACGTGCAGGACTGTAGATTGGAAAGAGGAGGTGGTGGCCCGTTTTCTAGAAGGCGGGAGTTTGATGATAAAGGCAATTTGTTGGGAATTCAGAGGCAGTTACTACACTTGGAGAGGCAGCAGGCTCGTCTAATGAACATGTTGCAGGTATGAGCGCATACGGGTAACGGGTCAAAACGATCTTTGGTAAAATGGGTCTTTTTCAGCATACGTGTATACAATCTTGTTTACATATATGCCTTTTTGAAATAAAACACAATCCAAATCGACATGTGTTATAAGTAAATGGGTCAAAAACCCATATTTCTGCCACATATTATATTGAACTATATCTTGATTTTCACAGGCTTTTAAGGGTGGATCTCATGATGGTATGGCAACTCTAGAGAATCGAGTGTGGGGCCTAGAGCGAGTCGTTGATGACATGGCACGTAATTTGTCAGTTTCAATGAATACTATAAGAAGTAGTTATACCAACGCCTTTCATGAATCTTCTGAAAGACCGTTTAGCAAGTACAACGGCTTTTCTGACTACTATACACATGGCCCAAACACGCAAATGGGCTCAAGAAGAGCCGTAAATAACAGGTTACCTAAACGAGCTGCACCCGTTAGATTTGTAGAGGGCCCGTCCGCAAGAAGTGTTTGGAAAGCATCAAAAGATGAAGCCACTTTGGAAGCAATTAGAACAGGCCGGGCTACACCTAACATGTCAACACAAGTGCCTGAAAATGAGAACATCAGGCAGAATCAGGATAATATTAATATGGCTTTCGGTAAAGTCTTGTCTAGTGGGAATGATTTTTCGCTTGTGAAACTAATGGATGAAACAGGACCTGTGATTGATCAGCTCTCGGATGACGTCGCAAATGAAGTTTTATGCGCGGTTGCACAGTTTCTTCTTGAACCGAGTTTGTTTGACATCTGTTTATCTTGGATTCAACAGGTACAAGATTATTTTTCAAGTATATGCACATCTGATTATTTGATAATTTACAACTTCAAGTATCAAAAACACATATATACACTATTTTATTACTGTTTTTTCTTATTAAATTTGCATTATCTTACATGATTATGTTTGCAGTTGCTTGATATGATCATAGAAAATGGAAAAGATTTTCTGGGAATCCCTGTAGAACTCAAAAGGGAGATTCTTGTGAATTTTAGTGAAGCTTCAACATCTGTTGATCCTCCTGAAAACTGGGAAGGTTTGATGCCAGATCAAGTTTTATTGCAGTTGGCATTAGCCTGGGATATTAATCTGCAACAATTACAAAAACAATAGCCTGTTTCGATTTGTGCGCGTTATATGATTAATTATACAGAAAATCACGAAAGTAATCATTTTTTTTGGATGGGTTATACATATATAGTCATGTCAGAAACAAATCACTCATATAGCCATGAAAAATGCGATTGAGAGTCATGTGTCTACTTTTACTCGCGTACCAGACTTTTTCTTATGTTAAATTTTCTGATGTCCATATGGCATATTGATTCACATATGTAGTATTCTTTGCTTATAGAATGAAAAGATTTTGGGTTTGGGAGAGTAAAACTAGATTCACGATGAAATATTTCACGTATCTCATGGCTATATGTGTGAAACTGTTCTGAAATGACCATAAAGGCATAACGTATTCAGAAAAAATGGCTACTTTTATGATTTCTTTTAATTATATAGGTATATTTGATACAAATTTACTAGCTTTGACATCAAATTCTATAGAAGACCCAAGGGTTATGTGTGTCACTCTGATTTATTTTTTAAACTACAGAGTGTGAGAGTGGGTTTTTTTTTTTTTTTTTTTTTTTTTTTTTTTTGATGATCAGATGCACAATTGTTTTGTAATATAAATTATATTTAAAATTAATTTATTATTATGAGGTGTTTGGGTTTGCCTTTTATAACCTATTAATTGATAGACATGTTTTATTGTTAATAAACATATTCTGATTTGGTTTATTTAGGGTTCAAATGTTCAATGTTAAGTTTCATGTTAACTGACTAACTGTAACAAAATTGAATATATGATATATCAACTAACTTTATAAGTAGAATATAAACTAATTCGATGACGAGTAAACACATGAACATAATCGTTTGTTAACGAGGTAACTTGATCTGTGTATTTGATTCGATCTTAAAAATAACACATAACATAATAACATCACAAAGATATAAACTTTACAAGTATCATTGGGCAGAGGGAGACAGAGAATCCTCCGTCTCCTCTGTCCAATCAGAGTTCGGTTCACTCCACGACCGGGGTCGGAGACCGAGCTTGAAGAACAACACCAATTCTAAAGCCTCAAACACCTTATTCTCATCCAAAAACTTGTTCCAAACCCCACTCACAATGCAGTAATTGTTGTTATATGGCGGTCGGTGGTGATCCGCATGCTGGGACCGGGATACCAACACCCCGGTGTCTTGCAGCGCGATTACCACCGGCGGCAGTTTACTTTTAGTTCCATGAGCCCAAGCATGGAACTGCTGGCTAAACATGATGCACCCGCTAGCCATCCCCACGAATCCCATCACCACCGGTTGATCATGAAACATCAGATCAAGCGGTAGCACGGTAAACGTGATAACACGCGCTAACGCATGTAAATTATTAGCAAACTCACGTTTAGTGATCGTCCAGGGCCATTTATGATGGCCCTGGAACGCATCAATTTGCGTGCCGAATACTGGAGTTGAGGCATCGCCATAGTTGTCGATGCCCCAGTGGTATACACCGGACCCCAGGTCCGCAAACAAGTAGCCTACGAACCCGGATAAAACGGGTTCAACCCATATATGTGCATTGCTCGATCCGACGATCGAGCTAGCTAGGGAGGCGAGTACCGTGGTGCACCCCGTGGCCACCCATGCGCGATGAGACCAAGTCGACTTAAGACTTGGGTCGTCCGCTTTGGGTGGAGTGATGACCGGTGTGGTGTTGATGACGAGTGGTTCGAGTTTCGGGGTGGTCTTTATTGGAGTGGTGGCGGCACAGTAGACGCGGTGGTTGTGGCGGTGGCGGCCGACGGCGGTGGCGTGGTGGAGGTGGTGGTGGTGGGGTAGGATGGACATTCTTTGGGTTTGAGTTTTGTGTTGTTATCTAGATTGAAGTTGAAGATTGGTTGTTGTTATTGTTAGTGTAGTGACGACGTGGGTTTATGGGTGTCACTAAAGACTTGTCGTGACAGTTTGTGGCACGTAAGACAAGTTCTCTTGACGCATATTATTATTATTTGTGGCGCTTATGATTTTGAAGGCTGTTGTGGTCAGAAAAATGGCAAAAAATATTATGTTTTTAAATTCAGTTTTTAAGAATAACTAGTGTTTTCCCGCACTTCGCAGCGGAAATCTAGTCATTTCCCAGTTTTACGCTACAAGAGTTTGGTCATCATTAGTTCGGCCCGTCGAAAACAATAAAGAAACAAGCAAGATCGATACCGTTTTCAATAATACAAAAAGATGGTGCACTCTCGTAAACCGTTGCATCTGTCACAATAGTACAACGCTGACGCCATTCACTATAGCCTACGATAAAAAAACACTCGGTTTTTGGCTAAAATAACTCTAGTAAACCGTTGCATCTGTTGCACTTAGTTTTTTTTTATAGAACTTAGCAAACGAAACGTATTAAAAATCACGAAAATATTAGAAAGCCAAAGGAATTTAAAGCGTATACTACATATAGCATATGATGTGAAAATACAATTTTGAAAATCAAAAAGATTTCAATAAGATAAAAAGTGAGGATTGAATGGGTGGTGAGAAATTGCGACGAGGAATATGCCGATGCTCTTCATAAAAATATTCAGCTAAAGAAAAATGCATGACGACTTTTTAGTGACAGGCGTATACGTAAGTTATTAACTTATTACTGACAGATTATCGACAAAACCAAATAAAAATCTTAAAAATAGAGAAGGAAATTAGAAAAAAGGTCAGTAAACTGTCCTTGGTCGCCGCGGTGACAGAAACCATAACCCCGGAGAAAGGACCATCACTGACGGATTACTGACGATCAGTCGATGCAAGTAAGTCCAACTGAGGTCGTTTGTGGGAACTCTGTTTGTCGGTGACCAGTCGGTAATTCAATAATAGATTTTGGATAAATTTCAGCATAGACTTTTCAGCCGTTTGTCGATGTGATAGATAGTTCTGGTCACTAAAATTTCCTGCTCATAGTAATGCAAGTTTGCTATAAATGGTAACCATTCCTAATTTCGAACCTATAAATGTAGTAAAATCAACTCATTAACATATATAAAAATAGAAAAAATTGCATAAATGGTTCATATGGTTTAACCAGATCGCATGTTTGGTCCCCAAAGTTAATAAATTACAAAGTTAGTCCAAATTTTTGTGTGCTTATTGCACCTTTGATCTTTGACATTAAATTCATTAAATTTATTCATTTTTTAAGTTTGGACTAATTTTACATTTTTTAAAAATCGAGAACCAAACTTACATTAACTACACCAAAGTTTGGGCTAACTTTGCCATTTTCAAAATCTAAGGACCAAACATGAAATATGATCAAACCATAAGAACCATTTATGTAATATTTTTTTAAGTATATCTGTTTACTAGTCATCATAACCATGTCTCTATCATCAAAATGAGTTGTTATGATTTAATGTGATTTTGTGTAACCAAAACTAACTCACTAACACATCATGGAATTCATTAGTTCCTGTTATTGTATTAGTCCTTATAACTATGTCTCTAACATTAAAATGACTTGTTTTGAGCTTTGGCCTTATATGATTTTGTTTGACCAAAACCGACTTAATAACACATGAGATGGCCTATTAAAGCACTAAAATTTTTCATCATAAGCATTTGTCACTAATCCGTCACTAATCACTGACTAATTACCTAGCAAATCATTGACATACTTTCCTTTGTCTCAGCCTAGTCACCACCACCCACTCCTGCTCGAGCCACCGGCCCACCACCATACCACTTGATGTATGAACATTTGTATACATGCTAGATAGATAATACAGGCATGTGTGTTAGATTTGTTATATCATTTATATATATGTATGCATCTTAGATTGATAATGTCATGCATTTGATACGTTATGTATGTGGTTATGTAATTTGGTGTAACTTATGAGTAAGATAGATTAAAAGAATGATTTGTCGGGTGTGTTGACTCACACGTCAGTGACATAAGAGCATGAAGTGTTGGTATGGTGATGGCATGAGGGATGCGTTGAAATTTGTCTCAAGAAAATTGAAATCCATTGATGTACAAGATTTTAACACCTCTTAACTCTAGAATCATCATACCACACCCTCTATCATGAATGCGACTGATTGGCGCCAGATGAACAAGAGGGTATATATTACTTTGTAATTAATAAAATACATATACAGTTCTATTCTAATTCATGGATATTTTTTGTGAAAGATGTGATGCACTGATTGAAAAAGACAAAGTTGTGGATCGCCGAAGACAATCGTAACTAGGTATGAAGAGGATGTCGTCCAAGATCAGAACTAGCTTCCCGAACAGACCATTACTGTCCCATTCTTGAGTGAGCTGGAGCGCCGACATCTTACCAACTTTAAGCTTATTTTCCTTTAACGATCCGATACTAACGGAGAGCTAACACCGTTAGTTTTTTTATGACGTGACTACTTATATGACCAAAACACTAAGCAGAAAGTTGAAATTATCATCGGTCTGTCAATCGGAAACTTCTACACCCTAAAACTCGTTAATCTCCACCTCTTGATTTAAACCACTTGACTCGTTGGAGTTAGATTTCAGATGACGATAAAGACTAGACAGCAAAAAACAAACCTGATAGAAGCTGGCAATGTTTTCAGAACCGGATCGGACGTCGAACCGGACACCTTACTGGTGGTCGGACGGTCGGACCGGATTTAAAAACCGGATGACGTCATAAATAAATAAATAAATAAATTATATATATATATATATATATATATATATATATATATATATATATATATATATATATATATATATATATATATATATATATATATATATATAATTTAACATAAGTAATTTATGTGCGTATTATATAGTTATATAAAATTGAACAATAATCTTATGTCCAACATACGAATTTATTGTTCAACCCCCTGTTTTTACCCATCAAAATCCAAAAAACTTTAAAAAAAATTTCAAAATCCGGTCCGACCACCGATTCGGGATGAATCGGCCGGTCGAACCCCTCCAAAACGAACTGATGTGAACCGGTTCAGCCACCCCTCTGAATCCCCGTTGGACTGGCCGGTTCGATCCGGTCTTCAAAACATTGAAAGCTGGGTGGCGACATAGTTGAAACATAACTCAAAGTTGGCCCTATTTCATTGAAAAACTAACGAGAGTTAACTCTCAGTTAGTAAGAAATCGTTAAAGAAAAATAAGTTCAAAGCTGTGAGTGTCTACAAATATTTCACAAATTAAAATTAATTCCGTCCGATAAGTAAAAATTAATATTATTAAAATCAGATAACCATTCATACAAATTCTTAGTTCTTCTAGCACTATCAATCGACGACATATGACGTAAACACTAGATGCAAAACAAGCCACAACATGATTGTTACGTGCAGATGGGTTCACCCCACAATGTATTTCATATCATTAATCCATCAAATCCCTCAAAATTAACAAATTAATCAAATAATAAAAACCAAATATTCCCAAATCAGATGCCCAAACCTTCCTCCACTCTCCAATTCACAGATCATGGGAGCCCCTTCATCTTCATCTTCATCATATCACACCATAACCATCATCACCATTTCTATCACTATCTTGATCTTCACTTGTACCAACACCCCAACAGTACAAGCTCTTAAAGCACCAATTCTCCCTCAAGACCTTCTTCCATTGTTACCCACACAGATTTCATGGCCTATTCTTCGTTCACTCAGAACTGCCACTGATATTCTTCCCACCTTCGTTGGAGCTGTTTCTGTGTCAAATAATTCTGATGTGAATTGGAAAGGCTCTTGCTTTTATGAGAATACTGCTTGGTTAGAGCTTCATAACAAAACTGGCAGTGAGTTTGGTGGTGGGACTCTTCATATCAAGGTTTGTTTGTTGTATTTTGTAGTTTGTTTTGGGTGGTTTTGGTGGTTTGGTTGGTATGGCATGTGGGTTGTTGGTTTCTTGATTCTTGAATTGCTGGTGTAAGATTTTTAGTGTAGTTTTTTTGGTTCAGGGGTTGAATGTTTAAGATATCTATAGTTTTTGATCATTTAATTTGGGAAATTTTGATTCTTTGATCTGTTTGAAATGTGGTTTATTGGTTTCTTGATTCTTGAATTGCTGGTATAAGGTTTTTAGTGTGGTTTTTTTCTGGTTCAGAGGTTGAATGTTTACGGCTTCTTGAAGTATGTTAGTGTAGGAGTTTATAACTTGATAGTTTTGATCTTTTATTTTGGAAAATTTTGGTTCTTTGATCTGTTTGACATGTGGTTTATTGGTTTCTTGATTATTGAATTGATGCTATAAGGTTGTTAGTGTAGTTTCTTCTGGTTCAGAGGTTGAATGGTTAGGATTTCTTAAACTATGTTGCTGTAGGAGTTCATAACTTGATAGTTTTTTTTGTTTTCTTCTGTGTGTTTAATCACATTTTCTTGATTTTTGATCATTTATTTGGAAAGTTTTGGTTCTTTGATCTGTTTGACATGTGGGTTATTAATTTGTTGATTCTTGAGTTGCTTTTATAACTTATAAGGTTTTAGTGTAGTTTCTTCTGGTCAGAGGTTATATGTTTAGGATTTCTTGAAGTATGTTACTGTAGAAGTTCATAACTTAATGTTTTTTTTTTCTTTTGTGTGTTTAATCACATTTTCTTGGTTAAATGATCATTGATTTAGGAAATTTTATGGTTCTTTGATGTGCTTTACATGTGGTTAATTGGTTTCTTGATTCTTAAATTGCTGCTGATTTAGGAAAGTTTATTTGGTATATGTTTCTGGTTTGATGTTAAATGTTTAGGGTTTATTGAAGTATGTTACTGTAGAAATCCACACTTTGGTAGTTTTTCCGGCTCTTTTCTATGTTAATCACATTTTCTTGATTAATATTTGGTTGATTTTAGTCTTATGATATGTTTGAGTTGTGGGTTATTCGTTTCTTGAATCTTAAAACAGGTTTCTTGAAATATGAACCGTAAAAATCTACACTTCATCACACTATCACAATGGTAAGAGACATGAAATGAACATGAAATTTGTGTGGTTAAACAATTTGCTTGTATCTAGTATGTTGATTATAGAATATGATTAGTGAATTCAGTTTAATCATGAAACATGAAGAAACATAGCCCCTTTATAGCCTAAAACTTACAAGAATCTTGACAAATAAATGGCAAAACATGAGTACCATCTTTTTAAATTATCTAAGGCCTAAGGGGGTGGTTGGAGGCACATTTTCAAACTAGTTATTGTGGCTTGAAGAATCAGAATCAAAGAAGCAATGACAAACAGTAACGGTGTTTAGGTAATTATACATGATATCTCAATGATAGCCTTTCTTACAACAATTTCTTCTTTTAGGTAAGCAATGCGCACAGCTGGACATGCATGGATCTTTACATCTTTGCTACTCCATATCGTGTAAAATGGGATTATTATTTCTTATCCCGAGAACATAAAGTTGAGTTTGATGAATGGGAAGGAAAAGCCGAGTACGAATATGTAAGTTGTTTTGATACATCAATATTTTCAATCCATGTTTACTCGTTGTTACCCTTATATTATTTTGGTTCATGAAGGTAAAAAATAAAGGTGTTGCTATTTTCCTCATGGAAGCGGGAATGATAGGAACCCTACAAGCATTATGGGAAGTATTCCCGTTGTTTACAAATACGGGTTGGGGCGAGAGTGCAAACCTTGCTTTTCTTGAAAAAAATATGGGAGCTAAATTTGCAGAACGATCAGGGCCATGGGTTACAAATATTACCATAGATGATATTCAATCAGGGGACTTTCTTGCAATATCAAAGATCCGCGGGTTATGGGGTGGGTTTGAGACTCTTGAGAAATGGGCATCCGGGGCATATGCGGGTCACTCTGCAGTTTGCTTAAGGGACTCCGAAGGGAAGTTATGGGTTGGAGAATCCGGACATGAAGATGAAGAGGTAGTACAATAATATATTTAAAAGAAGGCATTTGTTGCCAAGTCCGCAAACAAGCTGACTTTTCTCGATTTTATGTTCAATAATAAATATAAGCTTTCATAGTATAAAGTGTCGGGGTTGAATAAGTACCAGACTCAAATTTTTATTGAGATTTTTCAGGTCTGATGTATGCATGGATGGATCAAAGGGGTTTAGGTTATGCATGTTTATACCTTTTTTTGTATTTTTTTATGTAGGAATAATGTTTGTGGAGGGCACTCACGTATTCTGTAAAGGTCATCATATGTTGAATTTGAGATTACTTTATAGGCCACCCAAGTATGTATCCGGTTTTGGTTAATGTCAGTATCATCCAAAAACATGCGTAAATGACCATTCTAAGAAAGAAAACAAAAAAAAAAAACTCTTGTAAAGATCTATCAAAAATTAATGAATCAATGTAAGAAATGACTAGGTAAAGTTTGGTCATTTTACGATGTTATGGCATGTTTTTTGGCTGGATATGGTATCAAGGAAACCAGATACATACTTGGGTAGCTGATAAAGTAGTTCTAATATGTGGGTGCTTAAAGAAACAGTTGAATACTTGGGTAGTGACTATATATATTATCCCTTTTCAGTAGTATAAAAATACTATATGTAATTTATTTGTTAATGGTGTCACATACCCAAATATGTTTCTAGAACAGCAGTGCATATCGTGGTTTAAAACCCTGAATCCACCACATACCTATATGCTTATTGTTAATATTCATTTCTATGTGGGTTGAACTCGTTTTCTTGAACGTAGTTGTTATATATAAGTTCAGGCTTTTTGGCTTTTTAATCTTATCATTTTGTTCTTCATGTTTTCATTAAAGTTTATAATTTCATGGAATGAGTTTGTGTTTTTGTTGCAGGGTAATAACCTTATTGCTGTGTTACCATGGGAGGAATGGTGGAATTTCGAGCTCACAAAAGATAACACAAATCCACATATTGCATTGCTCCCTTTGCATCCTGAACTTAGGGCTAAGTTTAATGAAACGGCTGCATGGGAATATGCACGAAGCATGATAGGAAAACCTTACGGTTATCATAATTTAATATTTAGCTGGATTGACACTATTGATGGCAATTATCCACCACCACTTGATGCTCATCTGGTAATGTTGTTGAAATCATCTCAAAAATTCCATATAATATTTAGTTCGCCCACAAACATTTTTACTGCCCATCTAAACCTGTTTCTATAAATAATTATGTGTTACTTATTATTACAAAAATGAATTTACAATCATAATCCAAATCTTTGAATAAAAATGATTTTGAAGGTTGCATGCTTTAAAAATAGAAGTTGGTTGATTTTCAACCCAACTTGACCCGTTCCCCTTTTTAGCTATATTTGACCCATTTGGCCTGTTTGAAATAAAACACAACCCAAATCCACCCATTCAGAAGTAAGGGTGTCGAGATCACCAATTCTATTCTTTCGTTTATGCCTCACTTGTGATTTGGTTTTAAAAACAACACTAATGTTAACAATGTTCTTCATATACAAATATTTTGTTTTAACCATTTAACATTTTTGACTTGTTAGTCTCATTTACATGGTGCGAGAGAAAGATGTATTTGTGGGTCCGATCTATTAAATCATTGTCTTCTTTCTAATGATCTATGGGTTATATGAGGCTAGTTACCTTGGTGTAGATTAAGCCAAAAAACTTCTTGCTCGATGGGACCCACAAAATGAACTATTTTAGGCAAATGATATATGGTATTAATTATAGTATATTTCCAACCGTGGCATACAGGTTGCTTCTGTTATGACCGTATGGAACCAATTACAACCAGCATATGCAGCCAACATATGGAATGAAGCCTTGAACAAGCGGCTTGGTACTGAGGTTAGTAACAGGGTTTCTTGAGTTTGTTTATAAAATGTGTATTTGGTTTGGTTTTTAGGGTTGTTAATCACACATGCACACAAAGGTTTAGAGAGTGTTGGGATGTGTACTTAAAACTAACTGTTGCCTCTATCATGTAAATTATGTGACTTTGACCTGTTGGGGATAAAAAAGAACAAACCCACCCATTATTTCGTAAACAAGTCAAACTTGTCACCTTTAAATTTGAGTATTTCAGTATCTGATGAAATAATTGATTCCCATTTTATTTTTCTTGTTACCTAAGGGGTCAAAATAATTAGATTTAGAGAAGCAAGTAAATACCTTGCTTTTAGAAAAAACTGATTATCAAGATAAATGCCAATTTACCTATTATTTAATATTGCAAGTAGCAAACATTTTACCATCCCAAATTTCAGTGTTTAATAGTGTCTTATTTGCAGGGTCTTGACCTTCCTGAAATTTTGGTAGAAGTTGAAAGGCGTGGTTCGTCTTTTGCAAAATTATTAACGATTCCTGAACAGGATGATTGGATATACGTTGATGGAAAATCGACTTCTTGTGTTGCTTTCATCCTTGAAATGTATAAAGAAGCAGGACTCTTTGGTGATCTTGCAAATGAGATTCAAGTTACCGAATTTACAGTAAGTTTTTCCAAGATTTGAAGATACCCATCAATAAAAAGTCGCCAAAATTACATTAGTTTTATTTCGAGATTTGCAGATACCCATCTGGGTTTCAATTAAAAGTTACCGAATTTACAGTAAGTTCTTTCCAAAATTTGCAGATGCCCATCTAGGTTTTATAAAAAGTAACCGAATTTACATTATGTTTATTCAAGATTTTCAAATAACTGTCTGAGTTATAGAAGAAAGTTGTTGAATTTGCCATAAGTTTTCCAAGATTTGCAAATACCCGGCTCAGTTTTATAAATAATTATTCTGTTAAAATCTTGCAAGTTTTCAAAGTCTGTAACTGTACACATATTAGATCGTGTTTCTTTTGTTGATGGATATTTTGAGGCGGAGGGAGTAACGTTTTAACATTTAACATAATATGACCCATAATAAACAAAACATAACCTGAATTGACCCATTTGAAATGGTCTCCTCTAATATTAGTCAACACCTATGCAGATAAAGGATGCATACACGCTCAATTTCTTTGAAAACAACATGACCCGCCTGCCAAAATGGTGCAATGACGGGGACACAGTAAAGCTTCCATTTTGTCAAATTACTGGAAAGTATCGAATGGAACTACCTGGATACAATACTATAGAACCGTACGCCCATATGGCTGAAACTTGTCCATCACTGCCCCCAGATTATTTCAGACCAAAATATTGCTGATCGGCAGTTACAAGTAGTAACACTATAATAATTTATTTACACGTGTATATACATGTATTTATTCGATTAGGGTCATGTGTAGTTTGTTTCAATGTCCAAGAATGTCTGGTTAGTATTTCAGTAGATTGTTTATAAGATTGTTCATCATGCCACCTTGTGTGTGTTTTTAATACACACCAACTGTATGATGCAATTATATGTTTTCAATAAATGAATGATTATATATTTGTAAAGTTTGTGTTTTTGTGGTTACTCTGCTTTGGATCATGAAGGTATGTTTGTTTGATTTTCGGCTAACGAAACAACATATTTTCATAACTGTAACTGATGTTCTTCTGTCCCTAAGAGGATATTCTTGTGATAAAGTGATGTATTCTTCAATCAAAGGTAGTGGGTTTAAATATTATAGAGTGCAAGTATGGTGATTTTAGAAGTAAAGTAGATTTAAAGTGGAGAGTGTGTGTTCGTCTATAATAAAAAAAATATTCTTGTTCTTCATCTTCATATATGGAGTTCTTACTAATGATTAGTGATCTATGTGGAAATGGATCTAGTGACGTGATCAGGATCGTTTTGGTGTTGATTACATTAAATAAAGTACTTAAAAAGTGTGGCATTGTTGGTGAGGGCTTATAATCTACTTTCGAGAATGCTCAAGTGTCAGTTTTTTTAATTCAAAGTAAAATGTTTGATTTTTCTTTTGCTTAACATAGGTGCTGAGTTGACGCATTTCGCACACATAGCCCATTAACAAAAGAGATGTCGAGTCCTGAAGTAATATTCAATCTTAAATACTACTAATGTTATTTGGCTTTTTAGCTCTGGATGAGAGTAGATAGTGTTTATCAACTATTTCTACTTTAGTTATATTTCTCAATCATCAGCGATTAAGTAAATAAAACCTAACAATTATTCTATTGACTCCGTACTCATTGTTGGTGAATATGATGTTTTCTTATCATCATCATAACAACTTATTACATCTTCTACTCCATCAATTTAACCATGTCAATAATATTTTGTAAAACGTAAAGTTGATGGTCATATATCCTCTTTTTATATTAAGTTATGAATGTGTATACAATGTTATGGTCTTAATGTTTTAATGACCGGTGTTAACATACAAACATGAGTAGGCCCAAAAGAGGAAAATCTTGATAAAGAACACACAAACTAATAATCTTATACTAAATTATCCTATATATTATTTAAAAACCAAAGAAAAAAAACAGTAAAGTTTGTGATTTTTAAGTTTTGACCATATGGTTTTTCATCTTTTACATTTTGATCCTCACTCTTGTGTTTATATGTAGACAGATATAGATTGATTGTAGAGAAAGAAAGAGTGTTGCGGTGCTTGATGTTGTCGGAGACGTCAGAGACAGTGTGGCGGTGTTATTTTTAAAAGTATAACCCTCTAATAAATTGTTTTAGTGTGTGTTTGGCTCGAGGGATTATCTATATATGAATAGAAAGTTTTGATGAATAGTAAACTTTTGTCTTTTCTATTTTAACCCCAAACTATAGGTATTTTCATTTTGGTTAGAAAAGTTTATTTTAAGTTTTCTTTTGTTGTTTGTTAAATTTCATCAATGCATCCGCGTTTGTATTCGGTATTTTCGACACTTATTTTTACAACGGAGTATGCTTTTGGGTTTTTCGGCGAAGTGACAGCCGCTTTTACGATGGAGAACGGTTTTTATGACGAAGTGCACTTTCAGATGTTTACTACCAAGTGATATTCGCTTTTATGAATGGGTACGCTTTAGGGTTTTACGACAAAATGTTTTTAATTTGTGTTTCGATACTCAGGATCGTGGCGCCGTCGACGGACCAAATTTTTGGGCTTTTTTTTTTTTTTGTTTTAGGTTTTCCAAAAGTATAATTGTGACATGTGTTTGTAATCAGGTTTATTGATGTCTTTGGGTCTACGTATAAATAACCGTTGCTGGTATGTGTTTTGGTGTTCCGTTGCGATATTTGAGATCGTGACGGAATTTCTGTGGGTGACATATCTGGTTGGAGTCAAAGAAATGGGAATTTTCAAACTTTCAATCACAACATAGGTCATGTTTGGGAAGAACAAAAAAGTTACTGTTGACTTTTTGGAGGGGTAAAATGACCAAAATACCTCTCCAAAAGTCACCAAAAGTTAAAACTTTCTGACTTTTTAACTTTTTGAAGGAGTATTTTGATCTTTTTACCCTCTAAAAAATCAAAAAGTAATTTATTTTTATTTTGTCAAACATGCACATAACAACTGCCTAGAAGATGTTTGTTTAAATGCCAACAACAGCAATCGTTAAACCGAATGAAATTCATCAACATCAATTGCATTTCAACAGATGTAACGTGAATCAAATGCTGTCCAATTTCAAACCCCTAAAACACTCACCACTCTCCATCATCTATCTTCCCAAAACCCCAACAAGAACCCTAACCCTAATCCCACCAATGTCGACCCTTTCTAGTCCCGATAATCGAAGACCCATGTGTCAATCTTGCTCAAAACCAACACGCGTATGCTTCTGTAATCGATTCAAAACCCCAATTCTTGAAAACTCCATAGCCATAACACTTCTCCAACACAGTTTAGAGAAGAAACACCCCTTAAATTCAGCTAAAATCGCAACTTTAGGGCTCAAGAACGTCAATTTAACTTATGTTTCTGATGTTGTTTCACAAGCCCACTTCGATATACACTTTCTTGAATCAAATCATGATCTGGGTCATCATGATTCGGTCGAAAATCGCAAAAAGATTCAACCTTTACACCCTGCTGACGTCAGTTTCACTGTTGCAAAAAGGGGTGTCATCAACCAAGATTTTGATCAGCTTTTGGTTGATCAGTTTGTGATTGATGGTGTGAGAAATGGGTTTGTAGTGAAGAAGATTCAAAATGGGATTGATGGAAACAACATTGAAGAATTTGAAATGGTGGTTCCTGCAGGATCAATGCTGTTGTTCCCAAGTGAGAATTCGATTGGGGTCGAAGAAGTCGATTTCACTGTCAAGAATTTGATTGTGTTAGATGGGACATGGGCTAAAGCAACTAGAATGTACAAAGAGAATCCATGGTTGAGATTGTTGCCACATTTGAAATTGGAAGTTGATCAGTTGAGTTTGTATGGTGAAGTGAGGCGACAACCGAAAGCCGGATGCTTGTCGTCCATCGAGAGCATTGTTTATGCTCTCAAGGCAGTTGGGGAAGATGATCATGAAGGTTTGGATTGTTTGTTAGATGTTTTTGAGTCTATGGTTGGAGATCAAAGGAGATGCATGAATGAAAGATTGAATTTTGAAAGCAATATTAGATCCAATTGAATGTTAGATTGTTGTTTTACATGTTTATCATACAAAGAGTTGTTTATTTTTAGATGGGTGGTTTGTATGTTAAGAGGTCTTGACCTAAACGTTATGTATGATTATTGTTTCTTTTTTGTTAATGTTATCAAATACTCATCACATTAGCACAAACAAAAATATAAAATAAGGTCCATTAGAAACAAAGCCATCCTTTGTCTTTGGTACTTTATATGTTATCAGTTGAAATATTGAACTAAAATATTTATTTGTATTAAAGATTTTAATCATAAAATACATTTGTAGTTGTATTTAGGGAACACTATTCGTGTAATCCTTTTATCTATGTGAGTGAAATAGGTTGACGAGTTGGGTTGTAATCAAGTTAATACGAATTTTAAAGAGTCCTAAACTAGTTGATGGGTTGAGAGCAATTGTTGTAAATGTGTTGAAAGGTTAACAAATAATCTTTAAAATGATCGGTGGATTAAATTCTTTAACTAAACGACTTAATCTAGTTGTAATAATGTCAAAAACCCTAATTTGTTTTATCTCATCCATCCTATTACTTTATAATGATTTTAACTAAGCAAATTGGATTTTAATAATCCAAAATATTACTCAGTAGTCAATAATAATTCATACAAACAATTTGATTAAAGACACACTCAACATTCGTTTTCATAACCAAGGGAAATCATAGATTTACACTTGTTTACGTTTAATTTTCACTTGATTTTACTTGTATATTTCCTTATTTCGTTTATAATTATAATTTTGAGTGAAATCAATAAAAAAACAAAGGTGAATATGTAAAGGTTATGTATCAAAAGTGACTTCATCTAAACAAAATGGAGGGCTAGGTGTGAGTAGTTTACATGCTATGAATATTGCCTTATTAACCAGATGGATATGGAGATTTAAAACAGAGAAATCTTCATGTTGGAGAAATGTTATTTTGGCTATCCACTCATGCAGGTCTATGGTGTGGAATATTGTTTCGGTCAAGAAAAATGGTGCTAGCTTATGGAAAGAGATATACAATGTGGAAAGGGATCTTAAAAATTACAACATTGATGTTAATAACTCTTGCAAAGCGGTGCCGGGAAATGGTGAGAGTATAAGGTTCTGGTTGGATAGATGGATTGGTGAAAAACTAATATGTATTTAATTTTCTTTTTTTGTTCAATACTGAAGAGAAAAAGAATGTTAAATTAAAGGATTGTTTCACTAAAGAGAACAACACCATTACTTGGAAATGGAGATTGTGTTCAGTACAACTTAATATGGATGAAAGCAGGGATCTTACTGACTGCTTGAATGTTCTTTCTTAATTTCAGGTTTATGGAGCAACAAAAAGACCTCCGGACAGATGGGTTTGGGTCGATGATGATGTCAGAGATTTGAAATTTACAACCAATAGCATCAAGACCAAGATAGACAACTTTGGCATTGTGGCCCCAAAAGACTATTGACTAGAACAACTGTACTCTCATTAAAGTTGATATCCTTATTTAGAGAGCTAATCAAGGTAGAATCCCTACTAGGTGGGCTATTTCAAGAAGAGGTATCCATGTCCAATCAATCATGTGTCATTTATGTAATAAAGTTCCGGAATCACATGACCATTTGTTCATTGCGTGTCACGTTTCTGATCACTTGTGAGCGATTATCAGCCAATGGTTGAAAATTCAACCTATATACACTTCTTCTTTTGAAGATATTATGAGAGTTCAAAACTCGATGGCGGGTGACAAAGCAAAATAGAAGCCTATTCAAGATATTATAATGATAGCTTGTTGGTGCATTTGGAAAACAAGAAATAATCAGGTTTTTAATGGCAAACTTTCCTCGGTGGATAACCTATTTAGCGAGGTCAAGTCAATGTCGTATCTATGGATCAACAATCGTTCACATAAAATTAGTGTGGAATGGAACAAATTACGAACTTTTAACTTTTTATATGTATTTTTTTTCTCCTTTTGTTACTTTTGTTTGTATTGTTTGTATAGCCTAGGGCTAGTTTTTTATTATATTTCATCTAAAAGTGTTATTGGCCAAACATCTCGTCTGAATTATTATGAACAAACATATCATAGATAATCATACTATGTGATTGATTTTTTAAAATTATTTAAGAGTCTTAAACCCTAAACCCATAATGTTTGGAACAAGCATATCATCTTCTTCCTCCACACCTGCTAATGCTTAAACTCATCTCACGGCGGCACCACCACCACCTCCACCACCACAACCCACCGGCGATCACCATCATCACCCGTCAACTAACTCAATCCCATTTAGACGACCCACCTTTCTCCCCAATTTCCAAAACCCCCAACCCCCAAAATCAACAAACACAAACACACAATCACAATCACAATCACAAACACAAACACAAAAAACCCAAACAAGATCCACCAAACAACAAACCCCAAATCAATTTCCCAATAAAATCCGATCTACCCTTTGATTTCCGATACTCATACTCCGAATTCAACCCCTCTGTTGACCCGATCGGGTACCGGGAAACACCCAAGTTCTCGCCTTTCGGGCCGGGTCGACTTGACCGGAAATGGACCGGCACGGCGGCTCCTCCGCCGGAGACGGTGGATGTGGGCGGAGTTGAAGAACAGAGGAAGGTGATTCTTGGGGAACCGTTGTCGGAGGATGAAGTGTTGGAGCTTGTTGAACGATATCGACATAGTGATTGCTCAAGACAGATCAATTTGGGTAAAATCTTGAATCTTTAGTGCTACATTGGTGTAATTTGATTTCATGTTGTTGTGGAAAAACAATGTTTGATCTTGTAGTTGGGGCATTTGGGATTACTTGAATTGTGAGTGTTTTGAACATGGGTTCTAGCCGTGGGTAACAGCTCCGGCACAAAGTGTTTTGCGTATGTTAGATCAGCGGGAATTAAGTCAAGCAATGAGTACGCCCTTAGGGGTGATTGGACATAGTTATTACAATAATAAATATTAATCATAATCATAGTCATTATAACTATAGCACCCGGCCCTTCGTACCACTAATATTGTCTGCTTTGCTCACGAAGAGCTAATGGATTTGTTTTTAGTTGCCCGGGTGAAAACTTTCAAGGGATGTCACCCATCCCTGGATTGCTGCCACCTAAGCATGATTAACTGTAAAGTTCTAATCTCATCCACAACAAATACACCCAAAACGCGTTAATAATATTAGATGCCAGACATTACTTATGAACCAGAAATATCTCCTGTCCACGGCCGATGTGTGATTTGCCTAGAATGTTACAATAACTTTTGCCAAACACTTTGAGAGTTATTAAGGTGAATTCAAGTTGTGATAATCACTTTATGCATAATGTTACCATGATGGGCCGCGTTTGGTTTACTATTTCACTTCCAAAAGATCTTGATTCTTGTCTCTCAGAGATAAGCGAACACTAAGATTCGTTTGTTGAAACTAGAGAAAGGAAAATTTGATTGGATCTTGTTTTATTTATCTTTTGTAATAATATGTGATTAATGAAACTTGTGATGTGTTAGGAAAGGGTGGTGTTACTCACAACATGATTGATGACATCCATAACCATTGGAAAAAGGCTGAAGCCGTGAGGATCAAATGCTTAGGCGTCCCGACTCTTGACATGGACAATGTGTGTTTTCATCTCGAGGTTTGAATCAATCTCTCTTTTACTTAGAGGTGGCAATTTGGCCCTTTTGAATGGGTGAAATTTGTCTATGGGTCGAAAATTGTCCAAAGTGTATTGTTAATCACTTAATCCATACAACCTACTAAATCATGCTATTCCAAAAATCAGATTGTTATTGTAGTAATATATTCTTTTGTAGTCATAGCTCTTTTACTTAAGAGTGGTAGTTTTAATCAATTTACTCATATACGAGCTGACTCGATTATATTATCTCTTACGAATAAACTGGTCGAAAGTCATTCAAAGCGTATTGTTAATGCATACAACCTACTAAATCATGTTATTTAAAAAGGATTATCATTTAATATTTGTAATTCTTTTACTTAGAGATGGGAATCTCGAGCCTTTTACTTATGGGTTGACTAAGGTTGTTTGTTATTTCTAGTTTCTAATGGGTCAAAACGAGTCAAACACTTAAACAGGTCAATAGTCAGCCAAGTTGTATTGTTAATGCATACAAGTATACAACCTACTAAATCATCTATTGTTTTAAAAACAGATTATATTACTATCTAAGTATGTAACTAGTAATCATATCTAACAAACAAATTATTCATTAGAAGTTGGTCAAAAAGGTTTAAGGTCAACTTGACCCGTTGCTCAACCCACCCATTTTGCCACATGTCTTTTACTTGATCGGATCCTCTAGAAAAGCTCTTAGCTGATTAATTTGTAGAAATTTGCAGGATAAATCTGGTGGGAAGATTATATACCGACACATTAATATCTTGCTTTTGTATCGGGGACGAAACTATGACCCTAAAAACAGGCCCGTTATTCCTTTAATGCTATGGAAGCCATATCCACCAATTTATCCTAAGCTTATAAAGAATGTTGCTGATGGGTTGACTTTCGAAGAAACAAAAGAAATGAGGAACCGAGGACTTAATTCTCCACCTGTCGTAAAACTAAGTATGTGGTTTTATTGTTCTTTTGGTTGGCTGAGGGACGCACTTTTCATAATCAATAACATGCTGAGAACTGCGAGAATTACATAATGCATATGTATCTATTGCTTTGAATGTGATACACTAGATGTTATACGTAAAACCGCCTTTGTTCTCTATCCACTACTTTTAATTATCTTTTATTCACTATATACAAGTGCATTATGCGATTCTTGATGTTCTCAATATATCATTGGCTATTAGATGAACATAGCCCTTGGTTTTGTTAACAAATGTCTTAAATGCTCTTCTCTGTATTTAACATTTGCCAAAATATTCTGGTTGACTGGAGTTTGACATTGCGTATTACATTTCTTGTGCAGCAAGAAACGGCGTGTATGTTAATGTGGTAGAGAAAGTGAGAGAGGCTTTCGAAACCGAAGAAGTTTTGAGGATTGATTGTGCCCATGTGGGTATGAGTGACTGCAAAAGGATAGCTGTGAAGCTAAGGGTATGTTCTTTCCACTTTATATATAGAACTTATGATAAAAAGTTTTGATTTTTATGTTTCTTGGAAGACAAGTTTGATACTGTTAGTGTTTTGTTGCACAGGATTTGGTACCTTGTGTCCCTATATTGTATAAAGATGAACAAATTATCATTTGGAAAGGGAAGAAAGACGTGTAAACATGTCGATTCTAAGGGTAGTTGTTGGTATGCAGTCAGCGTCGAACATTAAGCACTGGCTGTTTATGAGAGCGCTATAGGTGGTGCAACGGGTGGATGACCTTAGTTGAAAATGGTTGCTAGTAGTAACGCGAAACATCAAGGTCCTAGGTTGCCTTAGAACTTAGAAGCAGTGACTTGGTTTGTTATCAGTCAAAAGCATACACATTATCCGGGCTCAAGTCACTGATTCAAATCCTATAATTGATTAGTTTTCGTTATAAATGGTTCAGTTATTTTGTTATCGGGAAAGGTGGACCGTTGGTTCAGGTGCAGGTCAATTCATACGCTTTTTGGTGGGGTGGGCAACCGCTCAGGGCTCGATCTCATTGAGGTCTGAAAATTTTAATTTATTTATATATGTATGTATGTTTTTATAAAGAAAAACCTATAGGCCATTAACAAAATTTTAATTTATTTATATATGTGTGTATGTTTTTATAAAGAAAAACCTATAGGCCATTAACAAACCTGTTAATAAATCCAATAACAAGTTAATTTTTTTAGCCTATTAAACCTAAGGTCCATTTACATTTTAACTAGTTTAGTTTACTATCATGTACCCAATCTAAATCCATTTGAAAAAATAGCATCCCGATTCGCTTAAGTAAATTATATTATTTTGATACAATACTTTTGTTTATGGGTATAACAATTATTGTCATCTTATAAACTTTTTACATACGAGTTATTGACTTTATATTATATAAGCCTATTTTTTTCTCTACACCCAGGGCCAAAAATATTTCAGCGTTCTCAGTGACGGCTCTGGTCGGTTAAATAAAGTAATACTTTATTAATAAAATATATAAATGATGACTTTAATGTTGGTTTGGTTACATTTGATTGTAATATCATATAACAAAGCAAATTTACTTATAACATCATTTTCAGCTATAAGCTTCAAAATAATTTCAAAAGCAGCATTTCACAATTAAAACTTCACCGTAAAACAAATCAAATGAATTTCCTAAAGGCAACTAACCACTCCATGTTCTAAAAATGATTCGCTAAATTTCTAGGTCTACAATCTTTTTTGTGATTTTTGTGTAAAACTTTAATGGAATATTATAAGATTATACAGAAATGAATGAGAAAAACAATTGAATATATAGTTGTTTAGACGAATGTAAACTAATAACCGATACAAATTTAGCAACTTATGCATTTATCTTAGAAGTTTCAAATAATTTAGACATTGTTCTTGAAAGAAAAATGAGTCAATTTTATTTTTCGAAGTGGCTAAGTGTAATAAGGTTGAAGCGGTGTCGGAGCTTGAACCACATCAGGGCATGAGCGAAATATTATATACTTAAATGTATAGACATTGTTTCCATTAGTAACCTGCTCCTCCAATATTCTTCGTTTGTCCTTCATTATCTGTCATCCTTCTGCTTACCGTATGGAATGCGCACCCACCCACAAATTTATGTAATACTAATTACCAACTTTGTTAAGCTTTAAGGGTTGTACAATATGCATAATAACTTGTATTTATCTTTGTCTTTTTTTCTAATGCTTAACTTTTTTCTTATCTTAATCCAATACTTTTATACTTTTACAATTTGGCCATAATTTGCGAGTTAACTCACCGCAGCGTACATGTGTGGTTCAACGTTTTTACCCTTATATTTTCCCTGTTTGACGACCCCGTCGCCACATACTGATTCTAGATCGACTTACTTATTGTTTTATATGTTTTACGTTCCGCCTACGTTGTTTAACATTTTTGCACATAATTTTCGTTCGTTTTTATTTTTATTTACTACTACGGGTTTTTTGGATGTTAGTGATCACTGACGGTGGTGTCATTTGTGCTACTTGATATGGTTTTACGCCCCCGCTGCAACGCAGGGGCTTAAGACTAGTATTATATAATTTGTAAAATTTACAAAATTTGAAACATATTTGAAAGATTTTAGGAGGATTCGGCCAACCATTCTTGTACTTCTACATTTTATATTAAAAGCACCTTGTAAATTTATATTTAAACTGTTTGACCACAATTTTTAATTATTAAACTTGTGCAATAATTTTACATTTTATATTAAGCATATCTTTAATATATTTTATTTGCCTTCAATGATGCTGTATTTTGCATTTGACTTTATAGATTTTATACTTAAATAAGTCGATAATATAATTTGACTCTGTCAATCTTGTAATTAACTTTGTCGATCTCATAGTTTACCATATTTAATTTATATGATTGAAAGGTTGTTACAACTAATGCATATTTTTATAGTAAAGAGTGATAGTAAAGAGTGACCCGTGAACATGACTAGAAACTAAACACATTAACACAAACATAAAAGGTTTGAAGAATTAATTGATGAAGTATCATATGGATTTAAAAGTTTTAATAAAAGTTTATAAAGTAATTAAATATGAAATCATATAAAAATAAAATGATTTTGAAATTGAAAATTTAGTTAAACACTAAATTAATTATTTGCATAATTAGATTACTAAATAAATATCGAAATAAACACAGAATTTAAGTTATTGTCTAACAAATTTATGGTTTCATTCGGTTATTTTTTTATATTTTAATCATATGGGTGTAAATAATAGAGGTCCACAAATTCATTAAGAAAATTTTATTTTCATAAACTTTTGGAAAAAAATTAAAAACAATTTTTTATATTTAATCATAAAATTGGGTGTAAATAATATAGGTGCACAATTCATTAAGAAAATTTAATTTTCATAAACTTTTGAAAAAAAAATAAAATACTATCTCGTTCTTCTTAGATGTATCATAGTATGGATATTTAAGTATACCATTATAATTTGTTACAAGTTAAAACAATTCGATATTGCTAATGCATCTAAGTATGATTCAAGATAAAGTGTATACAATATATTTTGAAATTTTAAACTCTAACACACTTTAAGAAAAAAAACAAAAACTAGTCCATAAGATGTCTCGAAACCCGCCCTCACACAGACAGGTTCTATAAAATAGAACCTGTTTTCCGGGTCGGGTCGAGTCAGGGCTAGTTTTCTCTAACCGAGGACTCGAGATTCGGTTCGAACACGAATATATACACCAACACAACTAAACCTCAAATCACAAAACAAAAAGTATATACAACAATCAACTAACTAACCCTCAACTAACTACTAATCACTAATTAGCTAAACATACATGTAGCGCCGTAGAGGATCACTCGGGTATACTGTAAAGCTCATGCCTCCACGACCGTCGATGAAAGTCAAACGCCTGATCTCCACCGTTGATCAGCAAAGTCAACACCTGATCCAACGTCAACCCCTGCATCTCCTTCATACCCAATAACTCCTGCAACTGTTTCTTCGTGATCTTGATCTTCACCTCCGTCGCCGGCCGTTTCTCGCCGGAAGTTGAACTCCGGCCGCCGGAGTTCGCATCTCCGGCGACTCTTTTTCGAGTTTCAGTGCAAGATTCGCCGGAGAGAAGGGAATATTCCGGTGAAGATTCCGGCGAACCCCAGTAATCGCCGCCCCAGTGGTTGCCGGAGTCTTTCCGTACACAATTTCCCATTTGATTTGTGATTTTGTGATGAAATTTTGAAATAATATTATGGGAGTGATGATGGGTGTGTGTATATATAGGTGTGAAGAGGGTGTATGTATAGGTTGAGGTGATATGGATTGCCACGTAGGATGATGATGTGTGTCCTACGTGGCAGGTGGTGAGAATTGGTTTGACCTTATCCCTACCGAGTATTGACCAACAAATTCATTACCTTTTTATTATATTAATTAAGTTTAGAGAAAATGATTTTAATAATCCAACTTTATACCTAACTGGTTAATTATAATTTTAATTAAAAATTTGACCGGTATTAATTATAACTTTTGATTATATTAACACTGTTATTTTTTATGACGTGACACACGACATTGATTGTGATGTGACATATGATATAACGTATTACATTACTAAATGAATAATATAAATATATCACTCATTTTTTTGCGTCTTTTTATGTCCAAATTTCTCAACCAGTGACAAAAGAGTAATGTTGAACCATTTCAGAAACGATCTTTTATAAAAAAAAGTATTATATTTGTCTTTTTAGTTGTAACTACGTTATATGTCACGAGTCACGTCACGTGATACGTTATAAAAAACTAATGGATTTAAAGAACATTAGAACATATACTGTTTTTAGTAACGAAATCAAAAGTTGAAAATTATATTTGTTAAGTTGTTAGTTAGGATTAATATTGATAGATAGTTTAGATAAATAAATCCATTATCCTTAAGTTTATTATATAATAATTATTATAATATACATTAATTTGACATAATCAAATGTAATTAAAACAACTTCTTCGATTCCACTTTCAATTACTTTAGAATTGGATTGTCTGATCAACTATGCGTTTAAAGTGACACTTTATTCCTTTCACATATATGGAATAGTGGTATATTACATGTCTAAAATACTCTTATTGCATTATCATCTTTTGTCCTTAAATTTCACAATTAAGTGTGTTTAATGAAAGAAGTTTTACACGATAAGGATTAGAAGAATTTCACTGTTAAGCATATTTGATGGTGGATAAATTTTGTAGTGTGCGACTTACTGGGAAGTCTATGTTCATGTAACCGGAAACAAAGTTGTGAACTTTCGATGACGAAAACATACAATATTAGTTGGTATCAGGAATTCAATGTTTTAATTGTATGAGAATCAAATCATCAATCATGTCTCATTCAAGATGACGAGATGAATCTTCTAAAGAAGATAAGTCTCAGAGAAACCGATTATAACACCTGAGATAATTTCATATCAATTATGCATATGAGATATTTAAGTCATAAAAAATTGTTCAGGACTAAAACACAATCAATATCTTTTCATCGCTTTAGACGTAAATAATAGATTTTTATAATTATACGTGTTTCACTAAGATGTATTTCAAGATAAATAAGCTCTTGAAATCTTCTTAGAACAAAGTTATAGCAAACAAAAATAATAATATGACTTATTATTTATTAGAATGAAGATTGGAATAGGGTCTACTTTGATTCTCCCTTTTCCAAAAGATTTTTAAGTGAAATCTTGCTTTACTTTAAACAAACAAAAGCATGGCCTTTTTTCTTAATAAAATATAAAAGACACTTTTGTATTCATTAGTTGTTTATTTGCTATAGAAATAAGTATCTTCACTTAAAAAGCCATATATAATCATTATTATTATAAATAATCATTACAAAATAATAATAAGAATAGAGGTGCAATAGGATATAGACCAAGTCTTTATCTCAACCATAATTAGATAAAGCTTTGACTATTTATATACAAAATAAACAAGATAACAAAAGTTTTGTCTTAAACCCGGTCTAGCGGTTGAACCGGTTTGTTGTAGGTGTGAAAAGAGTTTAAGAATCGGATCTAGCAAGTGTGAACACAAATATGGTGATTTGATGCTTTCTTATAGGGTGTCTAGTGCACCTCCAACGTGAAGTGGTTGTTGGCATGTAACTAACAAAGGCAACTAAATCAAATAATGTCCTTTTTATAGAAAAAGCCTTAGATAGGTATGTTAAAATAATCACTTTAATATGTGTTTGTTAAATTATTTTTTTTTATTGTGTGTATGTTAGAGTTAAATATAATAACTAATAAATTAGTTTATGGAATTGAAAAATAGTTTATCACTTATGTTGGTTTCGTGTTTCTAAGACGACATACTGGTGGTAATATGTTTCTCTTCAATTCAAGAGTTCATGTGTTTAAACCTTATAAAAACATTTACATCATATTCATTATCATCATCCATATAATCACATTAAAAATTATTATTTTATTATGTTCAATTAAATAATATATCTTTATATCTTTATCATTACTCCTTTTTGCTCTTCCACTCACAATCATTTTCAAAAAAATTATAAGGATTGAACAGTTTTATTACAAAATACACAGATGAACAATAATAGTTTTACTCTTATTTACTCACAACTACTAATAACTATTTCATATAATATAAAAAGTACACTCACAAAAATATAGGGATGAGGATGTGAATGCTCTAAGGCATATGTATGAGTTGTTACGAGGAGTAGTCAAGTAGATTAGTCTTTGTTTTAGAAAAACTTATGTTGGTTTAGTAGTTAGTTGATGATGGAAGAGGGTGATTATGTAGAAAGATTAGATTATAAAATAGTTTTATATGTTATGTTGATATATTTCATTGTGAAACATAAGTATCATAAGATACACAAGAAGTTCAAATCATTTTGAGTCATCGAATACTTGTTTTAATGATGATATGAATGATTAGAACAAATACTATATTTTGCTTTATATAAAATAAACATAAAATTACAAATATATGATATAGAAAATAAAATATGTATAGATTTTATTGGATTATATAATACGTAAAGTTGTTTTATGAAAGTTAGTATGGCAAATTAAACAATACAAATAAAGCAATATCTTAAGTCATCGTTAAAATTTAACCTAAATGACACATTGGATTTAATGAATGATGATGTTATGATTATAGAGTTTATCATAAAATATATAAAAAGATTATATAGCAAATTACATTTATCCATCTATTCAAATTTTCAACCTCTTAAACTGAAAGAATGAATCTTACCATTAAGATATGTCCTCACATCATCATCTAATAGATGATAAATTAAATATAAAAGATTGAATGTATAACATTATTTGAAAATAAATGGATGTATATTTAGAATAATTGGTGATTAATTCTTAAAATATAGTAATTATCTCTTTTGTCGTCAATTCATCATTATTTTCATTACTTGTCTATTTAATTCTAAATCATGTGCTTAATCACCTATTACACCATCCCACCCACTAATCACACATCCACCAACCACCCGAGTCCGTACATTATTTTATCCATATCCATTTTCATTATATTCTTTTTATAAAATAATCAAATGTACTAACGAAGTGGAGGTGGGGTAGGGTGGGTATTGAGACGTTACTCACAGGAATACCGTCTTACCGTTGTGGTATCGGTGAAAGATGATAATTTCTGGGGAGTTTGAGCCGAGATGATACTTTGGGTGTGAATGTCTCCAGACCGTTGGCCTCTCCTTCAACGACTATAAGAACATTAAACATTAAAAAGTTATTAATTTTTCACTATAAATATATTTTAACATGACTTATTATACATCAATTTCACAATACTCTCCTTTTTGAAAAACAAATGATCTAATACAAGTTCGACGTCATCAAGTTTTGATGATTCATCTCAGAAGAATCAACGTAATTTCTTTTTTGTTATTTCACTCGTAAACAGATTGTTAGATTCTGAAACCCAAGACACTGCAAACCCAAGAACCTAAATTAAAATGGATGATCGTGCTAAGTTAGGCAAACGTCTTGTAAAAGATGTATCCCAACACTTTAAGGATGGTTCAGGAAAGATAAAGAAAAAGTTTATTTGATGCATAGTGAAGGAGAAAAAGCTTAAGGGTGGTTTGAGATTGAATGAACTCCCCCACCTTTAAAAAACGTTACAAAATGTTTGGTTAAAATTACTAAACACATCACACAAGTAATTATCAATTTAATTAATAGTATAGACAGAAGTATGGTCACTCTTGTGTGTGTTATAAGAGTGTCTAAGAAACTTAAGATGTAATATCTTTCATGTAACATCCTGTTTTATGGATAAAAATAAAATATTTGAATTGTATATTTTGAATATTGTATAACGAGTAAGTTTTGGGTGATATTATTATTAAGTTAAGTTATGTTTAAGCGAGTGTGGATTTTGTCTAATAATAATAATAATAAAGATAAAATTTATAATAAAGATAAAATGTATGTATGGTGTTTTTATTTTATTCAATCAAAAGTATAATAATATAAAAGAGAAAGAAAGGATAATACTCAAATTAGAAAATTAATAAATATATGTGAATAATGAACTTCAATGTTAGCCACGTTGATAAAATACTACAGGTGGTTTCATCACATTTAAGTTAGTCACTTTGGATGATTCTAGTAAATATAGATGAATTATTATTATATGAATCTTCTACATGAAGATATGAATGGCAACTAAAAGTTGCATATATAAACATAACGAGAGTAGAAGTCTAGAGGAGTTAAAAAAGAGAGAGAGAGGAAGCAAGGTGGTTTATTAATTTATATCCGGCACCGACCAGTAGTGATCTCAAGTCTTGAATTGTATTGTCGATAAATTTCATAGGTAAGTACACCGACCCGTAACTAATTTATGTTATATGTTTAACTACATGATATATGATGTTTATATTATGAGTTTGTACGAATTATATAGAGATGAAACGTGTTCAATTACATGTGATTTGAATTTATTTATTATGTGGAAGAAATGCTTTATATGATTACGGGTCCAAGTATGTGTATTGCTAGTTTAAAATGGAGTAAAATATATGTTATGTAAGGATTTCGGATGGTGAAATCCCAAGGGGTTCGGGTGTTGAACTCCACATATATAAAAAGGGGAGTTAAATATATGTAAGGATTTCGGGTGTTGAAATCCCAAGGGGTTTGGGTGTTGAACTCCACATATATACAAGAGGAGTTATTAATCCTCAAGGGTGAAAAATAAACCCATAAGGAATTTGGGCGTTGAATTTCAAAGAGGTAACGAGGATTAAATAAATAAAGAATTTGGATGTTAAATTCCAATGAAAGAAAATATGTTTTCGAAAATAAAGAGGTGTACTTACTTAGCGAAAGCTAATAAAAAAAATATGTTTTAAATGTTTTCAGGAAAAGCACCCATAAATGGTTAAAGCTTCACGGGCGCGACTGGACTGACGAAGGAACCCTACTCTCGTTTAGTACTTAATATAATAAATATTGTATTAAGAAGTTTGTAAAACGTTTATGTTTCTTGTAATATTTTTATATATATATAGAAATGATATGTCACCACAAGTGACAAATTTTGTTGTGAACTGGGACCTAAACTCTGATAAAATTGGTGAAAGTATTTTATAAAAAAAAAAAAAAAAAAAAAAAAAACTGGTGTGTTTCAAGTTGGTATCAGAGCACGGTTCAAGAGATTTAAGTATATAAAAGAAATACTTAGACTTGAACCATAAGTGCTATTGATATTAAAACGAAAGGGTTCAGTCCAGAAGCGCTCCAAGGAAGCAGATAAATGGGGAGTTTGTATTGGTGCTTTATGAAAACATATGAGAAAATATATGTATACTGAAATTTGTATGTTTGAGGTATGATATGATAGTTGGAAAATTATAATGAGAATAATATATTGTTTTCATACCTGGCCAGTATGAAGGTAATATATCATATCATTGTGAATTTCTAAAGATCATATTGTATTGAAAACGTCAAAGAGTAAGTGTGGGGATGGGGAGTATATATGCATAAAATGATGTGTATGTGTAGTATGTTATAAATGCATATATAGTACTTTTTGATCTTAGATATATTGTTTGTCTTGACAATAAAGTATGGAGTATTAAGGCCTTAAATAAGTACTTGCATTATAGAAATCATTAGAATAAAAATAACGTAACTAAATAATTTATTTAGAGATATGGCGGATGAAAGAGGGGAGAATGCTATACAAGGCGAGGGAAGTCGTAACACTGAAAAGCATGTAGATGATGCTTCAGAAAGATCAGTGTATTCATCTCGTCTTAATAATAATACAACGTTTGTACCTGAGGAAATTCGTAGACAGATTGCCATTGAAGTAGGAAAGGCATTTGAAGCCAATATCCCATTTCTCCTAGCTGAAATGCAAAATTCTGTTGGAATTATGCTAGAAGAAAAATTGAAAAAGAATGAAGAAATTATAGAAAAACCTACAAATAATATGGTAGCAGCGCCAATAGCTGAAGTCGAAAAACGTCATTGCACGTATACAGACTTCATGGCTTGCAAACCTTTGCAATTTAAAGGTGAAATTGACCCTTTGGTTAGCCAAAGGTGGATAACAGCCATGGAGACTATTTTCGATACGTGTCATTGCGACCCGTGCGATGAAGTGATGTTCGCGACAAACCAGTTTTGTGAAAGAGCTAAAGACTGGTGGGATATGGTGAAGAAGGAGAAGGGGAGAGAAAGAATCAGGAATATGTCTTGGGAAGAATTCAAACCAATCTTCCTAAAACATTTTAGTCCGCGTGTTGCAATTGATCGTATCACTGAGGAACTCCTTCACATGCGTCAAGGCAACGAAACAGTGGATGAAATCTTTGGCATTTTCTATGATAAAGCGAAGTTTTGTCCTTCGCTTTTCACTTCTGAAGAAATGTGGATGACTCGGTTCCATCTTATTCTTAAGACAGAAATTAGAGAATTTATTTCTCCATCAAAATGTGGAAGTCTTGAGGAGCTTCTTAATTGGGCTCGTGAGCGAGAAATGGAACTAAAAAGGCAAGCAGAAAGAGATGGAAAACGGAAGGCTGAGGCTGTGGTTCCTGCAGCACCAACAAAGAAAACAAGATTTTCAAAACCTGTCAAAGGGTTTGGTTCAATCAAAGAATCTGGTAATTGTCAATTTTGTGGGAAAAGACATCTTGGAGAATGTCGTTACAAGAACCCAATTTGTTATAAATGTGGGAAACCGGGGCATACCGCACCACAGTGTACTAGCCCTGTAAACCTATGTTATAACTGCTATAAGCCAGGGCACATGAGAAATGATTGTCCAGAGCTTAAAACAAAGTTTGCCAAAGCTACGGAAGGATCAAGGGCCATAGAAAACGTGAAACAGTTGGAAGCTCCAAAACCACGGGGCAGGGCTTTTCAAATTACTGCAGAAGAAGCAAAGGTTGAACCTGACGTCGTCACAGGTACCTTTCTAGTCAACTCCCTCCCTGCACATGTTTTATTTGATTCTGGAGCTAGTAGATCCTTTGTATCTATAAAGTTTGCATGCCATAGTACTTTTGTTAGAAGTAAATTGGTACATGTGTTAGAAGTTGATATTGCTAGCGATAAAAGTTTCTCCGTATCTGAAATATGTCGAAACTGTAAAGTAAATATTCAAGGAGAGGAATACAATATCGACTTAATTCCAATAGAGTTAAAGGAATTTGATGTAATAATTGGGATGGATTGGCTGTCCCAGCATCAGGCGTTGATAATTTGCAATCGAAAGATTGTTCAATTTATGTCGCCAATGGGAGAACAAATCTGTATCTACGGAGAAAGAAAGAGCAACATAATTGTATGCTCAATGGCAAAAGCTAAAAATTATATACGACATGGTCATCAAGCGTTTTTAGCCTACGTGGCTGATAAAGAAATGAAAGAGAAGAAACTTGATGAAGTCCCTGTAGTTAACGAATTCCCTGACGTGTTCCCTGATGAGCTACCGGGCGTTCCACCAACTAGGGAAATCGAATTCAAAATCGATTTAGTTCCTGGAGCTAAACCTGTTGCTAAATCGCCGTATCGATTAGCACCCAATGAGATGAAAGAATTGATGTCTCAGCTCCAAGATCTGTTGGATAAAGGTTTCATTCGCCCAAGTGTTTCACCTTGGGGTGCGCCTATATTATTCGTTAAAAAGAAGGACGGTAGCATGCGTATGTGCATCGATTACCGTGAATTGAATAAATTGACCATCAAGAATAGGTACCCTTTGCCTAGAATTGATGATCTTTTTGACCAACTACAAGGCGCTAGCTGGTTCTCAAAGATCGATTTAAGGTCAGGTTATCATCAAGTTAAGGTACGAGAAGAAGATGTACCTAAGACAGCTTTTCGTACTCGTTATGGGCACTATGAATTCGTTGTGATGCCATTTGGTCTAACTAATGCTCCAGCGGTTTTCATGGATCTTATGAATCGAGTATGTAAACCTATGCTTGATCGTTCTGTCATCGTCTTTATCGATGATATTCTCATCTATTCTCGATCCGAAGAAGATCATGCTCAGCATCTTCGTGAGGTTCTCAATGTGTTAAGAAAAGAAAAGTTATATGCAAAATTTTCTAAATGTGCATTCTGGCTTCGAGAAGTCCAATTCTTGGGTCATGTGGTGAATGTGGAGGGTATTTTGGTGGATCCCGCTAAAATAGAGACTATTATGAAATGGTCACCTCCTAGGACCCCAACTGAAGTCAGAAGCTTTCTGGGTTTAGCTGGTTATTATCGGCGTTTTATTCAGGATTTCTCGAAAATAGCTTCCCCGTTGACAAAGCTAACTCGAAAGAATTCAAAATTTGAATGGAACCCAGAACAAGGAAAAGCATTCCAACTTTTGAAAGAAAAGTTAACTAAAGCTCCTGTCCTGGCATTACCGGAAGGAACTGAAGATTTCGTAGTTTACTCTGATGCCTCACGTGTCGGATTGGGTTGTGTGCTTATGCAAAGAGGGAAGGTAATAGCGTATGCTTCACGACAATTGAAGTCACATGAAGCAAATTACCCAACCCATGATCTTGAATTGGCTGCGGTCGTATTTGCGTTGAAGATCTGGAGACATTATTTGTATGGTACGAAGTGCACTATCTACACTGATCATAAAAGTCTGAAATATTTCTTTGACCAGAAGGAATTGAATATGAGGCAACGACGATGGTTAGAACTGGTCAAAGATTATGACTGTGAAATACTTTATCATCCGGGTAAAGCTAATGTTGTAGCTGATGCTTTAAGCCGGAAGGAGAATTACACTCCGATTAAAGTAAAGTCATATAAGCTGATTGTAAATTCAGACTTGTTTGATCAAATTAGAGTTGCACAAGTTGAGGCATTGAAAGAGGAAAATTTAAAGCGCGAAAGGATTATTGGTCAAGTCCATCTATTTGAGGAGAATGATAAAGGAATTAGAGTTCGTTTTGGACGAATTTGGATTCCTTGGACTTGTAAGGTCAAAACAATGATTCTTGATGAGGCACATAAATCAAAATATTCAATTCATCCAGGTTCGACCAAGATGTATAACGATTTAAAGAAAGAGTACTGGTGGCCCGGAATGAAAAGAGATATTGCTAAATATGTTGAAAAGTGCTTGACTTGTTTACAAGTCAAAGCTGAACACCAAAAGCCATACGGGAAAATGCAACCACTAGAAATTCCATTATGGAAGTGGGAGCATATTACGATGGATTTGGTGACGAAACTTCCTAAAACTGCCAAGGGATATGATGCAATATGGGTAATCGTTGATCGTTTGACAAAGAGTGCTCACTTTATACCCATTCGTGAAAACTATTCGTCTGAACGAATGGCGGAAGTGTACGTTAATGAAGTGGTCTCAAGGCATGGTGTGCCATTATCTATTGTATCAGATAGAGACACACGTTTCACTTCTAGATTTTGGAGGAAGTTTCAAGAAGGAATGGGCACCAAATTATTAATTAGCACAGCATATCACCCACAGACAGATGGGCAAAGCGAAAGAACGATTCAAACGCTCGAAGATATGTTACGTGCATGTATTATTGATTTTGGTGGCAGTTGGGACAAATATTTACCCTTAGCAGAGTTCTCTTATAATAATAGTTACCATTCGAGCATTGGAATGCCCCCGTTCGAAATGCTTTATGGTAGAAAATGTCGCACTCCTGTATGTTGGGGAGAGGTAGGTCAAAGAGAACTTGCTAATAAAGAAGTGGTGGAAGCAACGAATGAAAAGATTGATCAAATCAGAGCGCATTTAAAAGCGGCTCAAGATCGACAAAAGTCATATGCTGATAAACGTAGACGACCAATTGAATTTCAAGTGGGAGACTATGTTATGTTGAAAGTCTCTCCATGGAAAGGTGTGATTCGTTTTCGTAAACGTGGCAAGCTAAGTCCACGCTTTATTGGTCCGTTTAAAATTATTGCTCGTGTAGGGCAAGTGGCATATCGTCTAGAATTACCTGACGAATTAAACGGAATCCATAACACATTTCATGTGTCATATTTACGAAAATGTTTGGCTGATGAAACGACATATGTGTCGTTTAATGAGATAGAAGTGGATGAAAAGCTTAACTATATAGAAAAGCCGGTGGCGATTCTTGATCATAAAGTTAAGCAATTACGAAATAAAGAAATAAGTCAAGTGAAAGTGCAGTGGAAGCATCGGCGTGGTTCTGATACCACATGGGAAGCCGAGGATGAAATGAGGAAATATTACCCCGAATTATTTGAGGTATAAATAGGTTTCGGGGACGAAACCTAAATAAGTGGGGGAGAGTTGTAACATCCTGTTTTATGGATAAAAATAAAATATTTGAATTGTATATTTTGAATATTGTATAACGAGTAAGTTTTGGGTGATATTATTATTAAGTTAAGTTATGTTTAAGCGAGTGTGGATTTTGTCTAATAATAATAATAATAAAGATAAAATTTATAATAAAGATAAAATGTATGTATGGTGTTTTTATTTTATTCAATCAAAAGTATAATAATATAAAAGAGAAAGAAAGGATAATACTCAAATTAGAAAATTAATAAATATATGTGAATAATGAACTTCAATGTTAGCCACGTTGATAAAATACTACAGGTGGTTTCATCACATTTAAGTTAGTCACTTTGGATGATTCTAGTAAATATAGATGAATTATTATTATATGAATCTTCTACATGAAGATATGAATGGCAACTAAAAGTTGCATATATAAACATAACGAGAGTAGAAGTCTAGAGGAGTTAAAAAAGAGAGAGAGAGGAAGCAAGGTGGTTTATTAATTTATATCCGGCACCGACCAGTAGTGATCTCAAGTCTTGAATTGTATTGTCGATAATTTCATAGGTAAGTACACCGACCCGTAACTAATTTATGTTATATGTTTAACTACATGATATATGATGTTTATATTATGAGTTTGTACGAATTATATAGAGATGAAACGTGTTCAATTACATGTGATTTGAATTTATTTATTATGTGGAAGAAATGCTTTATATGATTACGGGTCCAAGTATGTGTATTGCTAGTTTAAAATGGAGTAAAATATATGTTATGTAAGGATTTCGGATGGTGAAATCCCAAGGGGTTCGGGTGTTGAACTCCACATATATAAAAAGGGGAGTTAAATATATGTAAGGATTTCGGGTGTTGAAATCCCAAGGGGTTTGGGTGTTGAACTCCACATATATACAAGAGGAGTTATTAATCCTCAAGGGTGAAAAATAAACCCATAAGGAATTTGGGCGTTGAATTTCAAAGAGGTAACGAGGATTAAATAAATAAAGAATTTGGATGTTAAATTCCAATGAAAGAAAATATGTTTTCGAAAATAAAGAGGTGTACTTACTTAGCGAAAGCTAATAAAAAAAATATGTTTTAAATGTTTTCAGGAAAAGCACCCATAAATGGTTAAAGCTTCACGGGCGCGACTGGACTGACGAAGGAACCCTACTCTCGTTTAGTACTTAATATAATAAATATTGTATTAAGAAGTTTGTAAAACGTTTATGTTTCTTGTAATATTTTTATATATATATAGAAATGATATGTCACCACAAGTGACAAATTTTGTTGTGAACTGGGACCTAAACTCTGATAAAATTGGTGAAAGTATTTTATAAAAAAAAAAAAAAAAAAAAAAACTGGTGTGTTTCATTTCATGAGTGTATACTTGTGACCAAGTGTTAAGTCACTCCCTTGCTGATTTCAAAGTTAGACAAAATTATTGAACCTCGATCATAAAAGTGAGGAAAGACTGGTTTCTACTTAAGGGTTGTTTGGTAACATCTTAATGATCATTAAGAGGCGACCTCTTAATGGTTCATAACCTCTGAATGGTTAAGAGGTAATTACAATGTTGAATGGTTTAGAGTCTTAGGGGTTGTTTGGTAGTCTTTTAATCAGTCTTTTAATGATTCAGATGTCTGAATGTTCAGCACTTAATGGTTCAGACTGTTTGTTTCGCGAGCAAATGTCAGAATGGTTCAAATATTTGCCTCTAAATGGTTAAGCATTATCCTAGTGCTGAATGGTTAAGAGGTCTAATGCTAAATAGTTAAGATCTCTTATCTGAATTGGTCAGACATTTGCATTTGAATAGTTAAACGATATAGTAGCTCTTAATGGTTCAGACCTCTTAATGGTTCAACACTTAATGGTTCAGACCTCTTATTGGTTCGGCACTTAATCATTCAGAAGTTACCAAACAACCCCTTAATGTTACCTATTAATCATTCAGCATTAGGATTTAGGGCTACCTCTTAACCATTTAGAGGTTATGAATCATTAATAGGTAGCTTTTTAATGGTCATTAAGAGGCTACCAAACAATCCCTTAGATATATACAACTTTTCGTGCTCATCAAGACACGCCCGTTACAAACCATAATATCATGTGATGCCCTTCTGCTATGTGTTGTTGTCTTTTCTCAAGTTCCTAAGCGTGCCCATTGTGTAATGGTGGTGGGAATCGGACGTCACACCATGTGTCATATGTGAAGTGTCGAGATGGTTTCACGCTCAAGGGTACGCTGGATGTCATGCGTGCATGCTCTTATTAACACCATATTAGTTGAAAATTAATATGCCTACTCCCTAACAAGTCCAAAGCAAAGCAAAAATCTATAAACTTTGATTATGAACAAGATAAAAATGACATGCTGCTACTCATCGGTACAAATATGTGACACTCAAATGACATGTAAATAACTCATGGCATTTTAACCATTTAATATGTAATGTGAGACTTTCTATTTATTTAACTCATACTTATCATAGTTGCTTGTATAGATATCAATTAAGTGAGCAATCATTTGTTTCAACTATTTGAGAGGTTTCAAAACAAAAAACGAAATAGTTTGAATTTTGAAAATATAAGCCCCCACCAAATTTCCATTTATAATTGTCGCCCAATTTGGTGCCCATGCACGTGAATAGTTGACTTCATATTTTTGTTTTATCTTCATAAATATTTAAATACAAATTAGTGTATGTTATAAATTTTAAGACTTTTTATATATAAAACTTAATACAGGACCGAAGGTTTGTTTTGGGTTTTAATCCTACAAAATGTATGTATTGATTATTGATTTTAAAAAATACCTAAATGTAGAGTCATGAGTGACCGTCCGATTGTTAAAAAATATAAGACTAAATACACAACAATTCATGTATTAACGTAGAGACTGGATCCATTTTATAAAAAATAAAATACGTGAAAAAAGCAGATACCCGACAAAATACTTCACGTGTAAGTAAAAAAGTAAAAAATGAGTTAAAAGATTTGAATTCACAATCATTTAAATGTGTAATAATTACTTTACTACCAGAATATTCAAAGTACAAAATACAAGTTTTTTTAATGACATTTGGAACTACCTCAAATATCCGAGTGAGCTTCCTGAGACAAGATGTAAACTGTCCGTACTGATATTGACCCTCCTAGCCTTACCCACCCAGAAACACCATCAATAAGAAAACCCACCACTCGACGAAAACACTCCTGAGTTGAGTTTACACCTAAAACCTAAAAGGTTTCAGGACAAACTCAAACCATAACCTCATACTATTATACTAACATATGAATTATACACCTTAAGTAATGAAACTGAAAAGGTGGGTCAGTGGTTCGTTAATGATTAAAATAAACGTTTAAACAAAATAAAATTTTGTACCTTAGATTTTAATGTAACGCGGGTTTATAGGACCCACTTGCCTTAAATGTCCTCTACTTTATAAGTTTTTAGAAAAGACCAATCCCATTGCCCCACTATACGCACCACCTATACCGTTGAGGATTGCTTTAAGCCTTTAATATTATTATTATTATTATATTTTAACATTCTTTTATCTTTTATATATAAACAAAAATACTAACAACATATTACTATTCTTATTAAAACTTTTGGTCGGTGATTTTTTTTTATTTTTTGTATTTTGTATGTGTTTTTATACAGTTTGTTTTAGGAGTGGGTTCGAGGTTTGGGGGTGAGGTTTTTCTTGTGAGTTTTTTTGTGTCCGGACACGTCTCTTTGATGTGTGTTTCGATTATGTTCGTTGGCGGTGTCTTTCTCCGGGTTCCTACTTTCTTTCTTTCGTTATCGATACCCTGACGATTCTCGCTATTAAGGTTTGGGTTTTCCTTTTGTTTGTTTTTTTGGGGCTTTGGCTTTCGTTGGTTTTTCTATTTTGGACTGTCGTCTTTTTGCGGCTTTGATTTTCGTTTGTTTTGTGTATGGTGTTGGGTATTGATTTAGTTTTGGGTTCTAAATATTCTGGTGTGTTATGGATTTGGGGTTTTGGTGTGTTTTACTTTGTGTATTTTGCTGATTTTATGGTTTTGAACCTTCATTTCGATTTTGGTTTAGGGTTACATTAAAACTCGCATAGTCGCGGCAACGCGCGGCGGCAAAACCTAGTTAAATAATGATATAGGTGTTTAAGGTATTGGTTTTTAAGTTATTCCGGTTTTTAAAATAGTTTCTTTAATACGGATTTTTTTTACTTTAAACTAGAAAACCAGTTCAAATATGTAACTCAGTTCATGATAGTTCAAGGATAGATATATCATCTTATCATAGATATATGAGCTTCGTTATAATTTAAAACACACACATTATATTGGGATGTTCGGCTTAATTTGAAGCTCACGAATTCATAACTTGATTCAAAATTGAATTCTAGCTAGTTTCTAACCCGATTTGACAACCGAAAACCACAATTTTCTTTTTCAAATTCGATGTGTATATTGAGGACTCATACATGATGCTATCTAACATAGAAGATACTTATTGATGTTACTTTTAGACAATTTTGTCTATTGTTAAATACCTATATGCATACATATATTAGTGTGTATAAAGAGTCATTCAACATAAAACTAATTCAAAATAAAGAACTCTAATAATCGCATAAACATTTGTATTTATTGTTTAAACTATGATAAGATGATTATAAAATTGCATAACCCCTCCTCTTTCGCTCTTGAAGTTCTACATAGATTTTTATTTGATTTTGTAGTTATCTACCTAATACTAGTTTCGTACTAAACACTCCATTAAATAAATATACACACACATACGAATATATATGTGACATACGTACATACATGCATGTATAAATACATACATACATATGTACATATTTCAACATTTTGTCTTGCTTTAAGCAAACTCGAGCTCGACCAGTTTAACTCAAAGACTCATTTACTCATGATATGAATTTCTAACATTTTGACCATTCTAGGTAGTTTTATTTTTAATTAAAAACACCTATTTAACCCATTTAATTAACATAAGAACAACCCATTTTTTAATTAATACGCATTTTCAAAAACATTTTATAGTTTTCACGTTGTATCTTGTACGTGGCCCAAGTTTGCTTTAAGCCCATTAAATGAGGCCTAACAGTCAATGTAGATTTAATGCTTTAATAATAGCTTTTAGAGCCCATTAATAACTGTGTACGGCCCACATTATTTTATTGCTCGTAAAAACCAAATTAATAAACTCTGTAGTCTGTAAGGCCCACATAAGTTTTTAAAGCCCAAATTAATAAAATATGTACGGGCCCGTATTTAGTTTTATTGCCGTTGTGTCGTTTGTCCTTCAAATTAAACTAGTATTAAGCCCCCCGCGTTGCAGCGGGGGACGTAAAACCGTGTTAAGTAGCACCAATGACACACCACCGCCAGTGACCACCTACACCGAAAAAACTCCTATTAAAAAAGAAATAAAAAACGAAAAAATATAACCGAACGAAAAATAAACATAAAAACGTTGAACCACGTAGGCGAAACGTAAAACATATAAAACAATAAGTCTATCTAGGACCAGTGCGTTGCGACGGTGCCTTTGAACGGGAAAAAATGAGCTTAAAAACGTTGAACTACACACGCACGCTGCGATATGTTAACTCGTAAATTTTATACCGAAATGTAAAAGGAAAAATTTGTAAATATAAAAAGTATAGGAGATCAAAGTTGAAAGTAAAAAAATATTGGGATTAAATTATAAAATATGTAAAAGTATTTGGTTAAAATAAAAAGTTAAAGATTATAATTAAAAAAAAAAACAAAAAACAAAAAGTGGGTACAACCTCACTAAACATAATGTACAACAACAAACTTAATAATTAGTATATATTAAATTCAACATAAATACATAAGTTCAATATTCATTTAATAAAAAAGGAATTTTCATGACATTATTACTTTATATATGGATTAACTAGAACTTTTTGTTTCTGTTAATCTCGTTATATTTTAATTGATGATATTGTTATTCATTCGATTTCAATATATGTGCAATTTACTCCTCATGTATTTCACAAATAACAAAAGGAAAATTTTATAACCTCATGTAAATCTAGAAAAAAGATGTTCTTCTTAGATTCTTTATTAACTATGTTTTTGTGTTTCTATAATAAATATAAAATATAATATAACTTTTAAAAATTATATTATTTGAATATCTATGTATTCAATTGTAATAAAATTCAAAAGATAAAAAAGAAAGACTGTTTATAAGTTATATTAAAATAAATTAAAAAAAACGAAAACAAAACACAATTCGATTTTAACAAATTATACATCGCAACTTGTAGATGAATTTTACTTCGGAACGTGGATAAATATAAGCTTACTAGATGTTTTTAACATGCTCAAAAGTTTAATTTTAAATATGCCCTATAGATAGGAGTGAGCAAGGGGTCATACACATACTCACGAAAAACCGAATCGACTCCGGTATCAGAATGTAGGGAAAATCAAACCCGAGAACTGGATTATAACTGGTTATTCGAATTGGTTTCCCAAGTCGTTTTTTTTTTGGGAATTCAAGCAAGTTGTAGCAATGGGATTAACAAGTGTGGCGCAATATTAGGGAATTCAAATTGGAAAACGATTGATGGTGTCACAAACAAATGATAGGAAAATATGAGTCCTATAATAGTGATTGTAAGTTGTCGTGTAGGTGTGATTACATTTCAAAAGCAATACCAACAAACCATATGCATCATGGACCATTAACCATTTGCACCACATCTATAATCAATGCATGTGGTCTAGTGAAGAACACGATAAAAGAACACAAATGTTAGTCTACACTCTACATGCATTAAATCATACATGAAGAACGTTATCAAGAATACATGAACCAATGACGGACCTATAAAACTTTTTTACAAGGGTCGGAAATTTTTTGAGGGTCCATTGTATATAGCTGAATATAAAAACCTTTCAGTTTGTTTCGGGTAGGTCGAGTAGGTAAGATCGGTTTGGATCACACAATAAAAGGATAAAATCAAATTAATGTCACATACATAATAAAAATATTTCAATTATTATGACAAATGCATAATAAAAATACAATATCCCTTTGGTCATTATCCATGGTTTTTTTTCCTTTGAAATCAAATCACTATATCATCTGGAGAAAACATTAAAAAAAGTATTTCAATATAACAAACATAACTATCGCTCAAGTTATCATTCAAATCCAATTACGCGAATATTGTGATAAGTAATACGAGAACTAGGTTCAAAAAACAGTACACCAATCTAAATGAACTGTGGGGTTTGAAAGAAGCGATGGTTGTCGGACTTGAACATTTTGATTAAGGAAGATGCAATTCAGTGATCGGTTTTGCGGTGCAAAATCGTCAAGCATGTTCGTTAGTGGTAACATCTAGTCGGTTTTAAAAAAATATTTTTAAATCTTTCTACTCTAATAAAAGAATATTTTGGATGACATTTGTCAACACCACAATTATCCTCACCAAAATTTTCCTGCATCTATCTCCTTTTAAATAATTACCTTAATTACTAATAATATTATTAACACTTTTTTAGATTTAATAAATTAAAAAAGAGATCTATTTATTAATGTTATTTCTAAATAAATAAATTTTTCATAAAATAATAGATTTTTCTAAAGCATAAAACTTTTTAAAAATACGTAATAATTTAAAATTGGTATTTTTTAAAAAGTCAATTTTTTAAAACAAAAAAATAATTAAATTTGGGAGTTATAATAAATAAATTTTTAAAAATAAAATTTTTATACGGTTTGTTTTAAAACAAACTGTTTATTTTTATTATTTTTTTAAATCGATATTACTGTTTTATTACTTATAGTCATTTCTCATACGTAATTTCAGTCATATCATATTGTAAAATATCATTTTATAATTAATAAATTTTATTACATTATTATTTTATTTTATTCAATTCGTGTAACACACGTGTTTACTAATCTAGTATCTATATATATTTTGTTAAAAATAGAATAATTATAACAAGTTTAAAAATGGAATGTGGAAGTGAAAAGCGCCTAGGATTCATCAAAAGTTATTTTCAAAACACCCAAATAATATAAAATAAATAAATAAATATAAAATCGTAAATTGGAATATCTTATTTTTTTAATCATAAAAAGAGTATCCAATGGGGAACACAACATGGCTCCATGTTCCACATGTACACGTGGCACTACACTCGTGGGGCCTCTGCCACTCCCCCATATATCTGCATGTACCGACGTTAGCTCTTTGTCTTTTATTTATTTGTTTTTATTTATTTATTCTTTTGACCTTTATATATATTTTTATGTTATAATATCACAATAATTAACACAAGATTAGTGTTATAACCTTAAGAACTTTAAAGAGAATTGCAAGAGCAAGAAGAAGAGAAATGTATAACTTATGAAAGTGTATACAAGAGGTGCATTTTCTTCTCTACATTGAGGTGGTATTTATACTACAAAGATCAATCAACTTGGTAGACAAGGTAAACTATTTTGGTAGATAAGTAGCATAGTAAACTTATCTACAAGTTTGACAAAGAGTTCATCCACTTGCCATGGTAATAATTCATAATACTCCCCCTTGGATGACACTTTTCAAACTTCAAGAGTTTAAGTACTGCCTCGTTAAAAACCTTGCTAAAGAAAAACCCAGTGGGAAAAAACCTTAGCTAAGGAAAAAAGAGTGCAGCTTATAACTCCCCCTCAAATTGTCTTTTGTAGATCATTACATTGCGTGTACGTGCCGCATGCCAATATCATAAACATGTTTTCTGAAAGTTGTTTTAGGAAGTGCCTTTGTGAAAAGATCAGCTGAATTGTTGCTTGATTGAACGTATCTCATTTCAACCTTTTTATCTTTAATAAGATCTTGAGTGTATGAAAAGAATCTTGGTGGTATATGTTTTGTTCTGTCACTTTTGATATACCCTTCTTTCATTTGTGAGACACAAGCTGCATTATCTTCATAGATTGGTGTTGCGTTTTCATCTTTCTCCAATCCACAAGAAGTTGATATAAGTTGTGTCATAGATCTTAACCATACACATTCTCTTGAAGCTTCATGTAGTGCAATGACTTCAGCATAATTTGAGGATGTCGCAACGAGTGTTTGTTTCTGAGAACGCCATGAAATCGCAGTTCCTCCATTCTTAAATACGTATCCAGTTTGAGATTTTGCTTTATGGGGATCAGATAAATAACCTGCATCTGCATAACCAACCAACCCTTCTTTTGAATTATTAGGATAAAACAAGCCTAAATCAATAGTACCTCGAAGATATCGAAAAACATGTTTAATCCCGTTCCAGTGCCGTTTAGTAGGAGCTGAACTAAATCTTGCTAACAAATTAACTGCAAAAGAAATGTCAGGTCTCGTACAGTTAGTAAGATACATAAGAGCTCCAATTGCACTGAGATATGGTATCTCTGGACCAAGGACCTCTTCATTATCTTCACAAGGACGGAATGGATCATTATCAACATTGAGTGATCTAACAACCATCGGTGTGCTTAAAGGATTTGCTTTGTCCATATTGAAACGCTTTAAGAGTTTCTCAGTATAAGTTGACTGATGTACAAGTATTCCATTATGCATATGCTCAATCTGCAAACCAAGACAATATTTGGTTTTTCCAAGGTCTTTCATTTCAAATTCTTTCTTTAAAAGAGCAATTGCTTCATTTATTTCCTTTTGCGTCCCAATTATATTTAGATCATCAACATACACAGCTATGATCACATATCCTGATGTTGCTTTCTTAATGAAGACGCATGGACAAATAAGATTACTTGTGTATCCTTTACTTGTCAAATAATCACTCAAACGATTATACCACATCCTTCCAGATTGTTTGAGTCCATACAAGGATCTTTGTAATTTGATGGAATACATTTCCTTAGGCTTTGAGCTTAATGCTTCGGGAAATTTAAAACCTTCAGGAATTTTCATATAAATGTCACTATCTAGTGATCCATACAAGTAAGCTGTGACAACATCCATAAGACGCATCTCTAAATTTTTAGAGACTGCTAAACTGATTAAGTATCTAAAGGTTATTGCATCCATAACAGGGGAGTATGTTTCCTCATAATCAATCCCTGGCCTTTGTGAAAAACCCTGAGCTACAAGTCTAGCTTTATATCTTGTAACTTCATTTTTCTCATTTCGTTTTCGTACAAAAACCCATTTATACCCTACAGGCTTTACGGACATCGGAGTAATAACAATAGGCCCAAAAACCTTTCGTTTGTTAAGTCTCAGCTTGCATAGCTCCTTTCCATTTATCCCAATCATGTCTATTTTTACAGTCACTAACTGACTGTGGTTCAGGATCATCATCTCCACTCATGATGTCACTTGCTACAGAATAAGAAAATATTTCATCAATACTTTCCATTTCATCTTGATTCCGTAAGATATCTGTGTGACCATAGTTAATTGACATTTCTTTGTTATTTTCATCCAAATCCTCCCCATGAGAGGTTTTGGTATGTAGCGTTTCATCAAGATCATTCACTTTATTGTCAACTTCCTTTTCATGAGTTTTTCTTTTTCGAGGATTTTTATCCTTGGAACCGATTGGTCTTCCTCGTTTCAAACGTTTTTGAGATTCATGAGCCATTGTGTTATCTATTTGCTCATTTGGAATCTCAACTCGAGCTGGAGCATTAGCAGCTGGTATATGAGATTTAGTAACTCTGTTTGTATCAGTAAATGAATCAGGTAATTGATTTGCAATTTCTTGCAGGTGTATTATCTTTTGAACTTCTGTCTCACGTTGTTTAGTTACTGGATCAAGATGCAATAAGGAAGGAACATACCATGAGACATCATTTTCTTGTTTTTTCTTTTCTCCCCCTAATGCCGGGAAAACTGACTCGTTAAAGTGACAATCAGCAAAACGTGCTGTAAATACATCTCCAGTTAAAGGTTCAAGATATCTTATGATGGAAGCTGATTCATATCCAACATATATTCCCAACCTTCTTTGAGGACCCATTTTTGTGCGTTGTGGTGGTGCAATAGGGACATACACAGCACACCCAAAAATTCTAAGGTGGGAAATGTTTGGCTCATTACCAGTAACAAGTTGTAACGGAGAGTATTTAAGATTTGCACTTGGTCTCATACGAATTAGTGATCCAGCATGAAGAATTGCATGACCCCAAATAGACACAGGGAGTTTTGTCCTCATTATTAATGGTCTAGCTATTAGTTGTAGACGTTTGATTAACGACTCAGCTAAGCCATTTTGTGTGTGTACATGAGCAACAGGGTGTTCAACAATAATTCCCACAGACATGCAATAATCATTAAAAGCATGTGATGTGAATTCACCAGCATTATCAAGTCTCACCCTTTTAATAGTATAATCAGGGAAATGTGCTCGTAATTTGATAATTTGTGCAAGAAATTTTGCAAATGCTACATTACGAGTTGATAACAAAGAGACATGTGACCATCTACTTGATGCGTCTATCAAAACCATAAAGTATCTAAATGGTCCACATGGTGGGTGAATTGGCCCACATATATCTCCTTGAATTCTTTCAAGAAACAAAGGTGATTCCTTTTCAATTTTCACAGGCGAAGGCCTTGTGATTAATTTCCCAAGAGAACAAGATGTACACAAAGGAATTTTATTCGATTGTGGGATCTTTTGATATTTCAATGGATGCCCATGAGTATTTTCAATAATTCTTTTCATCATTGTAGATCCTGGATGACCTAATCTGTCATGCCATAAGTTAAGTGTTTCAGGATCACAAAATTTTTCTTTAACTGCCATATATGCCTGAGGCATACTAATATGTGTATAATGTAAACCAGACTGAAGCATTGGCAGTTTTTCTAATATCTGATCTTTGCTTATGATATACAAATATTTTTCATTATCAACAGTCCTTGACTGAGTATCATATCCGTTATGATATATGTTTTTGAAACTCAACAGATTTCTTGTTGATTTTGGGGAAAATAAAGCATTTTCTATTATCAGCTTTGTACCATTTGGTAATGCTAAATTAGCTTTTCCCACTCCTTCTATCAGGTCTGTAGGGCCTGATATTGTATTAACGATTCCTTTTGTTGGTTTAAGCTCATAAAAATATTTTTTAGATCTAAGTATAGTGTGTGTGGCTCCACTATCCGCTATACATATATCTGCTTCATTTGTTTGATCTTGTGCTCCAGTGATGTTCATTTTAATCTTGAAAGTATAAAGAAAAATAATAAGTGAATAACAACGAAATTGTTATATTTTAACAAAACTTTATTTAATCGAAAAGAAAACATTACATGAAGAAAAATACATGATTAAAGATAGAAAACACTAAATTGTTGCATATGACTATTGTGGTAAAGCAACATGTGTTTCAAAGGTCTATGTCAAAGTCTGCAGTGTTCAACTCAACATTGAGATCATTAAAATTATCAATATGGTTCACTTCCTTCTCTTTTCTTTTAAGAGAGGCTTGGTATAGTTCACACAAATGTGGAGCTGTGCGACAAGCCTTCGACCAGTGGTTTGTGCTACCACATCTAAAACAGGAAGTGCCATTGTTTTCGGACCTACCAGCTTCATTCCCCTTGTACTGGTTGGAATTGTTTTGTGGCGCGTGGTAATTAACTGTTCTTTGATTTCTACCACGGCCATATCCACGACCACGACCACGTCCACGGTTATAAAAGTTACCTCGGTAATTATTATTACCTTTAAAAGAATGGTTTCGGTTATTAAGGTAACTTTTATCAAAGGAACCTCGGCCACGACCTCGTCCCCACTTTCTTCCAGAGTTTTTAGTAGCAACATTTATCTCTGGAATTGCTAATGATCCTGTGGGGCGAGCTTGATGATTTTTCATCAAGAGCTCATTGTTTTTTTCTGCTACGAGGAGAAATGAATTCAAATCAGAATATCTTTTAAATTTTTGCAACCTATATTGTTGTTGCAAGTTTATGTTTGATGCATGAAATGTGGAGAAAGTTTTCTCCAACATATCTTCCTCGGTTACAGTTTGCCCACAAAATCTGAGGGTCGAGCATATTCTGAACAAAGCAGATGTGTACTCGTTTACTTTTTTAAAATCTTGGAACCTGAGATTGTTCCATTCATCTCTAGCAGTAGGAAGTAAAACTTCCCTTTGATGATCAAATCTGCTTTGTAAGTCTTTCCATAAAACATACGGATCCTCACAATTTGAATATTCAAATTGTAACATTTCATCGATATGTTTATGTAAAAAGACATCGGCTTTCGCCTTGTCTTGCTCCGAACAAAAATTTCCCTCTTGTATTGTTTCTAAGACACCCATTGATTTAAGATGTCTTCTCACATGGGCCGTCCAAGGCATATAGTTTTCTCCATTAATACTAAGAGCCGGGAATTCAATTTTTGCAATATTCAACATTCTGATTTCTAAACAAGAATTAAGCAAATAGTAAGATGATTATTAGAATCCATATATATCAATAAACATTGCGATACAATAAAGTGGTAGAGCTATGAACAAATACAAAAATAAGAAAAGTTTAAATTCTTCAGGTGGTAGTTCAGCAATGGGGATAAGAATTAAAATAAGCATTATGGTTGCCAGTATTAGAAACCGGGTGTATCATCTTTGAAAGATTTTCTTGGATAAACTTGAGAGATGATCTGTTTATTGTAAACGAAAATAAATTGATAATGGTCAATTTATAGTTTAAAATTATAACCGTTTGTAACGGTTATGTGATTGTTTACAACGGCTATATAACCGTTCATAACGGCTATATAATCGTCGTCTATGTATATATCAACAATAATTTTTAAATAAGTATAAGATTATGTTATAAGAATATGAATTTAGTTTATAAAAACAAAATAGAATAAGAACGACAAATTAGGATAAGAATAAGACGTTAGTACGAATAAATGTTAGCAATATAATCAAAATGTTAGTTGACATAAAAGGAAATGTTAGTTGTATAAATAAAGATTAAGTAAAGGTTAGATGCATAAGTAAATGTTAGTTGACATAATATAAAATGTTAGTTGCATAATCAAAAAGTTAGATGCATAAATAAAAGTTAGTTTGTTAGTAGTCCCATGGTTATCAAAATGTCCATAATAAGATCTCCTTTATGCTTATTTTATTTATATTAGTTATCTTCTCAATATAAGATATTATATATTATTACTTAATGAAGGTCTTACCTTGATTAGTAGATGACTTTGTGATCAATTAGTCTTCTTGATTAGAGTTAAGAGCTCTCGTGCTGATAACGTGTTATAATATCACAATAATTAACACAAGATTAGTGTTATAACCTTAAGAACTTTAAAGAGAATTGCAAGAGCAAGAAGAAGAGAAATGTATAACTTATGAAAGTGTATACAAGAGGTGCATTTTCTTCTCTACATTGAGGTGGTATTTATACTACAAAGATCAATCAACTTGGTAGACAAGGTAAACTATTTTGGTAGATAAGTAGCATAGTAAACTTATCTACAAGTTTGACAAAGAGTTCATCCACTTGCCATGGTAATAATTCATAATATTTTATAATTTTTTAAAAATCATTTACTTTTAGTTTTATGTTTAAAATTTATTAGTGTTTGTGTACATTTTTTTATCTCATACCTTAACCGACGATACCGATGTTTATAGATTTAATCGTTTTAACATATGGAGTGTTCCGATAAGGTTTTCAGAACATTTTGTTAGACGACTTGATCTGTTAATAAACCAACAATTTTGAAGGTCATTAGCTAATGAAAATAGCCAAACGTTGGTCAAATTGACCGTTGTCGTTGTTTGTTTGTGCATTTAAAAGTTAGAGCTGGTTATTTCATTTGTGTCTGATCAACTAGCTTATAACTAAGCCAACAATACTATATAGTTCTTGATTCAAAATGTTAAATATACTAATCAACTTTGATTTTTAAAAAATTGTCAACCGCTAGATCTATGTAAAAAGTCATATGTTACACAATTTTATAAAAGAGCGAAAAAGCGAAATATCCGTGTCAAATATAATTAAGAGTAAATTAGTATCTTGACCATTGAGATTTGATATTTTTAACTCTGTCAGTCTAAACAAAATCTTTTGACATATCAGACCCAGAGGTTGTATTTTATTAACGGTTTTTGTCACTAACATTAACTCTGTTAATTTTTTTTGTTAAATATAAGGGTATTTTAGTCATTTTATCTTTAAGGAAGAAACGGGAACCCAATCAACAAAAACCCGAAATATAGTTTATACCGTTTAATGTTTTGGATGCAGCTAGGTGGGTTGATGTAATGATGTTGTGAGGCACAATACCCTTTTTTATGCTCAAACACATGTTTATTGCAACATAGAAACCTTAATTTATATGTTTCAAGATTTGGTGCACCATTAACAATTATCTCATATTATCTTTCATGAAATACGTTGGTTCTTTTTGGGTTTTGCAAAAAATGTAAACCATGTAGCAAAAAATGGTCTTTTATAACATTGGTTCAGATTTTTGGGTATGAATGAAATAAAAAGTGTTAGAATGAAAACCAACATATGCAACATTGGGTTCTAATTCTTTTTGTGTTTTGTAAGAAGAAACCATGATTAGTGGTAAAGATGAATCAAGGGGAGATTAAAGAACAAAAGTTTATGTGAAAATTTAATTAATTTACCATAGATTTTTTTCCCGAATGAATTAGCTTAATGGTCAACAACTATCTAATATTATTAATAAGTTACCTATATGGTCTTTTAAGAGTAAAATGACTGAAATAACCTTACACTTAACAGAGTTAGTATTAGGGACTAAAATCGTTACGAAATTACAATCTTGGTGTTTGATATGTCAAATAATTTCTTTTTGGATTGAAAGTGTTAAACAAACCAACGCTCAAGAGCTAAAATAGTAATTTACTATTTATTATCTTCCTATACCATGTATTTTTGATGGATCTACTTGCTTAAATGTTTTACCCACAAAGTCTTTCGATTGATAATTAAGTTTTTAGTTTTTCCAGATTTTTATTTTAAATATAAATCTCACCTAACAACCAAGTTTTACAAGTGTCGTACTAAAAATTCAAAATGTTTACTCTCTAATATTACTAAACATCGTGTAAAAATCAATTCCTTTTATGACTTAGAAAAAATATACAAAATTGAAATGCCTAATAAAAATCGAGTAACTTCAAAGGATGAAAAATATTTGAGTCATATTAATGAAACGCTTAACAATATCGATTATTATTAAGGTAAAATTTTCCTTTGTATTAAATTTGAGATTTTTCGTTACAACATGTTTAATTTCTCAATATTTGGACCGGATTTTCTTCTCACGAACTGAATACTAAGGGGGCGTTTGGTTGGAAGAAATGGAATGGAATGGAATGAAATTGAAAAACTAGTATAATTTTCAAGTAAAATTATGTTTGAATGAGTAATGAAATGTAAAACCAAGAGAATGTTTCGCCTCAAATTCCTTTGATTGTAGGATTTCAAAATCCTTCCACCTAAATAAGGAATTTAAAATCCCACAACCAAGGGAATTTGAGGTGAAACATTTTATTGGGTTTTATATTTTATTACTCACTCAAACATAATTTACTTGAAAATTATACTAGTTTCTCAATTTCATTTCATTCCTTCCAACCAAACGCCCCCTAATATCCAGGATATTGAAATCGTGCCTAGATTTCAACACTCGTGTTGTAGCGTTCTAGTTTTTCACTTGTTGAAAGATATAAAATAAAATTTACAATAATATACTAAATAGAAAACATAAAAAGTAAGTGAAAAACGTAATAGTCACATGCCTAATGTGGCAATACGAGGACCTATAATTTTTGGTTGTCATAAATGGTAATATAATATAGTTGCTTTTGACCCTTAGAATATAATCCAATTGCGGTTTAACCCCTCTAACATTACGTTTTATGGTGTTAAGTGTTAGCACATGATTAATTAAATACATAAACAATTACATAGTAAATTAATCATGATTAGTAACATCATTATTACATCTAAATCTGGATCTTGGAAAACCATTATAGCAGCAAAAATTCCATGTAAAAATTATGTTTTGTTATTAATTTAACATCTGTAAGGATTCCTTAAGTCTGATGCAACCCAAAACATCCAAAGTGTCTCTGCAACATGCACTAAGTACTGAAGTGAAGAATGCTTCGGAAGTTTTACACAATGCATTAGAAAATACTCTAAGTGTAAAATCTTCCGAAGCCAAGACCAATATCTTCCGAAGCCAAACATGAAGTCTTCCGAAGCCTCAGAGACAAAGTCTTCCGAAGCTTCAACCTATGAAGACAGATTTCTTCCGAAGACTTTTAGTATACATGCTTTATCTGATGTACTGTTCCATAAAGCACCTTTTCCGCTGCATCTCTGTAAAGTCACCAACTTACATGAGTTGGTGAAAAGGTCCATGCTTTTAGTAACTGTACATTGAGGTCTTGAGTCTGTAACTTTCTACTTTATGTACTTTATCCTTTTGTAATGTATAAGGATGTGAGCTATGGCATGTCATAGTCACAAGGTCAAAAGGCAGATATGCCTTTTGATCCTACAATTGATTTTGTTAGTGTCTAGTCAATTGTATCCAGCTGGCTTTCAAAGTATAGCCGGTTGTAGGTTGTAGTATAAGTATTCCAAGTTTTTGTATCTTTCTTTATGCTTTGTAACACTTGTAAAAGAACTTGAGAAAGCAATATACTGCCTCCTTGAAACCCAACTCTCTTGTTCTGTCTCTTTACTTTACTTGTGTTCTTTGTATCACCTTGGTTAATCCAGTTCACTGTTTGATTAAAGTTTAGTTGCTCTCCTCATTGTGTTGTTGTGTTGTAATTGTGTTCAAGCCCTTAAACGATCCTGCAACATCACTATTCTCATTCGTAACAATTAGATAAATAACTACAAACTGTTAAATACATAAACACTTGTTGCAACATATTGATTTGTTCTTGAATTTGGTTATTTTAATGAAATGATAATACAATCAAATATGTAAAACATTAAAAAACTAATAAAAGTATTAGCCGTTAGAAAATAATTAACGTTACAATGGTAAAATAATAATAGATAATTTATACACGACGTGTGTGTGTGTGTATATATATATATATATATATATATATATATATATATATATATATATATATATATATAATCTCCATGTTTTATAAATCACAAAATTATTTATATCATTCATTATAATAAATTTAATATAAAATACGTAGAATGATGGTTCATACACTAATGTGTTATACTCAGAGCGTGAATAACTTATTAACCTAGTAATATCGGATATTTATCGACATCATGTGTCAATAAAACATTTTGTGAAAGAAATTCATGTTTAGAAAACAAATAAACACATAAAATTTTAACGATCTTAGTAAAAAGCAATATTTATTTGTGCTGAATGGTATTCTCATAATTCGGTCATTTTATTATTAGTTTCTTTTAATTTTGATTAGATAAGTTACAACAAAGTGCACTTTTGAAAGCTAACTAGGTTTGAGTATAAAAAAATAAGCTAATGAGGTTACATTTACACAAACATGCACTATGTTCCTAATGAAAGCCTTTGTTATCATCCGCGAGGGACCTGGCGTCGATATGAAGGAGACAGGTCGAGGAGAGGGAGAGGAGGTGCGTTCGTGTGGTTTCGTGAGACAATGTAATGAGAGGTGGAGAAATTCATTAGTGTTTGTGAAAAAGAAAGAAGATATACATGAATAGAGATTAACAACACCAACATGAATGAGTGATAACGTATTCATAAGTCCCGAGCTCTAAATAATATAATTTCTAAATACAAGTGGATGGTTTATAAATAAAAAATCCTCATCCATATTCAATGCATCATCCATCCAAACCCCATACAAATACATACACACATAATTTATTTACACATTTAATTAATTAAGGTCGGGCATCCACCGGGTCAAAAATGGAGGCAAGAACAAGATATATAATTCATATATAACATATAACATATAACATTTTGTTATATCTATTAGTGGGATACCCATTGTTCATGATGGGGTATGATTTATGTCTTATGTTTAAATTGTTATATCTTTACACATTCTTATGCAACTTTATATTATATATGCAACTTTTTTTTTCTTTGAATTTTGGTTAGGTTTTCTAATAGATATTTTTTTATAAAATTCTAAAAGTTAAAAAATGTTACATTATAATGTATACAACATATTTGATATATTAAGATAAAAATATTTTATTTTATTTTTGTTTATGTTTACTTGAACATTCCCAACATTTAATGCATTCAATCTTACATGGTAAATGATGATTTACAAATACATCATTGCCAAATGTACAACAATACATAATATTTGCATGTGCCAGTGTAACATCTTATTTTTGTACTAATTTTAGTTTATATGCAACATTTATGTCTCGGCATTTAAATATAAGTGTATCTATATGTGTGTAATTGAAAATTTAATTATATATAGAATCTTATATCAACAACTTAAATATATTAGTTTATATATATTTAAATCAATAATGTATTTATTTTATAATTTGTCAATGTTTATATTTAATCTTTGAAGCATACTAAATAGCATGTCATTAAATAATAAAATTTAGTCATAAGTATCATAATTACTAAATACCCAAAATATCCATAATAAATTAATTAGAATTAAATGAAATATCATTTTACCTTAAAAATAGCATTATAAGATAGTTTTGGATATAGTTCCTTCGATTTTAATTTCTTTAGGTGCTAATAAATGGTTAAAGTAAAAGTAAAAAGTTATCTTAGATTGTTTTAGGACTTTTATGCATCTCTTCATGGTTTGAAAAATAGGTTTAATAGTTTGAAACTTGAAACGGACTTTGTAAAGTGAATCGATCATTTACCTCTATTATTTATCTTTTAGTTAATATTTATAAACCATCTTTAACAATTTTAGAATCTTAATACAAATGAATAATTTAAGAAAAAAACTAACTTGATAACCTAATTATCATACTACTTGATAACCCCAAGTAAAGCGACATGATACCAGATCAATAAATAAGATTGGATATAACGACGGTATCTCGACTATTGGACCAAAAAATATGCGAGGATTTGTCCTTGATGCTACGCCTACTTAGCAAGCTATATGGAGGGTATGTTTAACAACTGCCAATCAAATCTTCGCTTGTAGTTATCATAAACAATTATACATCGTGTGAGGTCCACTTGCCCTAAAAATGTCAGGCGCCAACATCAAGTATATATACTAGTGATGATAGGTATTTTGATCATTCATTCTTTTTATACTTTATCTCCTTCTTACGTAATGTTTATCTCAGATTGCATAAATATTTATTCTCTCTTGAAAGGTGGTTATGACAAGATTTTTTTTCATGTAGCGAGACTGCTGATGTTCTGTTTTGTAGATCATTTATAGTCAGAAGTGTTTAGATTTCATCATTAGAGTAACTTGTGTCCAAATCTATACAAATTCAAGCTTTTCCTTCTTCATTGTCATCATTCGTGTTTCCAAACGAGCCTTTGTCTTTACGTTTTCTAAACATCATGGTGAAAAGCATTAGATTCATATCTAAAAGCAAAATCACAGTAGGTTGTTGGAATGTGATGGCCTTAGGCTCTCCTATTCGCCACTTAACGTGGAGCACTCTTAATTGTCCAGCTCTTCACCATGGTGTCATCCGCATTCATCGATGCAATCCCTTCTCACATATCCACAAAACATTAACCTATATAAATTAATGTTATGATTATTTAAAAAAGAATTTTACACAACTGAGTCTAAATTACACATAATAGACAAATATACCTATCGTATAATAATATAACTTTTTATTAGAATCAGATATCGAATCAGATTTCAATATGTGAACACGACAGCTTGTGACGATGGTTAGATGGAGAATTTCTGTAGACAACTCTTTCAACTTTCAAGGACTAAAATGTAACAATAATTTCAGAAGCCGACAATATTGTAATAATTGAATACTCAAGGAACCATTATTGTAACTCACTGTGTACTCAATTTCAAACTTTACAAATTACACTACACCCCCCTATACTTCAACTTCATTCACACACACACACAAACACCCTACTAAAATAGTGTGTGTTCATCTTCATACTCTCATCACAGTGTGTGAGAGAGATAAAGTGAGTGTGAGAGAGAAAACATCGCTTTCTCAAGAAATCTTTCAGGAATCATCAGCTCAATCTTGTTTCTTCACTCTTCTGAGCTCCATTTTCACGGTGATCAGTCATTCTCACCATCATTTCACCCAAAAACACCCTTCAAAACCTCCACCGATGGCTGAATCTCGCCGGAGAAGATGAAGATCACCGGAAAAACAGATCTTCCGGCGACCATATCGTCGAAAGTTTCAAGCTTTACCCCAGATTCGGATCTTGGACAAAAACCCACTTCAAGAAAGCAATCTGGTCGGAAAACAAGAAACTCCGGCGGTGGGGTGAGGGTGAAGACCCACAGGGACGGAGCTCCGGCGGCCGGAAAAAGAGGGTCTCGGCCGGAGACGCCGTTGCTCCGGTGGAAGTTTGTTGAGGGTAAAGTGGAGGAAGATGATGAAGTGAAGGATGTTGATGTTGGGAGTGAGAAACAGTCGGATTCTGGCCGGAGAAGTGGCCGGAAAAGTGGCCGGAGAGATGTCGCCGCCGTGTCGGCGAGGAAGTTGGCCGCCGGACTGTGGCGGTTGCAGCTGCCGGAGGTTCATGTTGCCGCCGGTGGGGAGTTGTGTGATGGTACAAAGAGTAATGGGTTTGTTCTTCAGGTAAAGAAATTATTAGGGTTTTTGCAATGTGAGTTGATTTGTTTTTAGTTCTTGATCTGTTATTATAAACCTAGTTAAAGAACTGTTTAATTAGGGTTCTTTGATTTCACAAATGCTGTTAATCATGTGAAACATTGAATCATCAGGGCTATTTAGTATTTACTTCAGTAATTTATCCCCAATTTATTGGCTAATTACAAACCCTAATTAAAGAACTGTTAAAATCAGTGTTGCATCATTTTGATTTATATTTTTGTCTTTAAATCTTGAACATAACCTGACCTCAAATCTGTCTTCTTAATTCTTTTTTATAAAATTTACAGCTACTGATTGACTTCTTGAACAATGTAACTATTTTGGGCAAACTAATGGCCCATATTATGTGTCATACGGTTGCCATGGTGTTGTATACAAGCTGTATGAGTTGGTGTTCTTACGAGTCATACGGGCCGTGTGATGTGTTGTATTGACACTGAAGCGACTGATGTGATCGCACACACCGTTGAAAATGGTCATAAGGATCGTATGACCTTTTTCGTTCTCTGTATGGCTCGTATAGATATTGTGGGTGGTGTATGTATAGTAGAACCTGAATGTATGCTGAAAAAAGACATTATTGTTGTTGCAAGAATGGTTTCTTGTTTGGAATTGCAAAAGATCATGATTTCAAGATCTTTGGAGTGGATTATAATTCTTATTATATATAAATAAAATCCTGAAAGAAAAAGTCTACATTTGACTTTTGAGAGTGTTATGTTTGAATGGGTCGTTTTAGTAGCTTTAGAGTTAATAATAAATCGCATATTATCGTAGAAATTTGAAAAACTATGAGTTTGAGCTTAAATCTTGATGTTGACTTAGTAAATCAGTTTAACCTTGATGTTGACTTTGAATGATGTGTTTGTTGTAGCCCGCGTTGGATCATTCGGGGATCCATTCTCCTGCTCGTCACAATAGAATATCGTTTGATTCTCGTTTGAAAGAAGTGCCACAAAGCCCTAATTCTGTTACTGGATCAAGAAATAAGTTTCTTCACAAGGTATTTCACTTATTATAGTTAGATAATCAAATACTATGATCCACCTAGTATGCTTTGACTTTTAATGTTCTTATACACCTTTTTACACTTTTAAAACAAATTCTTTTACTAGATGGAGTACTTTTTACTTTATAATTTTCTAATCAATTTGAAGATGAAAGTAGTTTGTTTGACATTTAAAGTCAAAGTTTGACCAGCAGTTGAAAACAAGAGTTTAACATTCTACAATAACCAAGTGATCTTCTTTGCATCGGTTATTTTATATTTACGTCGTACAAGAAGAACGAATGATGTGATTATGGATTCTGTTTTCGAACTCGAAATGTAGATAATCAAGGAAGATTATATAAACTGATAGAACTATAACATTATGTTTGGTTAGCATTCTAAGTTTGGGGGGTGTTTGGATGTGCGTTTTGGAAAACCGAGATCAGTTAACTAAGCTAGATATATGTAGGTAATTTACATTTGTCTCAATAACCAGTTTTCTTGCATCTTTTTACCCACTATCTGTTTTTACTTCAAGTAATCCATAAATTTGTAGTCTTGATTTAAAAAAGCGCAAGAAGCTCCAGCCTCCGGGGTGTTAAGGTCCCGAAAGCCGAAGCGTGAGGCGTTGCTCTAAGTACAACCAAAAGTTGCATCTGTCTCTTTTACATATTAGCCTATTAATCAAATAAGCCCTTCATAATCTTTTCATCCCTTTTTATCAAGTAAAAATTTGACCAACATGTGCATGAGGCGTGTTCCTGATCGCCTTGCGCCCTGAGACGCGCTTTTTTAAACCAAGATTGTTATCATAATCAGTTTTACCTAAACATTCAATGATCAGTTTACAAGCACATCCAAAGATCTTGTAAATCTTTAGAAGATGAGAAATCTGGTTGAAAATGACATTAAACTGTATATATGTAGCACTAGTTGCATAAAAAGGTATCCTAACTTTTGTTTGAAAGTTGTATTGGGTAACCTCTTTCTTTTTATTGTAAATAACCATTAACTAAAAAAAATAATTAAAATTCTCAAACTTTGATAAAGTTTCTGAAAAATCATGTTAAAATTTTTATTTTTACTTTGTCAATGGGGATCTTTTTATTGTAAATAACCATTAAACTAAAAATAATAATTAAAATTCTAAAACTTTGATAAAGTTTCTGAAAAATCATGTTAAAATTTTTATTTTTACTTTGTCAATGGGGCTGATTAGATAGGTTCTTGAATCAATATTATTTTGTAACTTTGATGGTTTTTTACCTACCTCTTTATGCAATTAGTGAAGGATTTACATTGATTTCATGGTTTAATTTTTAGTTCTTGAAAAGACTCTTTATTGATTGAAGAATTAACACAAGTGATAACACTCGAACCGACTCATGTTCTACTTTTGTGATCTTCTAGCTTGAACCAACGTTCCATTTTTCGAACTCTGCTATGGAGGGTGCAACCAAGTGGGACCCATGTTCATGGAAAGCATCAGAAGATGTAAAAAGAATCTACGGCGAATCAAAGCATCTTGAAGACCAAGTAGGGGTGATGTCAATGGTATCGGTGCTTGAATCAGAACTTGAAACAGCTCGGGCCCGCATTCAAGATCTTGAAACCGAAAGACGGGCTTCAAAGAAAAAACTTGAACAGTTTTTAAAGAAGTTAAACGAAGAACGTGCTGCGTGGCGGAGCCGAGAGCACGAAAAGATCCGTGCTGTCATTGATGATATGAAAACTGAATTAAACCGGGAAAGAAAAAACCGACAAAGAATGGAAGTTGTGAATACGAAGTTAGTCAAGGAGTTATCGGATGCCAAATTATCCGCCAAACGGTACATGCAAGATTATGAAAAGGAAAGGAAAACAAGAGAGTTAACAGAGGAAGTATGTGATGAGTTAGCTAAAGAAATCGGTGAAGATAAAGCAGAATTCGAAGCTTTAAAACGGGAATCCATGAAAATGAGAGAAGAACTTGATGATGAAAGAAAAATGTTACAAATGGCGGAAGTTTGGCGTGAAGAACGCGTGCAAATGAAGCTTGTTGATGCAAAAGTAGCTCTTGAAGAAAAATATTCTCATATGAATAAGCTAGTAGCGGATCTTGAAGCTTTCTTGAATTCAAAAAGATTAAATCTTGATGCAGAAGAGATTAAACTTGCCGAAACCCTTAAACAGTGTGCTAATTCGGTTAGTATTCAAGAAATTAGTGATTTTAAATACGAGCCCGCGAACCCTGATGACATATATGCGGTTTTTGAAGAGGTTAACTTTGGTGAGATGAATGCAAAAGATATTCAACAGTTTGATCAAAATGGTGGTGTTGTAGATGAGGATGATGAGGAAGATGAAGATGATGATGATGAAAGTGGATGGGAAACAGTGAGTCATGTTAAAGATGAAGGCTCGAATTATTCGCCCAATGGGAGTGTTCCATCTGTCACTAAAAGCACCCGAAGAGAATGGGAAGAAAACGACGGGACCCCAATAACCGAAATAACCGAAGTGTGTCTTGTACAAAATAATAAAGTTCCCAAAAAAGGGTCTTCAATATCGCGTTTATGGAGGTCATCATACTCGAGCAACGGTGACAATTGCAAGATAATATCAATGGAAGGATTAAACGGGCGGTTATCAAACGAAAGCCATCTTACAAACGGGACACACCTTTCACCAGACCGTAGCTCGGGGGTGAGCGCGTCTGATTGGAGTTCACCGGGGTCCAGTAGCAACCCGCACATTACAAAAGGTATGAAAGGGTGCATCGAGTGGCCACGTGGAGTTATGCAGAAAAATAGCTTAAAGGCGAAGTTATTGGAAGCAAGGTTCGAAAGCCAAAAGGTACAGTTGCGCCAAGTGTTGAAGCAGAAGATATGAACCCGAGCGTTCGTGTTACCAAAAAGAGACGATCTTAATGCTTGGGCATGTGGATTGAGTTATGATTCGCGTTAAAGTTTCAATCTTGAGTGTCTATTTTGCAGGATGACTAATTCATGTTCAAGATGTCGCGCGATATTGTTATTCGGTTGTAGGATTATGATGTGGCATGTGAAATGAAACTGGGACCATGTTTATGGTCCTGCTTATCGCCATTTTTAGCTCGTTTTTTCGTCTTGTAACTTGGTTTCTTGTTATTGTTTAGATCATGTGCATAGGATCCATAAAGACTATGAAATTGGGACCATGTTTTAGGACTCTTTTATCACTTTATGAACCTTGTTTTTTAGCTTGTTTCATGTGTTGTCTTCTAACCAAGGTTTCATTGCTGGAACTCAAACTTGTGTTCAAATCCCGAGTCTTATAAATTTCAACTTTTTTAGGTTGAACCGCGGATTATAGATTTGGACAACAAACCGCACCCGTAGGGTTGGTCAAGTCAACCAAAACGGTTTAGCTTTGTTGTTTATACTGAATTTCTAATCGTTAGTTTGCATTAAATCTTTTACAATGACAAGATTGTTTATGAAGTTTAGTTTACTTCGAACTGTTTATAAACACTCCTGCTGACAACATTAACGAAGAACAATGAAAATGAAAGGTATCGCAGTAGTGGTAGTGAAAAGATCAACAAACAAATTGACATCAAGAACATGAAACCAAAAATGATTAGAAGCAAATTGCAAACTAATTGAAAGATGATAATCAATCTTTCTTTTAAACTAGAGTTTTTAGCTTCAGAATCAATAGTATAACATATAAGAAACCTATGGTTTCGCTTCTTGAAGCGCAAAGACTAGACGAAAGTTGATATGATACAAAGGTCTACAACAAATTGGACAAATTAACAAGACAAACTTATTGGTACTACAACAATAATTAAATGACAGGATTGATTAATTCAAGATTCCCTAATGTCTTCATTTGTATTCTTGAAAGTTGACATGCCCTGTTGCTTGTGCATGTTCCACAGCTTCCTAGATTGTTAAATACAAAATAGGGGTCAAATGTAAACAAAATGTCATTGGCTACAATACATGTTCGTGTCAAAACCAGTAATATTGGTACGTATCCGGAACACTTTTTATTGACAAGTTGAATTTTTTTTATAACTAATTGGTGTCTACTGTCTAATCTCGTTACAAAATTGCATTATTCGATAGTTTAAAAATGATTTAGGAGGCTTCGTGCATTAGAAAGTACATTTTAAATGACTTTCCACGTGTTTGACATATTTCTTTTTGTAGCTAGCTTTGTTGATTTTACCCATCTAACCAGTAAAGTAATTCATTTGGGTCAATACGGACTGAAACATGTTATATTCAAAAACTTATTTAACGTAAACAGATGGGTCAAATATGATTACAACAACAAAATTATTTCAACCTTTACCGATATTTTTTGATGAAATTATTTAGGAGATTTTATGGTTTAAAAAGAAATACTCTTTAGTCAGCTTTAAATCTGTTTGACTTGACTTACTTTTTTCTTAGTTTTGTTGATCTTACCAACTTGACCAATTAGAGATGAACCAAAACGGTTCGAATTTACCACTTCTAGCTATGAAGAAACGAGTGTATTTTCCTTAAATGTCTTACCTTTTGACCAATCACACCAATTTGACAAACCCCGCAACGCAATGTGAAGTTGGCGGTATCAGTATAACTTCTTTTCCTAAAACATGCAAAAAATAAACTATTATTTTCTTCAACAAATAAAAATGAACTACAAATTGGATGTACCTTTGCTGATCCTTTACAAGATTTAGAGCAAGTGTTTCATATGTCCCAATGGTTCTATCTGGATTTACAGCAAAAATTGTTTGATCAAACTCCTCAGGAGCTCCATCCGCAGGGGACATCTATAATGACATCAGCATAATATGAAACATGAACTTCAACAAATTACATCGCTTTAACTTGTCAAAAACACGTATTATAGTCTATAGACAATGGTCGCGTTTTTCCTAATTATATGACTAAAAGGATTGCCTTTTAAAGAAGGAATGTTAGCCTAAATCAAAAACTATATACATGTATGTTTGCCCTACTGTGAGGGGATCAATGACGTAGGTTGTCAATTTTAGTACCTTTATCCAATCTGGGACCTACAATCATCTTTATTTACTTTATATCTTGTTATCCCGCACCCACACTATAAAAGGGGCAATGAGGTAAACTTGAACAAGTTAAAAGGGTGTCTGGATGCGCGTTTTGAAAGTGATTATGTATTTTGAATAATCAACAGTGTAAAACAAGCTATAGAAGATGGTGTTTAGGGTGGAAATTGTCATGATCAGATGTTCGAGTGTTTGACAAACTATGATTATTTATGAATTCTAGACATATGACCAGAAAACATTACTGTGAAAAATGTAACGTGATGTGTGATAAACGTGAGTGAAAGTCTCTCAAACTAGGTTAAGAGAGACGGTAAATAAACAAATTTATTTTACTCTCTGATAATCAAGCACAATATCAAGCACTAAAAACTTATGATAGTGACTACAAACACAATAATCAGGTAATCAGTTTCATAACACACATCCAAACACCCCCTCAGTTTTTTTTAATGACCAAGTCACACACCCTCCAATCCTACTCCCAAACTACATCTTTTGTCATAAGACTTGAACCCTCAACCACATGGGAAGGGACACCTTTCTAACACACCGTGGTATCGCTAGACCATATATTCAAACACCCGCTTAGATAGTCCCAACTCCCAACATGGAGAAAAGATACAAAAAGAATAGTAAGTTTTAAAATCTCAATCATGAATTGTCAAATGTAATGCATGTATACACGAATAAGGCAAAAACAAAGAAGAATAGAGTGTGACATACAGCCAAGGCATCATAATGGAGTCCATCATATATCAACATAACTCTTTCTGGATAATTTTTTTCCTGGCAAACAGTAATACAAAAGATAGGTTATAAAGATTTCAATGCAAAAAAGATGAATATTTGACAATGCTGGTTATGAATGCTGACCTGTCCATACAAGTCACATCGTGTGGTTTGGATGTCATATGCTGCAATTTCACGACCATAATAATCTGCTAATATTGAAAGCTCTATCGCACCTTCATAAGAGTTGTTTAAATCAATTACTTTTTGTAAGTTGAAGAAAGACGTGTGCATTTATGTTAACAAGCATACATGTAAATTCTTGTAAATTAGCATAATTCTAATTATTTTTTTAGGGAGACGGGGTATAACATAATGGAAAAAATGCATTTAGCAAATCCAAAAATAGTTTGAGTAATCAATAAATTTCTGTAAAGGTAATTGTCTTATTTGATAAGCAAAACTACTGAACATTTGGTTTTCATATAAGAACGACATTTGAACATCAAAAGCCAAAATTAGTTATGATGCACATAGATCCAAGCAAGATTCTAAGAAGAAACCTAAATGTGTAGGTTGACAATTGGTCAAAAAAAACTTTAGCAATTAACACTAAAGTATGTATTTTAACTATCTGATGTTTGAACTCATCCCTTCTAAAGTTACCTGATGCGTAAAATAATCAATAGAAGTCCAAGCTTTCTCACCTCAAAGAAGGAAAGTGTACATGCGTGCTTATGAAGGATAAAAAAGTATTGGACAAACAATGCTTATTGATTGGGGGAGTAACCAAGTAAATGGAGTAAAATATTGCAATACTTTATGGCAATCTCACATTGATAGTGGCCAAGAGAGATACTAGGTACAGAATACTCTGTCTCATACCATCAACTTAAAAAACGCAATGGGAGAGGTGGACTCCACAATTAAGCATGCTTAGGTGGGAGTCATGCCCTTGAGAAATCTCCACTCGGGCAACCAAAATCAAACTTGTGAGCATCTTGTGGGCAAAGGGGTTAATATTAGTTGGTATGAGGGTTAGATGTTACAATACATTATATACCAATCTAACAATAATGGCAAGTTAATGCACCAAATGCGGGAAATAAACAAGATTCTCATTTGAAGTTCAAAATTTGGATGTATAAGCTACATGGAGTCCAGACATATGTAGAAAAGCTACCAATAGGGAGAATTTCAATTGGAAATTTTAATGAATGAATCAAGAAATAAGAAGGTTATCAACAATAAAGGTAACAGAATACTTAATCCCAAAATGGATCAATGTGACACCCAAAATATACCAACTACAAAAGGTTACTTGCATAACAAGAACACACAAAAAGGCAGAAACATACCTCCCCATTTCTCTGGGTTAAGAATCCAAGCACAATATTCTTCATTAGGTTTCCCGAGGAATGCTTCAGAATACTTCGTTGGATCACTAGCTACCGTAGCAGCTATAACCTTTAGAAAAGAACAATACGTAATAACAAAATATTTAAGAACATGCATGATATTACCACACTAACAAAAACAAAACATCTTTATGTTTACAAATGAATTATTTATCATCAAGAAAACAAACAATTGAAAGAAAGAGTTGAATTTAACCTGTCTCAATTCTGCAGCCTTATTTTTGTCATGATCCATGACATACCTGCAAATAAACAGCCAAACATCAAGTCAAAATCAGTAGCTCGCGGATAAACAAATAACCAAAATGAAGTGTAATGTTTTCGAGCTTCACCCGACAGCATTGAAGAGGCAGCTATTATCAGAAGGAATCACGCGTCTAACTATACTACCTTCCATCTCGTAAACAAGCACCTTAAATCCACCAAAATGCACAGATTAATTCAAGATCTTAAATTTACAAAACAACAATACATTATACATCACAATCTCCATCAACTAGATGTAAACAACTATGAAAACCATTATTTAACTAACACCCATCAAGTAAAAGATTAACTCAGGCAATAAATCAAACACTTGGTGTGCACAACTTTTTCCCCACCTGAATTATATCAAATAATCGTAATCTAAGTTCTTGATTATGTTGCAAAGAAGCAGAAAAATTGATCTTTAATACCAATTTTCTTTATGTTTGCTCAATTACGTGTTTCAAAAGAACATATTCACCACAAGCAACTTCAAGGGTTCGATGGGAAAACGTATTTACGAACTTTTACCAAACAAACATCATCAATTTAGCATTTCAAGACGAACAAACACAATAAGAAGATCGATAAAGAGAGAATAGAGATCTGTGGAATAAAGGGTACCTGTGAATTTCTTCAGAAGTTAAAGAAACAGCTGGGACGAACAAGAAGAGAATAATATCAAGAAATTACTACAAAATTCAAAATTGTTGTGATTGTGATTTAAATATGGGATTTTGAAAGGTTTTGGTGAACGGTGAACCTGTAATTCTGAACTTTATTATATTTTCTGAATTCATTCCGTCTCATATATCTAAGGTCACACCAGCATAAATATCTTTTACCGAAAATCGATACCGTTACTAGTATTCATCTTTTTAGATTTTTGGTATCGGTATCTTTTGGTCCGGTGTTTTTAATGGTACCGGTACCAAACTGACAAACTTTGTATGATATTCGACTTACGCTTTTACCATTGTTTGGTATCAGTATTTTTTGGTACGATACCGGTATAGTACTGATCTCATCCCTAGATCACACGGTGAAGAGGGTTGTGGAAACTCAGCTCGGTGGGAATACCACCCCCTTGACCCGCTGACACCATAAATCCCAAAATCTCGTGAAAATTCATCGGGCACCACCTAGACATATATTGTTGTTGTGATGTCTGCCAAACGCGGAAACATGGAAACGGGATAAATTGGGACGACACCATGCAAAGCAGATTTTTTTTTAGGAAAATAAGAAAATTTTAAAGTAGGCTTGCTAGTGATACTACTTTAAAGAGCAAGCAACCTAGGTAGTTGTTGAATTTACTCGCAAAATTAGTTAAAGAAAGTAGAAGGCAAGCAAGTTTGGTCGAAATGGTTTTCGGCACAAGTAAACCAATAGGAGCGCAGGAAAGAACGATCAGTAGGCGTGGCTGAGTATTCGTTTGACAGCTCAAAAAACAATTAGCGGTGGCTGGGTGTTGGTTTTTCTCTAGGTAATCAGGGTAGAAACTTCGATCAAGAACATGACAAAAAGAATATATAACGATTGTTACAAGTGGCACAGTGGGTATTACAGGTCTACGATTAAGGGGATGAAATACAACCAAATTGGTAAGATGAAGATGGTTGGTATCTTGATGGATATGGACCACATTATGGATGCCAACAGTGGTGATATTCTAGTGGTAGATCCGGTTGAAGAACACTGAAGCGTGGCATGCCATTGTCAGGATGGAACGAGTAAAGATCACAGAAGGGGTGTATATACTTGATCGGATGAACATAATTGCAACCAAGGGGGTGGCGATGCGAGTTGGGGACAAGGTTATGGGTATGTTTGAGTTAGTAGGGGGAGCCGAAATAATACAGCCAAGGATCAAGGAAGTTCTTGGACGGATTTGGGAGATTTGAACCGAATGTGAGATCAGTTGTAACACCAACGATTAAGGTTGAAGAATTACGGGTGTTACACGATATTCAAGAACCGGATGAAACAAATCAAGATTAAGGGGGGGAATGAAGGTTTAATCTTGATTTATATAAAAAGATAATTATTAATATTAGTTTATTAATATTTCGATTGGGTTCGTACTAGACTAAGATTGAGTTTGTCTTTTTATTTATTTGATTGTTTAAATAAAATATGAGGTGTGTTAGGATTAGAGCATTCACATTTCATTTTTCATCCTCGTCTTTATAATTTATAAAAAGAAAAAAATACTATTTTCTAATTGTACCTATTTTTTTCTAGAACCTCCCATATCTTATTTCCCGTATTCTTTCATATCTCAATTAAATAATATTTATTTAATTTTCGTTTAATATCATTTCTTTGTATTTTACTCATATTTATTAATAAAATATATTAAAAATAGGCATTGAGGATGAATAATGACCCTAATAATTAAGGGATGAAATTGTTTTTCCCTATAACTATGAAGACGAGGGACATGGATGAGGAATGAAATGAAGTGAATATTTTGATGATTTTTGTTAAAGATGAGGATGAGAATAAGGGATAAGATAAGAATGATAATAGTATAACTATAGTATATATATGGGGTTATGATCATTGTATTTGGTGTGGTTGTTTATAAAAATATATTTAGAGTCGAGACTTTGGTTGATATATTGATTTTGTGCCAATAATTTTTGTTATGCATCGGTGAGTGAGGTGTGTTAAAATAATTAAAAATTATAAAATTAATTCAGATTCTTTGTTTTAGTAATGACTTAAGATTATATCTTGTGATATTACTTTGATAACTTAAAAATGAACACATATCACATAAATGTGTAATATGTTAAAGCTACGATCATGCATTCAAAGTACAAAAATGTCATCAACTTATGAAAATCAAATGTCAAATTATATGACAAAATTAAGAGATATTTAAAACAAAATTTTAAATTAAATAATTAAACTCATATAATGGATTTTCAAGAAAAGTAAAAATGTATGTCAATGCAATAACTAGAAAATACAAACTAAAATTCATAATTTGTTTTCAACCAAATAGTTGAAGACCAGTGTGATTTTGATTTTGATTTAGTTCAATTAGTTGGTGGATGTGATCTACCAACTTGTGTATGTTTACTAAAGAGATCTTGAATACAATACACAAATGATTGAAACATATCAAATATAAAATATCCTTGTAACTTTTAAAGAACCAAAAAGTAAACTTTCTATTATTATAAATAAACTCTTTCGAATGCATAAAACTCAAAATGTAGAGATGGAATGTGAAAATGGTTTAAAAAGTATGGATGTAATTAAACATAACGTTCACAACACAAGAAACAAGAAATGTGAGAGTGGTCATCAGATCGCCGCAACTATCATCACTACCTCCGAGTTATCCTTGTGTTATGGTTATATATAAAAGTATCAAACACCCTTTCACCTCACTCATTTTTCTCTAAACATTCTTTAATATTGTTTAACATATCCCTCTCTAATTCTATCATCTATAAACATCAATTCCTAAATGGATCATCAATTTGATCTAGTTCATTGATGAGCTCTTTGTAGCCTTAATCCAACCTATGACATCTTCAAGCTCGATGGTCTTAAGATCCAAGATATGTTATATTGAGGCAAATATATGGATAAATTTTATAATATGGAGAATTTTGATACACTTTTGACCAACTTTGACTATTCAATTATGTTGCATAGAGTCGCCTACTTCGAGGCTATCCCGTTAGCTTTCTGACCAAGTCATCTATCGTTTCTGACGCCTTCATCTTAGACCTATAAACTTGGTCGTCGGTGTTTAGAGTCTCGCCTCTTTCAGTGGATCAGCACCCAAGTATCAGGTTTTGATCGCATACCACTTACCCTTTGTCGTCTTTAGACATGTAATTTGCATAGTTAACTCTTTGTGTATTTGTTGAAACAATAGTAATAGCACATGTTTTTTTGGCATCCACCCTCATTAACATCTCATAAGCCCTAAACATTGAAGATTGACTATTGTATATCACCCAACTTGTATAGTTTTTATTACTTAAAATATAACACATGTAATTCACAGAACACATAGGACGTTAGCCACTTCTTTATCACCCATATTTTCTTTGTAAACGGTAAAAAAACCATAGAACTCTGAATTGATTAAACCTGAGAACCTCCCTAATCAACCTGCACCCACTACTATTGACTACCCACCATGACGAGCTACTGCTTTTTCTATCTTCTTTATCTGTTAAACGATCCACTTCAGCTCCATGACCTATTGATGTCGTTTCTCTTGCACCATATATGTTGGCTTGTTACATGTCAGAAAAAATCACTCCCGTAATTGATCTCCAACTAAGAAATACTTGAATTCCAAGTCTCAATTGAAACCCTTTTTGCTGTCGATTATTGATCAACCGAAAACTTCTTGTGGTCGCATTCAATCTTGGAGTTTTGATAACTCCTTTTGGCAATGAGCCCCTTTACCAAAATCCATTCACAATCACTAACCGAATACAATAAACTCGAACAAGACACACGGTTTGTGAATCCGTCATATGACTCTTTAATTTAACACCAATGAAAAAGCACACAAATTACACTAAGATTTCTGTTTATAATAAACTAACACTTTAATAATCAAGACATCTAAACTTAATAAACTTTTCTAGTAAAATAAAAACCAATGTGTTCTGTGAATAAACTCTCTACCATAATACCAATTACAAATAATTAACAAAATTAGATATTATATTTAGAGAAGCATGTTTATAGAAAACTATGTTTTATGAATGGTGATATATTTGCAACTGATTGGCCGTCAACTATTACCGAACGAAACTTGAAAAAATGTGACAAGACATTTATTTAGTCTCGGGTCACCAATGGGGCATTAAAACCATCAAAAAGTTTGAAGGATTACATGCCGGTCTTTTCATCTTTAAAAAAATAAAAATGGTTATTGATGGAATGCATCACAATTCCGTCGTTGTTATTCCGACGGTCTATTCCGTCGGAAGCATTACGCACCGTTTGCTAAATAAATATAAATTCGTGCATCAGCATTACAAAAATTAAATGTAATAATACCTTTTTAAAATTTCTCGTAATATTTAGCCTTTTTATTGTGATTGGATTGTAAAAAGTGTTTAATTATTTAGCTTAGACTTTAATAACTATGTCCTGCCTTTTCACAAAAAAATTTCTTTGTGTAATACAATAAAGTAGTGAACCAGAAACCAACTGGAAAGTGGCAACAATCATTTACTTAGAACTTTATTATGTCAATAATACACATAGTGTTTTATAGGAAATATAAGTGACTAAATAAAAATAAAACAATTAATTATATCTTTATTAAAACCAAACTTTAATAAATAGTATTTTTTTTTGGGTTTGGGTTATATATATTCGTTGATTGAGATTTTTATTCATTTGACTATTTGGTCTACTAGTAGGTTTGGTTGTTTATTTTTTGTTTGTTGATGTTTAGATCTCACACTTACATTTGCTTTTGTGGTTCGTGTTTTTCTCTTTACGTCGCGTGTCTAGTACAAGTGTGTTTTCCTTTGATGTAAACGTGTCTGCTTTGTTCCACCATAGAATTTCATTGTATGTGCTTTGGATCTGCTTTTCTTCGTGCGTTGATTCTTGCACTTGCTTTGATTTGGGTCGTTTTTATTCGTTGTAGTGTTTAGGTGATTGTCGGATGTATTTTGTTTTTATTTGATTTGGGGTTTCATCAGTTTTTTTTCCTTCACATTATTGATTGTTATTTCAGTCATGTTAAATTGGGTTTATTTTTATCATTCCTTCTTTGTATAGACACCTTTAGTATAGGTTATTGTTTTTTTCTTGGTTATTTACGATTAACTAAAAACTTTAGATTCTTACAAAAATTTAATAAAAGTTTCACTTTTTACAAAAGAAATGACTAGCAAAGTGAAAAATTCTCAAACATGATCAGTCAAGTATAAGCATACCGGAGTTTATATTGTATATATCAAGATTTATATAGTAGATGTAAGATTTTTTTTTATTTTTTATTTTTTATTATTATTTTTGTTGTCATTGTGTAAAGTAAGAAATAAGATACCACTTATTTGATACCTCAAACAAAAAAGTTATATACATTTGATTTTATTTTATGTGCCGGAATAAGTCTAATCGGGAAGAAACAATGTTTGATTTTATTGTCATTAGTGGCTGTTTGGTAATTTCTGAATGATTAAGTGTTGAATCTATAAGAGGTCTGAACCGTTAAGTGTTAAACCATTAAAAGATATGTCTGAATTGATTAAAAAATACTTATTTTCTCATAAATTTAATATAAAATCTAAATTTTATGAGACTCTTTGCATACATAAAATAATAATAATAATTCATGCATATCAAATTTATTATATATTAAATAGTAACTTTTCTTTGTGATTAGCAAAGAGTATGTATGTTTAAGCTTATGGTATTGGTACCAACAACATCATCAATAGATCGACTGAAAATAAATCAAAGGTTGGTCGAGACGGCGATCAGAGGATTTGTTTGGTAGTAGGGGAATGATGAGGTAGCCGGTGGTCTAAGGGGGGTGAGGGTAGGCGATCGCCAGTGCATGAGTTAATATTTCAATCTATGTTCGCAAAGTATCGTTTTTATTGGTTGTACGAACAAGTGACGTGCTTATTTATACTTATGTTGACAGACTGCAGGTTTAACCCTCATATCCCCGCCGCATAGCGCGTGTATCAATACTAGTAGGCATTATTTAATAACTTAACTCTTGATACAATATAATCTTGACACAATATAATCTTGATAAATAAATGTTTAATAAATAAATAAATAATATCGTGAAATTAATAGATTCTTGCATCCAAATCATTACTTTTGTTATCATTATCAAAGTGTTGTTTCATATATTTTTACATCTAAATAATTTTAGCATATATGTTCATACTTAGGTGCTTATCATATAGCTTTAATGTATGGACCCCTTTAAATAAAAAAGTTTATTTACATTATGCAATATCTTCATATACAATAATATCTTAACAAATAATGTTATTTAATTGTATCTATATTAAACGTGTCATTGAAGACAAATAAATTAGTTAGGTTTAAAAAACCAAAAAAGACCAAAGTGGAAGAGCACATGATTATAAAGAAATGTGAAAAGTCTAGCTACCTCTTACCAACCATGTAATACTAGAGGGCACGTACGTTGTAAATAGCTAATGAATATATAAAGTTTGGGTGACATGACATATATAGTAAATTTAAAACATAGAGAATACTAAGCCTCTTGCGTTATGGTGGGGGGCGTAACACCATGCCAAAAGCACCAAAGACACACCACCGTTAGCGATCACCAACCGAAACGCAGAACCAAGGACACACCACCGTTAGGCGAAACGTAAAACATATAAAACAATAACTAAGTCGATCTTGAACCAGCGCGTTGCGACAGGACCGTTAAACGGGGAAAAAATAAGCGTAAAAATGTTGAACTACACACACACACAATGCGACGTGTTAACTCGCAAAATGTAGACCGAAACGTAAAACATATTTTTTAAATATAAAAGTATAGGGACCAAAATTAAAAGTAAAAAAAAATATTTAGGTGCAACTTTTAAAACATGTTATACAACCCATAACATATAAGAAAGTTGGTAATTAGTATATATATAATTTACTGATTATTGGAAATATATGGATCGGGTTGTGTAAGGTCTATTTATGGTATTTTGCTTATGTGGCAAACTGTGTGTACGTATGATAATTGTTGCTTCAAAACTAATAACTTATAGGATGAACATTTTAAGAAGATGACGATCACTTTGGATCAGGTTTTGAGATGGATTTACAAAACACGAAAACAGAAAAAAGTGATTTCTTATTGTGGTCATCATCTGGTGCGATAATTTATACTATTATATAATACATCTCTTTTGACAATCTTGTAATTTTAATTCATTTTTAAAACACTTAAGAACAATGTTGTTACATTTGGTACAAGTAATTATGCATAAACAACTTGTTATTTACAACTTTGTCACTCCATATAGTAATATAGATATATTTACCATCCTATATTAGTCAAACAAGAAAGTAAAATGAGTGTTCAACATTTATAAAAAATGATACATGGATTTAAGGGAAAACAAGGTTATGATTTGCACATCTTTTCTTGTGTAAAGCCATAAAAAATATCAATCCCGGTTAAAATTTAAAGTGTTATTATTTTTTTATTTTTGATTCTTTTCTGATTCATCTCCGGTTTATATGGTTGGGTTTGAACTTGGTTCTCCCTGAGTCCCTGTTAATATGGTAGATACGTCATGTTTAAATTTAAAGCGTTTTTTTAAATTTATAAATTTATGTTAGTCGGTTTATAAATGTCTATTAATATTTTACCATAATAATCAATTAGTGTTTAACTTCAAATTCAAATTCTTAAAAATTTAGATTTACAAGAGAGACAACATTTGGTTGCATTTTTTACAAGTGTTGATGCATAAATAGATCCATGTTTATAATTTTGTCCCTAAATCAAAACTATAATTGTCACACCCCAACCTTGACGGCGGAAACGTCGAGGAGTGAGAGTTAAGATCGTTCACAGCCACATAACGCTATTAATAACCCAAATATAATTTAAACATAAGTTTCAATTGTACCATTACAATCACAAGTCTCAAAGAAATTAAAAGCATAACATAAAATGCAACATGTCATTCTTGTTTCATTTATTTATCTAGGTCCATTCCTAGATGTGCAAATTTCAATGTGTAAAAATCAAACTTGAGTATTTCCTGAAACATATTAAAAATAAAGGGGTCAACAATAATGTCGGTGAGATTTCCATAGTTTGAAATACATATATATATATAAAAGATAGCAATTCATGTTATAAGTTAGAGAGCAAAGTAACTAAGGATGTAAGACAGAATGCACAATCAAACCTTGACAAAGTTTTACAAGTCTCAAACGTTTACAAGCATATACGATTAGCTAAGTGTAAAAATATAAAAAGGGGTATAGAAATACTCAAGCTTGATCGCCACTTTTGAAGTTGTTCACACCTAGGAATGGACCTAGTTAATTAAATGAATGAGCTTGTTATATTTCTTATTAAGTCTTCTTTATTTGAGACTTATGTTTGTAATGTACCTTTGAAACTTATGTATAATATATTTGGATATAATAATAGCGTTATGTGGCTGTGAACGATCTTAACTCTCACTCCTCGACGTTTCCGCCGTCAAAGTTGGGGTGTGACAATAATCAATATTTCTATCCCATATTGGTTGTGTAGAAAAACCAAAATAGTATCCAACTTCTATATAAGAATCTATTTTCTTAAAGTAAAAGAGAAAGAATTGTATTTCATGTGCATGTCTTCTTGTGACTTGTATGTTATTAAACATAACCCATTTGGTAAAAAATGCTTTAGGTTTTTTAAACATGAAGGGTTATACGATACGCATATTAATAGGGTCCTAATATTAATGCACACACTATTATAAATCGACACCCCTTATGCCTTGTATAGTACTATATGCGACATATAGTATCGAAACACTGAAAACGAGAAAAATTCAAGGGTACTATACGACACATAAAGGGTTATACGATACGCATAACAAAATTTGACACTGACTACGAGGAAAAATTCAGGGGCTGTTAAAAGAGTTATACGTCTCGTATAGAGCTATACGACTCATTTATATGATACATATAGAACCAACACATATAAAACTATACGACCCTTTTATATGACACATATAGAACCAACATTAATCTCAACAATTTACTCCATGGCTCATTCAATGTGTTCCATTTTATTCCTTTAATATAAGATAAACACCACAAAAGTAGTTGCTAAGATATTATAGTTATTTGTATAATAGCCATCACTTTCATGGTGGCACCACCATTTCCCATTCACATGTAGACAAACAATCTCATTCACAAGTCAAACCGATTCAAAGCAATAAACAAACGCGTAAAGATTGATTCTCACACACCCAATTTGATTATTATTTCAATATACAACCATCATATGCAAGCCACCCACGTTCTTTCTTCTCTATTTCCATCATAAATTTCACTACTTTAATCCAATTTCCCCCAAAAAAGCACCTCAAATTCATACTTTTCAACCTGGGGTTTCAATTTCTTGAACTCAATTGCTCAAAACCCCATCTGGGTGTCCCAAATTTCGATCCAAAAATGGGTGTTTGCATCAGCAAAAGCAAGAGTTCTTCAAGAACTGATGTGGGTGTTGCTTATAATCACAGATCCGATGAGCCCAACATTGTGTACACCAAATCCCCAACTCCGGCCGATCAAATTCCGGCCAAAAGACCACCACCTCCGGCGAGTCCCAAAAGGGTGTTCAAATCTGACACGATTCTTGGAAAACCATATGAAGATGTTAAAGAATATTACACCATGGGGAAAGAATTGGGCAGAGGTCAATTTGGTGTTACATATGCTTGTATACAGAATTCAACAGGTCAAAAGTATGCTTGTAAGTCAATATCTAAGAAGAAGTTGATTACAAAGGGTGATAAAGAGGATATGAGGAGAGAGATTCAGATTATGCAGCATTTGAGTGGTCAAGCTAATATTGTGGAGTTTAAAGGTGCTTATGAGGATAAGCAATCTGTGCATTTGGTTATGGAGGTGTGTGAAGGTGGAGAGCTTTTTGATAGGATTATTGCTAAAGGTCATTATAGTGAAAGAGCTGCAGCTTCTATTTGTAGATCAATTGTTAATGTGGTTCATGTGTGTCATTTTATGGGTGTGATGCATAGGGATTTGAAGCCTGAAAATTTCTTGCTTTCTGATAAAAGTGAGAAGGCTCTGCTGAAAGCAACTGATTTTGGGTTGTCAGTCTTCATTCAAGAAGGTATTTGCTTGATTTCTGTTGTCTTATTTCGGATCTTTAATGGTGATTTGACAATTCAATCATGTCTATTGTGTGCTAAATTATGGTCAAATGAGTCTTTATTCATGTGTCTTTGCTCTTTAGTTTTTAACTGATTTTTTTTATGGATCTTAAAGAAGAATTGTGCCAATTGGACCATTAAATCCTGCAAAATTGTGTGTTACTTTGAGAAGAAGATGAAATTAGTCTTGATCAATGGATCTTGAAGTAGAATTCTAGCAAATGAATCCTTTGATCATGCAAGATTGTGTGTAAGATCATGGTTACATGAGTCTGTACCCTTTTGACACTTTTGATTTTATCTGTTTTTATTTATGCATCTACAAGTGGAATTGTGGTGATAATGGAACATATATTACAGGAAAATCATATCGCGATATTGTTGGAAGCGCGTATTACGTTGCACCAGAGGTATTAAAGCGTAAATACGGAAAGGAAATAGATATATGGAGTGCAGGGGTAATGCTGTATATTCTACTCAGTGGTGTGCCTCCATTTTGGGCTGGTAAGTTGTAAATCTCGATTAACTGGCCAAAACAGGTTTGGGTCGGAACATCTCGTTTGTCGTATGGACTGGGTTGGTTGGATGACCCATATCCATCTTTTCATCCACTCCTTATAAATAACTAATGCATTCACTATGATTTAAAAAATACTAGTGTTACCATGATCTAAATCTTTGAATAATAATAATTTACGAGGTTTGTCTAAATTGATAATAGACGTTGAGCAATTTTCAACTTGTTTCACCTACTAGGATTCTTCCTTAAGTTTTTTCTGTTGGATTTGTTCAAGATAAAACAACACGAATGACTCGTTCAAAGGGTTTAATTTATTTGGTTACAAACATGACGACAGGCTGCCATTTAAAGGGTCAAAACAGGTCGGGGTTGGAAGATGTCATTTTTTTAGTATGGGCAGGTTGTGTTGGGTTGACCTGCAATTCATACATTTTTATAAATAATTAAAGCCTAGCTTATGATTACATAAAGAATTTCAAATACTGTAATATTCTATATCTTTGAGATAAAAATGGTCTAAGAGGTTGTATACACTAAAAATGGTTTCTCATTTCATGCACAACTATTATTATTTAGACAGTTTAACCCTCACACCACTTAAGTGGTAAAAGGTTGTGTACTAATCATCTCACTGAAAATTGACTTTGAGCGACTTTCATCCTGTTTGACACTTTGACCTGTTTGACCCGTTCTTCTTTAGCTGTTTTTTATTTGACACTAGAAACACAACCAGATTCTACTCATTCATCGGTCGATTCTTATCTCTATATCATTTGATCACAACCTAAAAACGCCTACCGAATTGCAGAGACCGAGAAAGGAATATTTGATGAGATTTTGAAAGGAGATATTGATTTTGAAAGTGATCCTTGGCCGTCGATTTCAGCCAGTGCCAAAAACCTTGTGCAAAGAATGCTCACTCTTGACCCAAAAAAGCGTATAACTTCAGCTCAAGTTCTTGGTATGCTTAAATCTTGAATCTCATTTAAATTTGTTGAAATCTTTTGATCATCATAATAATTTTTTTTATTATTTTTCACTTTCTTTAAAACAACACAGAGCATCCATGGATTAGAGAAGATGGAAATGCACCAGATAAGCCAATAGATAGTGCGGTTCTTTCAAGAATGAAGCAATTCCGAGCTATGAATAAACTCAAGAAACTTGCTCTCAAGGTTTGCTTTATAGTAAATAAAATGGATGGGTTGGGTAACAAGTCTAAATTGGTCATATTTATAATGATTTCAAATGGGTTAGGTTGGGTGGACCCGTCGACGTCTTATCCTATTTTTTAAATCTTAACATTTAATGTATTTAATAAAAATTAGAGAAACTTTATCATTATAACAATAATATGATTTTGTTTAATAAGGTTGTTTGCGGTTTTAAGCATTTGAAAACACCTTAGGTCGCTTTCGACCCATTTGATGAGTTGCCATATTAACTAAGTTATTTAACTAATTTGAGTTTATTAAAATACAACCAAAATAGACTTACATTTAGGTGAATGGGTAAACATTGCCGTCTAGCAAAGGTGACAAAATGGACGAGTTGGTTAACGGGCTAAAACAGTTAGTTTTTGTGCATGCACCTCAAATTATCAAAATTAGTTATGTCAACAGTAATCTGAATTTTTTATAATCCAGGTGATTGCTGAAAATCTATCAACAGAGGAAATCCAAGGGCTAAAATCGATGTTCATGAATATGGATACAGATAAAAGTGGCACAATCACATACGAAGAACTTAAAACTGGGCTGGCTAGACTCGGATCAAAACTCACAGAATCCGAAGTTCGACAACTTATGGATGCTGTAAGTTGGTTTTAAATATTTCATTAGATTCATTCTCTGTTAAAAACTATTTTTTTCAAATATAAAAAATTTAATTGAATTATCAAAATTTAAAGAGATATCTATTAAAATATCATTTTTCAAACATAAAAAATGAAACTTGAATTTTCAAGATTTAAAGATTCTCAGTAGAAACATTTTATAAACATAAAAGTAAATGAGATTTTACTTGAATCAAAATGAATTTTGAATTTTCAAGATTTAAAGATTCTGTTAACATCATTTTTCCAACATAAAAAATGAACTTCAATTTTCAAGATTCAAAGATTCCATGTGTATCTTTTTTTCAAACATCAAAAATGTATTTTATTTTCCACAATTTAAAGAGTCTGTCAAAAATATTATCCAAGCATCAAATTTTCAAGATTTATAGATTCTCTATTAATAACATTTTTCAAACATGAAAACAAACTTGAACTTTGAAGATTTAAAATTTCTATGTTACAGGCGGATGTAGATGGAAACGGGTCGATTGACTACATTGAGTTCATCACAGCAACAATGCATCGACACAAACTAGAACGTGAAGAAGATTTGTATAAAGCATTTCAGCATTTTGATACAGATGGCAGCGGGTATGTATCTAAACTAGAGACTGCTAGTTGAGCAAGTTGAGTAACGGATCAAAACTCAAGTAAGGGTCAAAAAAGGGCCATGTTAGGTTTGGTTGACCCGCTAGCACTTTTGCACCATTCTTAAAAATAATTATACATAATTAAGTGTTAGCAATAATTTGTTAATAAAAAATATATATATATTTCCACAATAATATCAGAAATTTATATAAAAGCGTTTCAGCATTTGATATAGATGGTAGCGGGTATGTTCCTAAACTAGATGTGGCAAGTTGGGTAACGAGTCAAAACACGTCATTTTTACTACGGGTCAAAAGGGTCGTGCCAGGTTTGGTTGACCTGGCAAACACTTTTTTCTCTGTTCTTAAGTATTTGTATTCACAAATCATAATTAATGTGTTAGTAATAATTAGTTAATCGAAAAACAAAGTTTACACAATATTATTGAACTTTGGACGACTTCTATCCATGCGATCCATTTGACGGGTTTGAGGTCGAACCTAAACCTGTTTTTGACGGAATTTCTCTCATAAAATGATTTTTCTAAACTTGTGCTCTGAATTCAGGTTTATTACAAGAGATGAACTAGAAACAGCAATGAAAGAATATGGAATGGGTGATGAAGCTACCATTAAAGAGATTATATCAGAAGTGGACACTGATAATGTAAATTCATCTTCTTCTTCCATCTTTTTTTCCTTTAATTTATTTTTATCTTTTTCACTTAAATTGAAACATTTTTTGCAGGATGGAAAGATAAATTATGAAGAATTCTGCACCATGATGAGAAGTGGAACACAGGGAGCAAAGCTCTTCTAATACCGTTTCTTTATCATTAAAAAACGGAGTATTTTTAACCAAAGAAGATATCTTGAACCTTGAACCGGACCCCGATCGGATCTAGAAACTTGGTTTGAGTCGGGTTTGGTTAGGTTTCCAGGGTTATTCGGTGGTCGTTAGGGTCTGAGCTTGCTGTATTTTCTTGTGGAACTCTGTAAAAATATGCACAACTGTTGTGTAATCATATTTCTAGTTTTGAGTGTTTTTTTTACAGGAATTCAAAATACTCACTCCCAAATTTTCAAACCACTGTTTTATAAATAATCTTGAAATTTAACAGGTCTTGTACACATGGGTGTAAACATATCTGACAAATGGGCTAAAAAATGGTTCAACTTGAAAAAGATGTAATCTTGGTAGCTAAACATATTACTAATTTCAGCCTCTATAACATCACTCTTGTGACCTTTGTTAGTTTTGAGTTTTGACCTCTACTTTCAAAATGTTGTCCAAAACCAATACAAAAGACGACGATATATGATTAACTTTGGGATCGACCTCCGTCTAAGAAGCTTTAATCACACATGTGTACCATGCTGCTGACTTGTAATCGCTTTGCACTGCATTTTGGTACTTAAACCTTCACTGCAATCTAACATGTTGACTTTTATAAACCAAAATATGCATTTTGTAAGGCTGATTACTGATTAGAATCAATTCAAACCAGTAGTATTGACTTTGTGAATCTGGTCTCTACTGAAAAAGAATTGACCCATATCAATAAACTAGTATCCAATGAAACACAAACGCACAAGTTGTCATATAATACTAAGTCATTAGAACACAAACTTTTTAAACTGTCAAAGCTGATTCAATATTTTAATTTTTTGTTTTATTGTTTTCTTTATCTTTTTCAGAACTTGCAAAATATGGTTTTTATAAAAAGCTTCAAATGTTATCAACGGCTTTCAGGTTTTCTTTTTCTTACATAAAGTTATGTATATTATTAACATCCCATGAGAGTTTGCGAAACGTTTTGATGTTAGTGTTTTCCGCGGTGTTCCTCTCACGGTTCAAGGTCTCCACTGTTACATTGCTTCTTAATACTACTACTTACATATGTTTGCAGGGTATTATAAGAAGCTTGATTAAGATACTAATTATCAACTTATTTATAAATTATAGGTTGTACTTAAGCTTTAAAAGGTTGTATTCATTTTTGTTTTCTTCTTTCTTTTTAGTTTTTCTTTCTTTTAAGTTTTGACCCCAATACTTTTATATCTTTTACAACATAACTTCTATATTTTTTCACTCTCAACTTTGGTTCCCTATATGTTTCATCTTCAACGGACATTTCGTTTTACGTTTTGCTTTAAATTTTACGAGTGAACACGCAACAACATATGCGTGCAGTTCAACATTTATAAGCCTATTTTTTCCCGTTTAACGGCTGCGTCATAACGCGCGGTTCTTAAATTGACTTAGTTATTGTTTTTAATATTTTACATTTCACATACGATGTTCAATGTTTTTATGTCTACTTTCCACAAAAACATTTTTCCATTTTAATTTTTTTAGTATAATTTTTTCGGCGTTGGCGGTTGCCAACAATGTTGAAATTGATACTATCTGACATGATTTTACGTACCCACCGTAACGCGGGGGCTTAACACTAGTTTTAAACTAGTAAAAACTAATCCATATTAACCTCATTCCTATTTTAATTATTAATTAGTTGTAGGTTCAACTTCAAGTTCAACTAACTAATAAAATATTCTTTGCTCGTCACACTCAGATGACCGTAAAATAGACAATCCCACAAAAATATTGAACACACTAAATGCTTTTATTTCATTATCATGACCAACCAAACTGGTGATCATAATCATCCAGGTACACATAACATCCATTGCAGAAAACCACAAAAAACAAAAACAGAAATCAAGAATCTTGCAACACGCATCAACAAGCAAAACACAAACCAAATTTGAAAAAGAAACCACTTATGATTTCAAAAATCATAAATCTTGATCAAATCTTTTGAAAATCAAACAACTTTGTCTTCAAAAACCATGAATCTTGATCTGATCTTTCTTGACAATACCTGCACGCGTCAAGAACGCAGAAACGTTCTTGCGTTGATCGCCTTGAAGCTGGATCACTTTGCCCAGTTCTTTATCTTGAACAACAGTGCCATTGCAGCAGAATTCTTTCTTCAAATCTTTGAGAATTTTCTCGTAACTGAGCTCCTTTTTCAGACCCTGAACCGTTGTCAAGCTTTTTCTACCATTTCTTTGTTGTATGCGGATATGAACATACTCTTTGACACCAGCACCACCTCCTGAATCTTGTTCAACGTCGGCAAATGGATCGAAAGCTGATGGGATCTGAACTTCTATATCAACCATGAACCTTGTTTGAATGATGATTGTATTACTGATTCACAAACAAATAAGAACAAACGTCAGTTTAAAAATCAAGTATAACAGTATCAATCAAGTTAACCCCTATCATGATGTTAAATTCAAAGAATCACCTCAGTATCGATAAATTTCAAGAATTTTACATGTTTTACATATTGTTCATACAAATTAACATCAACATATTAACCTAAGCACAATTACAGCAGATCCCAGACCCTAATTCGAGATCAAACTATGAAGTATGATCATAACAATCAAGTTAGCCCCTCTCATGATGTTGACATTTAATCGTAGGATAATCTCCGAAATTCAAGAGATCAAGAGGATGATCAAAGTCAATTCAAGATAACAATCGATCGATTTTCCTTCCAACTTCCACAGAAACACTCAAAAGAAGTCAATAAACCCTAAATCCTAATCATAACAACAGACCTAACAGATCATCCTGCGACAAATTTTTTTTTATCAGCGTCGAAATCAAACCAACAGCTCACATCTTTACACAAAACAATCATAAACAATCAAAACGACGTTAATATGTAACCAAATCAACATCGCCACATGGAAATGTGCTTATTCATACAATCGATCACAAAATTCAACAAAATCAATATAAACCAAAATAGATCAACAGATCATCTAACATCTGCAATTCTACATACAATCGATCACCAAATTCAACAAAAATCAAAATAAATCAAAATAGATCAATAGATTATCCAACATCTGCAATTCTACATACAATCGATCACCAAATTCAACAAAATCAAAACACATCAAAATAGATCAATAGATTATCCAACATCTGCAATTCTACATACAATCGATCACCAGATTCAACAAAATCAAAATAAATCAACAGATCATCAAACATCTAACATCTGTAATTCTTCATACAATCGATCACAAAATCCAACAAAATCAAACTAGATCAACATAACATCTAACATCTGTAATTCTTCATAGAATCGATCACAAACTCCAACAAAATCAAAAACAGATAAAACAGATCATCTAACATCTGTAATTTCACAATCAATCGTAAGCAAAAACAATTAATGAAATCATATAAGAACTTACAGAAGATCTTCGATCCGAATCAACAACAGCAAACAATGAAGAAAGATGGAAGAATTAATGTGGATGAATTTGGATGAGGGTTAGGGTTTATATAGAAAGGGGACCGGGTTATTTCTACGGTGGTGGGTGTTCGGGTTTTCGGGTCGGGTTATACGCGTGACGACAGCTAAGATGCCGTGTCAGTTAAGATAACATTTGTGAGTAAATAATATTATTTAAATGCATACACATGAAAAGTGTTTTAACTCTATTACCCAACATGATGGGTTTTTAATTTAAACTAGTATTAAGGCTCACGCGTGGCGTTGGTGTCGTAAAACCAATGTAAGTAGCATTAATGTTATACCATTGCTAGCAATCATAAACACCAGTAAAACTCGTAAAACAAAAGAATTAAAACTAAACGAAAAATAGATGTAAAAATGTTGAACCATGCACGTGCGTTACTACGTGTTAATGTATGTAAATTAGAACGAAACGTAAAATACAACGTGAGCGTTAAACATAAAAAATAGATGTAAAGATATTGAACCACATATGCATGTTGCAGTATGTTAACTCGAAAAGTTTCGACCAAGACGTAAATGAAAAATTTGTAAAAAATTTAAAGTAAATGAGATTTAAGTTGAAAGTGAAAAAAATGTTAGTGTTAAATGTAAAATATGAAAACTATAGGGTTAAAAATATAAAAGTAAAGAAAATACAAAGTAACTTACAAACTACAAAACATAAGGTACACACCATTAAGCACAACTAAGTTGGTAATTAGTATTATATAAATTTGGCTTCATCTCATAAAAAATACTATATTTTTTTCATTTTCTTAAGTATCTTAGAGCATTTACGGTATTCTTTTTATTTTAATATGAGTGTGTATTCTATATTATGAGGATGGTTATGAGTGGTTATGAGTGAATGTGAAATAAATTTTATGGGGATAGTACTGCGATTTCTCATATTTGGAGAAACACGGTACAACATTCATAAATTTCTTTAATATTTTAAAAAATGGTTGTGAGTGAAGTAGAGAGAAAATGTAATGATAAAGATATAAAAATATTATTTAATTAAAAAAGAGAGTAAAAAATAAATATTTTTAATATAAATATGGGATGAAAATGAGAAAGTTAGCGTGAATGTTCTTACTTCTTAGCTTGATATTGATATATTAAAGAGGTAGAGTAGATAAACACTTATTATACGAATTAAATAAAAAAATTATAAGTTAAATATTACATGAAACAAAATTGTTTATTAGGTGAAGACAAAAATCAAGAAATGTAAATAATAGTAAAGGTTAATTAAAAAATATAAGTGAAAAAACAAATATATATTTATCAAATGAAGAAAGATAAACGACAAAACTCAAAAGTAAACAAAGATACGTAAAATGTTACAAATTCAATCTTTATTTATTTATTTAAGGCTTACGGTTTAGAATTTAATTTAAGGTTTAAAATGTAATCGAGATTTTCAGTTGGTGATAAACATAAGATGCAGTTTGTTTTATAATATCAAAAATGAATAATTGAAAGCATATTGACTTGTCAATAACTTAATAAAATACAAAATAATTTAATTAAAAAAGAGTTAATTACACGATTGGTCCCTATGGTATCCTCATATTGCAGTATTTGTCCTAACTTTTGAGAAATTACATCATTGGTCTCAACTGTTTGTCAAACCGTAACATGATTAGTCCCTTGAGTGGATGGGCGTTAGTTTTCTCAGTTAAGTACAGGTCAAAAGACCAAAATACCCTTTATTAAATAAAGATATTACACAATTATTTTATATATTTGAGTGGGGCCCACAACACATCCCTCCCCGTTCATCTTCTTTCTCATGTATGTCCGCAACTCTTCTTCAACCCTCCAATAATGGAGATGGGGATTCATACTTGAACACCATCATCATCATACCATCAAACCACAACCATCACCATCCAGCTCACCGCCCCACCACTATCACCATTGCTTAGCCACCGCCGGCCAACAAAATCACCATCATAAAAGTAAGCAGATGACTGGACTGGGGTTAACAATCTGGGGGTGTTCTTAGTTGCAGTTTGTAATGCAATGGTGGCTACGAAGATGGTGGTTTGGTGTGGTGGTCGGTGATACTGATGGTTTGGGCGGTGGTTGGCGATGGTGATGGTAATGATGGGTTAGGCGATGATGATGCTGGGTGGTGGTGGTACGGTGATGCTGGCCGGACATGATGGTGGTCGGCGATGGATGCACTGATGATGGTCGGTTAGCTACAATGATGTGGTGACGGGGGTTTGTTTGCAATAATAATAATAATAATAGTAATTATTGTTTTTATTATTATAGAGGGTATAATGGTCATTTTAATAAGTTTAACGTTAAAAACTAACGGACATCTACTCTGGGGACCAATCGTGTTATGGTTTGGCAAACAGTTGGGACTAAGATTATAATTTCTCAAAAGTTGGACCAATACTGCAATATAAACATCCCACGAGACCAATCATATAATTAACTCTTAAAAAAATTGAAAAATAATTTAATTGGTGATGGTATGATGGACAACTCTCAGACGAACAACATAATATACTGTTGGTAGAATGTCAAATTAGTTGCGTATATAAAAACAAATGAATCAATTTAAAAATTGTGTGACACACGTGATGATATCACCTTAACGAACTCCATAGTAATAAATATAAATTTTAAATGTCACGTGTAACTATCTTATGGCTTCTTAACTTTTATTTTTCTGTCTATCTCTTTTATTAGTTATACAAACTTCTTTTAAATTTTTTTAAAATTTTGTTTTTTTGTCTTTCTCCTATTAAATGATTTCTATAATGATTTTTTTATAAAGTGTTTAATATTTTCTTAAAAAAAGTTAGGATTATTCATAAAATATTTTCATAAATTAAACATTTCTTCTATTTTTATAGAACATTTCTGAAACTAATTGTATAATTGTAATAAATATGTATTAAAAGTATATAATATTTCATAAATATGTAACATGACTAAATGTATAGCTTTACATTTAAGCAACTCGTGTAATACACGAGGTTTTTAACCTAGCATTGAATATGCAATAACTTAGAACTTAGCTCGTATCAACCAAATTTCGCTTTGAAGATATTGAAATAATTAAGAGTTAAGAAACCCTACGCTATGTAGTGTAGAGAATTTGAGGTAAACAAACCGAATGATTTGAGAGTTGTGAAAAGCACTTTCCGACTAAAACCATTTGAGGTACAATCCGAACATTCAAACAGATCAAATTCACATTTCTATAAGCTATAAATAAATTTTGAGAGAGTTTCTTGAGCGAGATAAAAAAATGTCAACCAACTTGCAGGAATTCGTATTTTTACAGGGATGAGGCAAGCTGTCGAATATGTTTTTCATGTTTATAACGTACATTTTTTACCATGAGTTTCACATGTGAAACTTCAAGAAAATCAATTTTTGATGGCTTTTTAATAAATAAACTTTTTACTAGCTCAATCCCAACAAGAAGCTCTGCCCCGGAAACCCCGTCAGGGGCTGCTACTCCTTCGTATTTAGTGATATTTGTTGGAGTTTTCGGTGCCTTATGAGGTTCTGCTGTCTTACATCTCCTTTAATAGCTATCAAATCTCATAATTGTTGGTCAAAAGGCACTAGAGGGCTTGTGAACCCCCTTTGTTTACGCATTGAGCCACATGATATAGTAACATTGACATGGTATACCTTGATCCACAAGATCTTGGTCCAGAAGACCCTGCTTCAAATCACTTTGGGACCTTGATTCGCATGATTTTGATCTGAGAGATCCTAAGACTCGAAACCGTTCTAAGACGTCTAGTTGATGTTATCAATTCATGAACCAATAGATTAAAGAGCATTGTAATATTATCGGTATATATTTAACCATGACTAATAATCTTCATACTGTAATAAAATGGTATCTAGAAGGGACACATGACAACACTATATTACTCTTCACTAATTTTTTTTCGCATCTCTCTCATATTAATAATCACATTAATTACTAATAATATTATTTACTTTTTTTAACTAAAATAGGGTTCTAATAAATTAAAAAAGAGATCCTTTTACTAATATTATTTTTAAAGAAATAATTTATAATAAAATTAGAAAAAAAATTAGAACATCAAACTTTTAAAAAATACAAAATATTTTATACTTGGTGTTTTAAAAAGTAAACTTTTTATGAACAAAAAGTAATTAAAATGAGAGTTATAATAAGAAAGTTTTTAAGTATGACACTTTTTTAAAATGTATTTGTTTTGAAATAACTTATTTTGTTTATTTTACATAAAAAAATTTCAATCATATCTTATTTTAGAATATCAATTTATAATTAATAAATTTTCATTCTATTTAATTTTTTTATTCAACCTGTATGATACACATGTTTATTAAAACTAGTACAATTAATAAATTAAATTAATCCAATCGTAATATATAGCTTAATCATTCTCTTAGTTTTTATCTCCCCTTTTAATTTTTACACATGCCGTTAGTTTTTTAATCGTATAATTAAATGTTTAGATTATTATTATTATAATATATATCATTTATGGATGTCGGTGTCTACAAGACCATTAGAGAGTTTCAAATTTTGACCACCAAAGTTGATTTGCTTAAGTGTCCTAGCCCACACTCCTTTCAAAAGAAGGGTCCAAAATGCTTAATTTTGATTCTCATTTTAAGTAAATAGCTTTTAAAAATTTAACAATTTTCTTTTTAGTTTAACTCAACAATAATTTAAAAATTACAATGTTTAACAAACTGGGTTTGAAATGCTACTTTTCGATTGTCTTTTGGTTATTCTTTTTCTTTTAGATTATCATTATGATCTGTGCGTTTGTTATCTAAAAAGCATTGCAACCCCGCTGAGAAACAATTTTTAGCAATTTTGTTAATTTTTCTAATTGTTTCTGCCCGTCGTGAAGTACGGGTTATACATGTGACATCAATTTACTCATATTTTTAAGTGTTTAACATAGTTATAACATTTTGATACAGAAAATATGTTAATGATTTCATATTCTTTTGTGCTAATATGGTTAGCATTTTTTTTATTTTTCTAATTGTTTCCGCCTGCCTAGGAGTGCAGGTTATAAATGTGACATCGGTTTACTCTTATGTTTAAGTGTTTTACATAGTTATAACATTTTGATATCGGAAAATATGTTGATTATTTCTTACTTTTTTGTGCTAATATGGTTTCCACGACGTTATAAAATGACCCCGCGGCAACGCGCGGGGTTCCAATCCTAGTTATTATTATACATTGAATTTAGTCAACTTTTTCAAAAGTTGCCCGACTCAAACATTAAATCAACACCCACCAAATTGGCATCTAGCCTTGCATTACTTCCCCTCAAATCCATTAATATTCCTTATCCGTTTATAAAAAAATAATAATACCATTTTAAATCACATATTCATATTCCTCAACTTTTCTTGCTAGTAATATTTAATATCTTAATTCGTTTATTTATATATATTTTTATTTATTAGAAGGATGTCTAACAACAAATTTAATACCGAGTTTTATCCTTTGGTTTAATTATTAAACATCTTTATTTACGATTTGTTTGGTTCTTATTTCACAAATTATTCTGGATAGTTTCTGAATGATGTAACATTCACTTTTAGATTAAAGTATATAGTATAATGGGTACAAAATTAATAATATGATAAGGCAAAACTTTCTACAAGAAAAAGAAAATATTTGTAACACTTCAATTAAAATAAGACTGACGTGACACTTTACAATAATAAAAAATCAAACATGAATTCATATATGATTTAAAACGTTAGAATATTCAAATTAAATGCAAAACATAGTCAGTAACATGTAGCAAAAACCAATTATCTTTTTAATCTCTTGAGATGTATTTTGTGTCTTCTCGAATAACCCTGTAATCTAACGTATAAGAAAGGAATATTAAACAATACGAGAAAGAAATATCAATAGGAGTATTCAAAGGTTTATACACGAGTAACTTCATATAGAAATTCTCAACAAGATGTTATTTGAGAATGATATAACTCGTCACTTTGTTACATCTTAAAACTACTTTAATTCTCATTTCGTGCTTATTTACTTTGTTATTCCCATGTCGATTATTGAGTGTGAGAGTTATGTCTTCCACATACACAAAATCTGATAAACAATCATTAAATATATTTAACAACGACGGATAATCACTTTTTTAACTATTTCTAAAGGTGACGTATTTCATTTTCATTTTCTTATCAATAAACTTGTTTAACACCATGCAATAAATTAATCAGTTTGGACACTCATTTGACATTTTTAGAAATGTAAATGACGTATAAACAACCTTAGTCAACTTTAAAAAAGAAATCATTTCTAATAACTAACTAGAAGAACCAACCCTGTTTGAACCCACAGATTGATTGTAGCTATTATAAGTCCATGGTAGTTTTTTCTTTCAAGTCTTGAAAGTAAATCAGTGTTGTTAAACCCATCTCTAGTTAGCCCTTTTTTTTAACGGGCAAACAAATACTATAAGCCTAATCATCTGGGTAATCTTATTGACGAAAGACCACTCACGCCCTTGGTGAACACAGACAGTGCTAGTGACCTGTCACCTCTACAATTCAAGGGGAACCCACCGTCTGAAGCTCTACTGTGGTAAAACACCTGACCCACCTAGAGCATATTGTACCAAGTGAGACTCGAACCCATAACCTCTACATTAAAAGATCATGGGGTCACTTTCAACCAATTGATCTGATGCTCATTGGCTATCTCTAATTAGTTTATCAGTTGGAACCAGTTTTATAGAATTTAGAAGTAATACTAATAATCACATTAAATAGTTTTAAAAAATATAGTAAATTATAATATTTTCAAGTTAATATTTGAATAGCAAGATGTGGTCATTTCAAGGGGAATATTAACGACTTAACGAGTAGAATGAGACGCAATTGGATTTTGGGCCGAACTTGTAACTACGGTTTTTTGATAAACCAATCCATCTGGCTAGGTTGTTTTGAAATATCCGATAAATAAAAAAGAAATAATATATAATAATGATAATAAGTATAAAATTATTATAACCAATGATAATAACCATTAAAAAAAACATGCAGATCCATTCCTCGATTCATATCTTGAAACCAAATATATATATATAATGTGTGTGTGTGTGTAACTGTTCTAATCAAAATAACAAACAATCCGATATTTAAGAATTCAAGGATTTGATTCGATCCCACCCTCATGTTGGTTAAACCCCCATTAAATATACAATTTGCACTTTGTGGAAACTACTCATGCTCACAACTCTCCCTCTCTGTCAAAAATCGTTGCGATACCTCCCTCACCGTCATACACCAACATCTTCATTCAATCACGTTGTACTATCGCCGGAGCCCATCGCACCAACGCAATCATCACCGACCGACTTTGTTTCAACCGATCCTTCATACACTTATAAGGTCACCACCGAACCATGCCTTCCTTGTTCGGTTAATGATACGGGATTGCACCGACGTCGTCATCACCTATAAGGTACCCACCAAATTGTCCATTGTTATCGTATACGTATAGATCTTTCCGACTGTTAATTATATCTCGAACGATTGTCGATTATTCTAGACATTTGATACACTTGACAATTGTATGGGCAGAAAATAATCAAATCATTTTAAGCAACGAGTCAACCGGTCGAATCTTCGCATTGATCAATTCCATTATTCTAGATCCGGGTAATCCCTCTGTTGCGTTTTCTTTGTATTCCTTGAGATTTTTTTTTTAAAAAAAAAGTGTTGAAATGCAAATATATAAATAGAACAAAAATTAATACTTGTAAACACTAATATAGGTTATATATTGGATTCTTTTGGTACTCTGTTTCATTGCAAATTCACAAAACTAAAGAAGGTACCTAAAGTGAAAACAAAGGACATCCAGAATACATTTAAAAATAGAGGGAATAATTTTAAACTTAATATTTGTTTAAATATATATTCAATAAGTGCAAGAAATCTGGAACTTTCTTTGATATAATAAATCGATGGCTTCAAAATATATTGTTAGACAAAATACAATATAAGTATTTAAGTAACTAAAGGAAACAAATAAATACACTTAGGGACAATATATATATAAATATATATATATATATATATATATATATATATATATATATATATATATATATATATATATATATATATTAAGATTATATACTAGAATGATATATAATTTGTAAATAAACTAAATTGGAAGAAATCTTTATATAGGTTTAAGCAATAGCTCGGGAACGATTTGAATTTGGAATAGTTGTTGTAGCCGTTATCTAAGGTACGGATTCCGACCCTTCCTCTCTCGTAGCATGAATACCTCTTTATCGTGATCTCTATCTTTGAATTTGTGATGTAATTATTGAAATCTATATTGTTTTTACAAGTGTTGAATCGTATAGTTGGCATTGTTTGCATGCGATAGGATTTAATTGATTTGTATTCATCGTCGCATGCTCCCTATATTATTGATAATTAGTTATGGGTAGTGATATTTCGCAAGGGTTATGAACCTTAGTGTAACTTATTGTGTTATATTGACTTGATTGTATCGTATCTTTGACCTCCATACCCGAGCACATCCACCTATGGGGACATAGGGCGTCATTGTGGCACAAGTGACGTGCTCTATCTGTGGCAGAGCGATTAGACCACAGCGTCTCTACATTATTATTGTGTGCTAAGTTGTTGCACATACTGATTAGTGTTAAAGGAGGCGTATGGATCGATCCTAGGATATTATTGTTATTATTATTGGTGAGATGGTTAGGTGTGTGTGCCCACATTCCTATCTCACATATTGGTGCATTAGAACTGCAGCTAATGTACATATTGTTAATTGTTTATTGTCATCGGCTCATATGGGTATTCCTTTTTAGATGATCATTATTATTTGATTTTCAATTTGATCATCTTATTGTCATCGTTATTGATTATTGTATTGCTATTGTTTATTTCCGTTACTGAGCATTCTTTGGCTCAGCCGTGTTTTCTTTTTTGTGGTTTTCTCTTATGTCTATAGCAGGTACTCAAGGGGCTCAAGGGAACGAGTGAAGAGTGTGAACTCAAAAAGCTAGGATGAGAACTTTTGAATTAATAAGACCTAGTAGTATTTTAATCTTAAGACTTTATTTGATTTATTTGGACCTATGTAAGGATTTGATGTTTCTTAGTACTTAAATTATATCGTTCATGAAACTCTGATTACTGTTTGTGTGACACGTCAACCCTACTTGGGTTGGGGTGTTACAGTTATGGTATCAGAGCTTAGGCTCCTTCCTGTAGAAAACTTAAACTAAATAATTAAGACATGTGAGGATTGGGTAGACGTTGGGTTAGGTTCTTTATATATGATATGTTTATTTCTAATTCACCTTGGTCTGATTAATTTGATATGTTTCATTCTAGATGCCTCCCCGTCGCACTTCACGAAATTCTAGCGGGTCGGATGGACCTGATCCAAATCTTGTCGGTGCTATGACTCAAGCACTTACTGCTATACTACCGACTTTGATTGATGCAGTACGTAATCCAAACCCAAATCCGAACCCCAATCCAAACCCAAATCCGAACCCAAATCCGAACCCCAATCCAAACCCAAATCCAAACCCAGATCCGAACCCGAATACAAACCCGACTGGTGCAGACATTTGGCTAGCGCGGTTTCAAAAGCAAAAACCGCGATCCTTCACTAAGGCGGCTACACCTACAGTGGCCAAAGACTGGATTGCTCACATTGAGAAAATTTTCACTGTGCTTAGAGTTGATCAACAATACAGGGCGGGTTTAGCTGCTTATAAGCTGGAGGAAGATGCTCAAGTATGGTGGGAAAATTGGTAGCTGAAAGAGGAGGTGAACAGTTCGTTGAGACCCTATCTTGGAATGAATTCCGTGCCATCTTCTTCGACAAGTACTTTACTAATGTGGATAAAGCAGCATATAGACGAGAATACGATAACATCCATCAACGAAATGATGAGTCACTCACTGATTTTACAGACCGATTTTACCGACTGTTGGGATTCTTAGGTGCTTCTGCTGGACCACCTGAAGAACGTGCCGAAAAGTATCAATGGGCAGTATGTGATCGGATTCGTAAGGCTATTATTCACTCCACTTTCAACAACGTTGAGGAAGCAGTCAGGGCTGCAAAAAGGGTAGACCTCGAAAGAAAGGAATTTCTAGAAAAATTTGAGAATAATAGGAAGCGGAGTAGAGATGAGACTCGTAATCAGGCTGGCGGAGATTCATCTCAAGGATCTGACCGAAATGGAAATGATCGTCAGAAAAATCAAGCACAAGGGAAGAATACTAAGCCATGGCATGGTAAGAATCGAAGTCAAGGTCAAATGATGCCCTATCAGCAACCAATTGTCGTGGAGTACGTCGATTTGGAATTAAAGGAAAATTAAGTCCGCGTTTTATTGGTCCGTTTGAGATTCTCGAAAGGGTTGGAGAAGTCTCATATCGTTTAGCATTGCCGCCACAACTCTCTCATGTTCATAGTGTTTTTCATGTGTCCCTTTTGAGGGGATACAATTATCATCCGTTGCACGTTATTAGCTACCCTCTACATGCGATTCAAGAAGATCTTTCTTATGAAGAAGAACCAGAAGCTATTATTGATCGTCAAGAGCGAATTATGAGACGCAAGTCTATACCGTTCGTTAAAGTTTTATGGAAAAATCATTCTGAACGCGAGGCGACGTGGGAGACAGAAGAAATGATTCGTTCTCAGTACCCATACCTATTCGACAACTAAGTGTATGTTTCTAATCCTAACTGTTTGTGATTGCTATATTCGTAAGTGGTGCGTGCTTAAAGAAGTATTAGTTTCACCCGTATTGTATTTTTTATGAGGATTCATGATATGTTAACTTATAATTTCGAGGACGAAATTAAATTAAGTGGGGTAGAGTTGAAATATCCGATAAATAAAAAAGAAATAATATATAATAATGATAATAAGAATAAAATTATTATAACCAATGATAATAACCATTTTAAAAAAAAACATGCAGATCCATTCCTCGATTCATATCTTGAAACCAAATATATATATATAATGTGTGTGTGTGTAACTGTTCTAATCAAAATAACAAACAGTTAGGATTAGAAACACATTTCATACCTATACGAGATACGTACAAGGCTTCAAAGCTAGCTCGAATCTACATTGACGAAATTGTGAGTCGTCATGGCGTGCCTTTACACATTATTTCCGATCGAGATGCTCGTTTCACATCGCACTTTTGGTCTTCGATGCAAGAACTCTTGGGTACCCAATTGGATTTAAGTACGGCTTACCATCCTCAAACCGATGGTCAAACCGAACGAACAATCCAAACCCTCGAGGATCTACTGCGTCTTTGTGTCCTTGATTTTGGTGGTGATTGGGATACGCACTTACCGCTTGCGGAATTTTCGTATAACAATAGTTATCACTCAAGTATCAAGATGGCACCATTCGAGGCTTTGTATGGTCGTAAATGTCGTTCTCCGATCTGTTGGACTGACATTGGAGAAAATCTTATCACTGGTCCGGAACTTATTCAAGAAACGACTGACAAAGTTTCCAAGATCCGAAATAACCTTGAGGTGGCTAGGAGTCGCCAAAAGAGTTATGCCGATAAAAGACGCAAACCGTTGGAGTTTCAAGTCGACGATATGGTTCTTCTTAAGGTCTCTCCATGGAAGGGTGTTGTACGTTTTGGGAAGAAGGGTAAGTTAGCCCCACGTTTTGTAGGACCTTTCAAGATTCTAAAAAGAATTGGGAAAGTGGCTTACAAGCTGGAACTACCTTCTGAACTTAGCGGAGTTCATCCTGTCTTCCATGTCTCAAACTTGAGGAAGTGCTTGGCTGATGAGAATTTGCATGTTCCACTAGAGGAAATTCAAATTGATGAGTCCTTGCATTTTGTTGAGAAGCCTGTTGAGATTATGGATCGAACCCTGAAGAAGACCCGAACCACTACCACACCTATCGTCAAAGTCCGTTGGGAAAACAAACGTGGAGCTGAGTTTACTTGGGAGCGTGAGGATCATATGAAGGAGAGATACCCGCATTTGTTCTCTTAGCTTTATTCTTAATTTCGGGACGAAATTCTTTTAAGTTGGGGAGACTGTAACATCTTGTAATTTTGGTTAAATAAAAAAATTAACGTCGTTTATTTTTATAAGGGCTATTAATGCTTTACATGAAACTTTTGGGCTATTTGTGTTTATTTCTTAGTTAGTCTTTAATTCTTTAATGCGAAAAGATTATTATTTGTCTTTTAAATTGAATATTACAATAACAACAATAATAAACCTTTATAAGAGAAATAATTATGTTATTATTAATACTAATAATAATAGCAAGTTATAATAATGATAATTATAATAATAATAATAGTAATTGTAACAATAACAATAATAATAATTTATTAGGTTTAGTAAACTTAAATTGGTTGAAACTTAAGAAGAAATAAAGTTTCGGGGGTTTTATTGTTAATTTAAAAACTTTAATATAAAGTTTTGGGCATAAAATAATAACAAGTTAAACTACGAGGGCCGAAATGTAACTTTGGAAGTTACAACCCAACCCCCCGCCCACTTTCTAAATCGTGAGTCCGGCAGCCGTCGCCGGCAAGAGCTCCGGCGAGCTCCGGCGAGGCTTAAAACGCCTCAAATCCACCCGTTTTTCATACCAAGTCATCCCAATCGCACCGATACCATGATTCGAAAGCTGTTATGAGCCTTAAACGCATTAAAACGCCGGTTACACACACCATCGATCGAGTAACCGGCAACTCATAAAGCATCGAGCCGTTCGACATCTAAAACGCAATAATAATCAAATTAATTTCACCTACACGAACGTTTAACCGTAACTAAGCTTCTACCCAACATAATTTCATCTCAATCATTTCTAAACGATCCAACCACATCAACGTTTCTTCGCGACTGCGGCCTTAGTGTTCATCAGTGTACGATCGACAATAAGTGAAATTGGCAGAGGGCTTTTCATCTTTGGGACTAACCGAAGTCTACTGTGCAACGAATTCAATTAAGATCATCATTTGGGGATCGATCGAGTGGTACGATTGGTCGCGACTTGTTCTTGATTCCACCACCTTCATCTAACACCGAATCAGGTAAATAAAACCACCCACAATTCATTTCATCATAACGAACAAAAGCCCTATAATCAATTCCATAATCAATCGCGAATTTGGGTTCAATTTTGGAATCAATCGAATTAGGGTTCTTGGATTTGGGGGTGATCGTCTGCTTTAAGTTAAAAGAATTTAAAACCATTACAAACCGCGGCTGAGAGCCTTGGTTCACTGGTCACCCACACACCCTGCAAAGCAGGAGGTCCCCGGTTCGAACCCGGGGAACCTCATGCTATTTTTTTTTGGTCTTTTGGCCTTTAAATCAAATACAAAAAATTCTAAAAATTATAAAAAAAATCATTTGATAAAATTTGAGTATTCTAAATTTTATGAACATTTTCTGTAAATTGTTTATTTAAAAAAAGCAATACTTTTAAGTTTTATTAAATATTTTAAAAGAGATATAAATAGACCAAAATTTTATAAGAAGTAGACTTTAGATGATATTTTGTTCACATAAATATTATTTCACCCAATATCATCAAATTATTGTTTTAAATTGAGATTACTATATATTTATTTAATCATTATGTATACAAATTGTTATAGATATTATATTTCACACATGATTTTACATAATATATAACAAATTTCTTTGAGTTCAATAAATATAATTGTTTCCATTTTGTTAAACTTAATTACTTGACAAGCTCCAAACCCCCAACGAAACCCTAGTTCGCGTTATAGTGTCAAATCTTACAATTAAACTTTAACCTTGTAAATATATATTTTAGGTGCATTGTGAAGGATCACATTGAAACGTTGCTTATTATACTTCTTGTTAATCGTCAATTGTTTACTTATTTGATCATGTGAGTATTCCATACCCCCTTTTCATTTTATTTCACACTTTGGGGTGAAACATGTTAACCTATACTTTGCATTGTAAACTTATTTGAGACTTGTAAACTTTATGGCAATTCATCATGTTAAGTTGTGGTTAGTTGAATTTATGTGGTTACCATGTTATGGCGTTATATGTACAATCATTAACTATTGCTAGCCCAGCGAAGTCATAGATCTATGGGTAAGACAAGCCTGCTTGGTTGATCCAAGTACACTTAGCTGATCGTATATACTTTTAACGTTTGAGACTTGTAAAACATTGTCAAGGTTTGATTGTTGCATTGTTCATAGCATCCCTAATCACTATATATTCACTAACTTATGACTTGAATTGCCATCTTTTATATGTACTTATGTATTAAAAACTATGGAATGCTCACCAACATTATTGTTGACCCTTTATTTTTAACATGTTTCAGGAAATGCCCAAGTTTGATTAGCTACACTTTGAAGCTTGCATCTAGGAATGGACCTAGACTAATAAATAAGATGGAATGATTTATTGCATTCTATGTTATGTTTGTGTTTCCTTTGAAACTTATGATTGTAATGTGACAATTTAAAACTTATGTTTAAACTTTATTTGGCTTATTAATAGCGTTATGTGGCTATGAACGATCTTAACTCTCACTCCTCGACGTTTCCGCCGTCAAGGTTGGGGTGTGACAGATTGGTATCAGAGCCCATAACTATAGGGATCTAGGTTATTAGAAATGGTGACCTAGGCTATAGTATGCATGAACCTTATAGAATTATATTTCTATCTTGTAAATTATATACTTTTCATGCTACATAATGCTATGCCCCTTATGTGCAATTTGATGCCTTAGCATAGGGTTGCCTAAACATTGTTACTTGTCTCCCTAAACTTAACTTTGACTCTTGGACTCTCCCCGAACATGAACTCTCTTAATCTTATTCTCGTCGACACGTGAAATCCTATGCTTATGTTATGACTTGGATCTTTAGACGTTATGTCTAATCTATATAAATCTCATCAAGGTTTTGATTCTATGAACCTAAGAAATATTGTGTGACACATAGACACCTGTATCCTGGTTTTCCTGGCAAAAGGCCCTCGGGCTAAGGCAAGCATATCGCATAAATCCTACGGGACTAGTTATGCTTACCTGGGGATTTCTGGGATGAGTGATAAACTATGGTCAACATACACAAGTTTCTAAGGTAAATGGGTCAATTCACCTTGACGTGTCAACGTTTTCAAATGGTAATGCGTTACCAAATGGAAACATCCCGTGTACCTTATAATCCTTAGCTTATCTTTGTTAAACTACTATCCTTTGTTATCCCCGCTCCTATACTAACTCATTTTTGTATATCCAGCATGTCTCGTCACCATGGAAAGCGTGGAAGTTCCGACCGTAAGCTGGCTGCCATGATTGCCCGACAAATGGCTGCCGTTCTCCCGACTATGGTTGCTGAACTCAATAGCACACTAATGGCTAATAGCAACAACAACAACACCAATGGGAACAATGGTGGTGCTAATGGAGACAATAGCAACAATCAAAATGGGAACAATCAACAAGGGAATGACCGTACTTGCACCTTCAAACACTTCAACTCGTGCAAACCCACTAGCTTTAGTGGAAAAGAAGGAGCCACTGGACTTCTCGAGTGGTTTGAAAGCATGGAGAACACGTTCATTGTTAGTGAGTGCCCCAACGAGTTCAAAGTTCGCTATGCCACAAGTGTTCTTCAACAACGAGCACTCACATGGTGGAATAGTGAAAAAAGAAACCGTGGAACCGAGGTTGCTTTGACCTTACCTTGGGAGGAATTTAAGGAGATCATGATCCAAAAGTTTTGTCCAAGGAGCGAGCTGCAAAAATTAGAGGAGGAATTCTGGAACCTTAAACAGGATGGTGGGAATCATTTGGCTTATTCCACCCGGCATCATGAGTTGAGTATGCTCCTACCACACATGGTGGACACCGTGCCCCGTAACATCGAGAAATTTATCAAGGGGGTGCCACCTCAAATTCAAGATGCCGTGGTGGGTAGTAGGCCCACAACTTTGGAGGAAGCAATTACCATTACTGCACAGCTCACCGAGAATCATATAAGAGCTGGTACTATGTCGGCAAAGGGTTCCAAGTCTGTTGCGAAGGTGATACCCGAGGCAACAAAGGAGGTAAGGGCCGAGTCATCTTCTCAAAACAAGAAGCGTAAGTTCATCCCGACACGCAACTACGCCGTGACCGCTCCTAATGCTCCTCAAAAACAAATGGTGGTTGCGAATCAAGCTCCCATGGCTAAGGTTTATGCTGGTCCACATCCTATGTGTAACACGTGCAAGTACCACCATGCAAACAACATTCCATGCCGAGTCTGCTCTCTGTGTGGAAAGTATGGTCATTTAGTGGCTACTTGTCTTCGTGCGCCAAACAACACTGCCATGCTTACCAACCGAACCTGCTACAACTGTGGCGAGGCTGGCCATATTCGTCCTCAATGTCCTCGCAACGTGGGAAATGTGCCACCGGCTCGTGGAAGGGCTTTCAACATCAACGCCAATCAAGCACAAGCCAACAACGACGTGGTGAATGGTACGCCGTTGAATTTCTTTTAGTCTTTTCTTGTCTTGTGAAATTTCCTATCTATGTTTATCATACCAATAATAGGTTGTTACCAAACAGGTATGTATCTTGTAAATAAACATTATGCATCTGTATTGTTTGATTCGGGTGCCGATAGGAGTTTCGTGTCCCTGGAATTCGAGTCTTTACTTTCTAAACCGCGCGTCAATCTAGAAAGATCTTTCACTGTCGAAATCGCCGATGGAAAATCTATTGTTGTGGACGTCGTAATACGTGACTGCACTTTAAGCCTTAACGAACACGAGTTCTTCGTCGACCTTATTCCTATGCAATTGGGAAGCTTTGATGTTATCATTGGTATGGATTGGTTAGCCAAACATCGTGCGGAAATTCTATGTTTCGAGAAGTGTATCCGAATTCCTTTACCGTCTGGGGATACTTTGAAGGTCTTTGGGGAGAAATCATCCCAAAGACTCAAACTCATGTCTTGCATCAAGGCTCGCAAGTGCTTAAGTAAAAACTACATGGCTTTCATGGCATATGTAGTTAATACGAAAGCCAAGGGTAAGGAGTTGAAAGACATCCCTGTTGTGCGAGACTTTCCCGAGGTTTTTCCCGAGGATCTTAAAGGGTTACCTCCCGTGCGAGAAGTTGAGTTCAAGATTGACTTAATCCCTGGCGCAAACCCTGTGGCTAAATCACCTTATCGTCTTGCACCGTCTGAAATGCAAGAATTAGCTAGTCAATTGCAAGAGTTGACCGATAAGGGTTTCATTCGCCCTAGCTCATCACCGTGGGGTGCACCTGTACTGTTTGTGAAGAAGAAGGATGGTTCATTTCGAATGTGCATCGACTACCGGGAACTCAACAAGCTTACTATCAAAAACCGATACCCTCTTCCTCGAATCGATGATCTCTTCGACCAACTTCAAGGAGCAACTCAATTCTCCAAGATCGATCTACGTTCTGGGTATCATCAACTACGTGTTCACGATGATGACATTCCAAAGACCGCTTTTCGTACTCGATATGGACACTACGAGTTCATGGTTATGCCTTTTGGCTTGACCAATGCGCCTGCCGTGTTCATGGATCTCATGAATCGAGTATGTAAACCGTATTTGGATAAGTTCGTAATCGTGTTCATTGATGACATTCTTATCTACTCCAAGACGAAAGTCGATCACGAGACACACTTGCGACAAGTTCTTGAACTTTTGAAGAAGGAGAAATTGTACGCTAAGTTTTCCAAGTGTGAATTTTGGTTGGAAGAAGTTCAATTCCTAGGACATGTGGTGAATAGCCAAGGAATTCACGTTGATCCCGCTAAAATTGAAGCCGTGAAGAATTGGTGTGCTCCCACAACCCCAACCGAGGTTCGTTCTTTTCTGGGTTTAGCGGGATATTACCGTAGGTTCATAGCAAATTTCTCGAAGATTGCTAAACCATTAACGGCGCTAACCCAAAAGAATCGACTTTTTGAATGGGGACCCGAGCAAGAAGAGGCTTTCGAGACATTGAAACGCAAGTTGTGTAACGCTCCTATCCTCACACTTCCCGATGGAAACGACGACTTTACCGTATATTGCGATGCCTCTAATCAAGGTCTTGGTTGTGTTCTCATGCAACGAGGCAAAGTTATAGCATACGCGTCGAGGCAATTAAAGGTTCATGAAGTGAACTACACAACTCATGATCTCGAACTTGGTGCTGTGGTTTTCGCATTGAAGATTTGGCGACACTATTTATATGGGACGCAATGCATAGTCTACACCGATCATAAGAGTCTCCAACACGTGTTTAACCAAAAGGATCTCAATATGAGACAAAGACGATGGATCGAACTAATTAGCGACTACGACTGCGACATTCGCTACCATCCTGGAAAGGCGAATGTTGTAGCCGACGCGCTAAGTCGTAAGGTTCACAATAAGACTGTCTCGCTCAAGAAATTCGGATCGAAGGCAATGGTTTGATACGCTAGGAGAATTTGATACCGAGATCCATGTGGATGTCAACGAGCTACTATTATGCTCCAAAACATAAGGATCGATAGTGACCTCGAGTTATGCATTCGCGAGGCTCAACAAGCGGCATTAACCGACGAAGGGAAGGATGAAGATTTGATGGCTAACGTACGATCGCAATTGGAGACAAAATCGAATGGCATGTGGTACTTCTTGAATCGACTTTGGATCCCAAATCGTGATAATCTTCGACACTTCATTATGAACGAAGCTCATCAAACCCGATATTCCATTCATCCTGGCTCTGATAAGATGTACATGGACTTGCGTGGTCAATATTGGTGGCCTGGGATGAAGAAAGATATCGCGTCTTATGTTTCTAAGTGTCTCACGTGTGCAAGGGTCAAAGCCGAGCATCAACGACCGAGTGGTTTACTTGAGCAACCTGAAATCCCTATGTGGAAATGGGAGCATATATCCATGGATTTCATAACCAAGTTACCTCGTACACCTCGTGGTCATGATAGTATTTGGGTCATCCCAGCACATTTCATACCTATACGAGATACGTACAAGGTTTCAAAGCTGGCTCGAATCTACATTGACGAAATTGTGAGTCGTCATGGCGTGCCTTTACACATTATTTCCGATCGAGATGCTCGTTTCACATCGCACTTTTGGTCTTCGATGCAAGAACTCTTGGGTACCAATTGGATTTAAGTACGGCTTACCATCCTCAAACCGATGGTCAAACCGAACGAACAATCCAAACCCTCGAGGATCTACTGCGTCTTTGTGTCCTTGATTTTGGTGGTGATTGGGATACGCACTTACCGCTTGCGGAATTTTCGTATAACAATAGTTATCACTCAAGTATCAAGATGGCACCATTCGAGGCTTTGTATGGTCGTAAATGTCGTTCTCCGATCTGTTGGACTGACATTGGAGAAAATCTTATCACTGGTCCGGAACTTATTCAAGAAACGACTGACAAAGTTTCCAAGATCCGAAATAACCTTGAGGTGGCTAGGAGTCGCCAAAAGAGTTATGCCGATAAAAGACGCAAACCGTTGGAGTTTCAAGTCGACGATATGGTTCTTCTTAAGGTCTCTCCATGGAAGGGTGTTGTACGTTTTGGGAAGAAGGGTAAGTTAGCCCCACGTTTTGTAGGACCTTTCAAGATTCTAAAAAGAATTGGGAAAGTGGCTTACAAGCTGGAACTACCTTCTGAACTTAGCGGAGTTCATCCTGTCTTCCATGTCTCAAACTTGAGGAAGTGCTTGGCTGATGAGAATTTGCATGTTCCACTAGAGGAAATTCAAATTGATGAGTCCTTGCATTTTGTTGAGAAGCCTGTTGAGATTATGGATCGAACCCTGAAGAAGACCCGAACCACTACCACACCTATCGTCAAAGTCCGTTGGGAAAACAAACGTGGAGCTGAGTTTACTTGGGAGCGTGAGGATCATATGAAGGAGAGATACCCGCATTTGTTCTCTTAGCTTTATTCTTAATTTCGGGACGAAATTCTTTTAAGTTGGGGAGACTGTAACATCTTGTAATTTTGGTTAAATAAAAAAATTAACGTCGTTTATTTTTATAAGGGCTATTAATGCTTTACATGAAACTTTTGGGCTATTTGTGTTTATTTCTTAGTTAGTCTTTAATTCTTTAATGCGAAAAGATTATTATTTGTCTTTTAAATTGAATATTACAATAACAACAATAATAAACCTTTATAAGAGAAATAATTATGTTATTATTAATACTAATAATAATAGCAAGTTATAATAATGATAATTATAATAATAATAATAGTAATTGTAACAATAACAATAATAATAATTTATTAGGTTTAGTAAACTTAAATTGGTTGAAACTTAAGAAGAAATAAAGTTTCGGGGGGTTTATTGTTAATTTAAAAACTTTAATATAAAGTTTTGGGCATAAAATAATAACAAGTTAAACTACGAGGGCCGAAATGTAACTTTGGAAGTTACAACCCAACCCCCCGCCCACTTTCTAAATCGTGAGTCCGGCAGCCGTCGCCGGCAAGAGCTCCGGCGAGCTCCGGCGAGGCTTAAAACGCCTCAAATCCACCCGTTTTTCATACCAAGTCATCCCAATCGCACCGATACCATGATTCGAAAGCTGTTATGAGCCTTAAACGCATTAAAACGCCGGTTACACACACCATCGATCGAGTAACCGGCAACTCATAAAGCATCGAGCCGTTCGACATCTAAAACGCAATAATAATCAAATTAATTTCACCTACACGAACGTTTAACCGTAACTAAGCTTCTACCCAACATAATTTCATCTCAATCATTTCTAAACGATCCAACCACATCAACGTTTCTTCGCGACTGCGGCCTTAGTGTTCATCAGTGTACGATCGACAATAAGTGAAATTGGCAGAGGGCTTTTCATCTTTGGGACTAACTGAAGTCTACTGTGCAACGAATTCAATTAAGATCATCATTTGGGGATCGATCGAGTGGTACGATTGGTCGCGACTTGTTCTTGATTCCACCACCTTCATCTAACACCGAATCAGGTAAATAAAACCACCCACCAATTCATTTCATCATAACGAACAAAAGCCCTATAATCAATTCCATAATCAATCGCGAATTTGGGTTCAATTTTGGAATCAATCGAATTAGGGTTCTTGGATTTGGGGGTGATCGTCTGCTTTAAGTTAAAAGAATTTAAAACCATTACAAACCGCGGCTGAGAGCCTTGGTTCACTGGTCACCCACACACCCTGCAAAGCAGGAGGTCCCCGGTTCGAACCCGGGGAACCTCATGCTATTTTTTTTGGTCTTTTGGCCTTTAAATCAAATACAAAAAATTCTAAAAATTATAAAAAAAATCATTTGATAAAATTTGAGTATTCTAAATTTTATGAACATTTTCTGTAAATTGTTTATTTAAAAAAGCAATACTTTTAAGTTTTATTAAATATTTTAAAAGAGATATAAATAGACCAAAATTTTATAAGAAGTAGACTTTAGAAGATATTTTGTTCACATAAATATTATTTCACCCAATATCATCAAATTATTGTTTTAAATTGAGATTACTATATATTTATTTAATCATTATGTATACAAATTGTTATAGATATTATATTTCACACATGATTTTACATAATATATAACAAATTTCTTTGAGTTCAATAAATATAATTGTTTCCATTTTGTTAAACTTAATTACTTGACAAGCTCCAAACCCCCAACGAAACCCTAGTTCGCGTTATAGTGTCAAATCTTACAATTAAACGTTAACCTTGTAAATATATATTTTAGGTGCATTGTGAAGGATCACATTGAAACGTTGCTTATTATACTTCTTGTTAATCGTCAATTGTTTACTTATTTGATCATGTGAGTATTCCATACCCCCTTTTCATTTTATTTCACACTTTGGGGTGAAACATGTTAACCTATACTTTGCATTGTAAACTTATTTGAGACTTGTAAACTTTATGGCAATTCATCATGTTAAGTTGTGGTTAGTTGAATTTATGTGGTTACCATGTTATGGCGTTATATGTACAATCATTAACTATTGCTAGCCCAGCGAAGTCATAGATCTATGGGTAAGACAAGCCTGCTTGGTTGATCCAAGTACACTTAGCTGATCGTATATACTTTTAACGTTTGAGACTTGTAAAACATTGTCAAGGTTTGATTGTTGCATTGTTCATAGCATCCCTAATCACTATATATTCACTAACTTATGACTTGAATTGCCATCTTTTATATGTACTTATGTATTAAAAACTATGGAATGCTCACCAACATTATTGTTGACCCTTTATTTTTAACATGTTTCAGGAAATGCCCAAGTTTGATTAGCTACACTTTGAAGCTTGCATCTAGGAATGGACCTAGACTAATAAATAAGATGGAATGATTTATTGCATTCTATGTTATGTTTGTGTTTCCTTTGAAACTTATGATTGTAATGTGACAATTTAAAACTTATGTTTAAACTTTATTTGGTTTATTAATAGCGTTATGTGGCTATGAACGATCTTAACTCTCACTCCTCGACGTTTCCGCCGTCAAGGTTGGGGTGTGACATGCAGCTCAACTGGTGAATCAAAAAGGCAATCCTTCTAAACATCCGATGTGTACTCATTGCGGAAAACATCATCCCGGAATTTGCCGTCGACTTACAGGAGCTTGTCTTGGTTGCGGGGATATGGGGCATAGGGTTAGTCAATGCCCAAAGGCGAGGAACCGACCTGAGAATGCTGCTAAGGGAGCTAATGCGCCACCCACTACTGGAGGTCGAGTATTCGCACTAACTGCAGGGGAAGCTGCTAATACTCCAGGTACATTTTCTGTACAGTTCCTTTCTAATAATCATAATCTATCTTCATTGATTCTAGTTTCTACTGTCATTGGTATCTCATTAGTTATCAATACATAGGTACGATTTGTGGTGTACTTCATTATGGTGACTATGATATTTCTGTATTGTTTGATACTGGCTCTACACACTCGATAGTATCTCATCTATTCACTAAGCGCCTTATGATCATGCCTACTGCTCTAGAACCTACCTTGGTGATTTCTACTCCTGTTGGAGAATCGATTGTCATTTCTCAAGTGTACCAAAACTGTCCTATTCAGATCAAATCAATCGTTAGAGAGGCTGACCTATTTCCTATGCACATGGGTGATTTTGATATTATACTCGGCATGGATTGGTTAACACGACACAGAGTCACTATAGAGTGTCAAACTCGCCGTGTGCTATTTGGTGATCCTCAATCCTGATTTAGTTTACCAAGGGAGCCTACCTCGGAAGTCTCTCAAAATCATCTCTGCTTTGAAAGCCCAAAAGCTTTTGTCCCATGGATGTGAGGGATTCTTAGCTGCTATCAAAGATACATCAGTGGATACTCCTCGTATTGAAGACTTTCCTATTGTTCGGGAATTCTTTGATGTCTTTCCTGAAGAACTGCCAGGGTTACCACCGGAGCGTGAAGTGGAGTTTACTATTGATTTAATTCCTGGGGCGGAACCTATTTCTAAGGCACCTTATCGGATGGCCCCAGTAGAGTTGAAGGAATTAAAAGAACAACTGCAGGAACTATTACAACTCGGATTCATTAGACCAAGTGTTTCACCATGGGGAGCACCTGTATTATTCGTGAAGAAGAAAGATGGTAGTATGCGTCTATGCATTGACTATCGAGAGCTTAATAAGATTACTATCCGGAACCGCTATCCACTACCGCGTATTGACGATCTCTTCGATCAACTACAAGGAGCAAAGTTTTTCTCCAAGATCGACCTCAGATCAGGATACCATCAATTGAGGATCCGAGACCAAGATGTTCCTAAGACCGCATTTCGCACTCGTTACGGTCACTACGAGTTTCTAGTCATGCCTTTTGGCTTGACCAATGCCCCAGCTGTCTTCATGGACCTCATGAACAGAGTTTTCCACGAGTATTTGGACCGCTTTGTAATTGTTTTTATCGATGACATCTTGGTATTCTCTAAAAGTAGAGAGGAACATGAAGACCACCTTCGCACGATTTTGGAGACCTTACGTCAAAAGAAGCTATATGCCAAATTTTCTAAGTGCGACTTTTGGCTTGAACAAGTGGCATTTCTAGGCCATGTTGTATCAGCTAAAGGTATCACTATGGATCCGGCAAAGGTGGAAGCTATTACTAAGTGGCCCCGACCGATATCTGTCACTGAAGTTCGTAGTTTTCTTGGTTTAGCAGGCTATTACCGACGTTTTGTGGAAGGTTTCTCTCGTGTGGCATTGCCTCTAACTCAGCTTATGAGAAAGGGTGTAAAGTTTACTTGGAACGAGGATAGAGAAAAGAGTTTTGAGGAACTGAAGAAGAGACTTGTATCTGCCCCTATTCTTACTTTACCCTCGGGTTCTGGCGGGTACCAAATTTATAGTGATGCATCAAAGAAAGGACTTGGTTGTGTTCTTATGCAGCATGGTAAAGTTATTGCCTATGCTTCACGACAGCTTAAACCGTATGAAGTAAACTACCCAACACATGACCTAGAGCTTGCAGCCGTTGTATTTGCATTGAAGATTTGGAGACATTATTTATATGGAGAGACATGTGACATCTTCACTGATCATAAGAGCCTTAAGTATATTTTTACTCAAAAAGAACTCAACATGAGGCAAAGGAGATGGTTAGAACTACTCAAGGATTACGATGCCAACATCCAGTACCATCCGGGCAAGGCGAATGTCGTGGCAGATGCTCTCAGCCGAAAGAGTGCCGGTGGAGTGGCATGTCTTCAAATCCAACCACAAATTATCTCAGATCTTGATAAAATGGAAGTTGGGTTACAGTTTGGTGAGTCTAACGGTTATCTAGCCAAGATGAGGATAGAATCTGATCTTATCACACGGATCAAGGAAGCTCAAAATCAAGATGGAGAACTTTGGGCGATATTACAAAATTTGAAGATAGGAAAGCAATCTGAGTTTCGAGTTGATGAACAAGGAGTTATCTGGTGTGGGAACAGGTTATGTGTGCCAGATGATTCAACCCTTCGTGAGTCCTTATTGGCAGAGGCACACAGTTCACCATTTTCTATTCATCCGGGAGCCACTAAGATGTATAGGGATCTAAGGCAGAACTTTTGGTGGAGTGGTATGAAAGAAGATGTAGCTAAATATGTGAGCCATTGTTTAACTTGTCAACAAGTAAAGATTGAGCATCAAAGAGCAAGTGGGTTACTGCAACCATTAGATATTCCTGTGTGGAAATGGGATGATATTTCCATGGACTTTGTTACAGGCCTACCAAAAACATTCAAGAAGAACGACGCCATTTGGGTCGTAGTGGATAGACTCACGAAATCAGCTCATTTCTTGCCCATTCAGCAGGGCTACTCAGTTAGCAAATTATCAGAGGTGTTTTTGCAGGATATCATTCGACTTCATGGCACACCATCGTCGATTGTATGTGATAGAGATCCGCGTTTCACGTCACGCTTTTGGAAGGGTTTCCAAAATGCTTGGGGAACAAAGTTGAGATTTAGTACCGCATTCCATCCGCAGAGTGACGGACAGTCTGAACGCACTATTCAGACTTTGGAAGATATGCTTAGAGCATGTGCACTTGAATGGACTGGCAACTGGGATGAATACTTATGCTTAGTTGAGTTTGCATATAATAACAGTTGGCAGGCTAGTATTGATATGGCTCCGTTTGAGCTTTTATATGGTCGGAAATGTAGAGCACCAATATGTTGGAATGAGGTCGGAGAGAAGATAATAGAAGGACCAGAATTGGTTCGAATTACTAATGATAAAGTTGGCATTGCTAGAGAGAAGTTGAAAGAAGCTCAAACTAGACAAAAGAGTTACTCCGATCAACACCGACGCGCTTTGGAATTCAAAGTTGGAGATCATGTGTTTCTTAAAGTATCACCCTGTCGTGGAGTACGTCGATTTGGAATTAAAGGAAAATTAAGTCCGCGTTTTATTGGTCCGTTTGAGATTCTCGAAAGGGTTGGAGAAGTCTCATATCGTTTAGCATTGCCGCCACAACTCTCTCATGTTCATAGTGTTTTTCATGTGTCCCTTTTGAGGGGATACAATTATCATCCGTTGCACGTTATTAGCTACCCTCTACATGCGATTCAAGAAGATCTTTCTTATGAAGAAGAACCAGAAGCTATTATTGATCGTCAAGAGCGAATTATGAGACGCAAGTCTATACCGTTCGTTAAAGTTTTATGGAAAAATCATTCTGAACGCGAGGCGACGTGGGAGACAGAAGAAATGATTCGTTCTCAGTACCCATACCTATTCGACAACTAAGTGTATGTTTCTAATCCTAACTGTTTGTGATTGCTATATTCGTAAGTGGTGCGTGCTTAAAGAAGTATTAGTTTCACCCGTATTGTATTTTTTATGAGGATTCATGCTATGTTAACTTATAATTTCGAGGACGAAATTAAATTAAGTGGGGTAGAGTTGAAATATCCGATAAATAAAAAAGAAATAATATATAATAATAATAATAAGTATAAAATTATTATAACCAATGATAATAACCATAAAAAAAAAAACATGCAGATCCATTCCTCGATTCATATCTTGAAACCAAATATATATATATAATGTGTGTGTGTGTAACTGTTCTAATCAAAATAACAAACAATCCGATATTTAAGAATTCAAGGATTTGATTCGATCCCACCCTCATGTTGGTTAAACCCCCATTAAATATACAATTTGCACTTTGTGGAAACTACTCATGCTCACAACTCTCCCTCTCTGTCAAAAATCGTTGCGATACCTCCCTCACCGTCATACACCGACATCTTCATTCAGTCACGTTGTACTATCGCCGGAGCCCATCGCACCAACGCAATCATCACCGACCGACTTTGTTTCAACCGATCCTTCATACACTTATAAGGTCACCACCGAACCATGCCTTCCTTGTTCAGTTAATGATACGGGATTGCACCGACGTCGTCATCACCTATAAGGTACCCACCAAATTGTCCATTGTTATCGTATACGTATAGATCTTTCCGACTGTTAATTATCTCGAACGATTGTCGATTATTCTAGACATTTGATACACTTGACAATTGTATGGGCAGAAAATAATCAAATCATTTTAAGCAACGAGTCAACCGGTCGAATCTTCGCATTGATCAATTCCATTATTCTAGATCCGGGTAATCCCTCTGTTGCGTTTTCTTTGTATTCCTTGAGATTTTTTTTTTAAAAAAAAGTGTTGAAATGCAAATATATAAATAGAACAAAATTAATACTTGTAAACACTAATATAGGTTATATATTGGATTCTTTTGGTACTCTGTTTCATTGCAAATTCACAGAACTAAAGAAGGTACCTAAAGTGAAAACAAAGGACATCCATAATACATTTAAAAATAGAGGGAATAATTTTAAACTTAATATTTGTCTAAATATATATTCAATAAGTGCAAACAATCTGGAACTTTCTTTGATATAATAAATCGATGGCTTCAAAATATATTGTTAGACAAAATACAATATAAGTATTTAAGTAACTAAAGGAAACAAATAAATACACTTAGGGACAATATATATATAAATATATATATATATATATATATATATATATATATATATATATATATATATATATATATATATATATATATTAAGATTATATACTAGAATGATATATAATTTGTAAATAAACTAAATTGGAAGAAATCTTTATATAGGTTTAAGCAATAGCTCGGGAACGATTTGAATTTGGAATAGTTGTTGTAGCCGTTATCTAAGGTACGGATTCCGACCCTTCCTCTCTCGTAGCATGAATACCTCTTTATCGTGATCTCTATCTTTGAATTTGTGATGTAATTATTGAAATCTATATTGTTTTTACAAGTGTTGAATCGTATAGTTGGCATTGTTTGCATGCGATAGGATTTAATTGATTTGTATTCATCGTCGCATGCTCCCTATATTATTGATTATTAGTTATGGGTAGTGATATTTCGCAAGGGTTATGAACCTTAGTGTAACTTATTGTGTTATATTGACTTGATTGCATCGTATCTTCGACCTCCATACCCGAGCACATCCACCTATGGGGACATAGGGCGTCATTGTGGCACAAGTGACGTGCTCTATCTGTGGCAGAGCGATTAGACCACAGCGTCTCTACATTATTATTGTGTGCTAAGTTGTTGCACATACTGATTAGTGTTAAAGGAGGCGTATGGATCGATCCTAGGATATTATTGTTATTATTATTGGTGAGATGGTTAGGTGTGTATGCCCACATTCCTATCTCACATATTGGTGCATTAGAACTGCAGCTAATGTACATATTGTTAATTGTTTATAGTCATCGGCTCATATGGGTATTCCTTTTTAGATGATCATTATTATTTGATTTTCAATTTGATCATCTTATTGTCATCGTTATTGATTATTGTATTGCTATTGTTTATTTCCGTTACTGAGCATTCTTTGGCTCAGCCGTGTTTTCTTTTTTGTGGTTTTCTCTTATGTCTATAGCAGGTACTCAAGGGGCTCAAGGGAACGAGTGAAGAGTGTGAACTCAAAAAGCTAGGATGAGAACTTTTGAATTAATAAGACCTAGTAGTATTTTAATCTTAAGACTTTATTTGATTTATTTGGACCTATGTAAGGATTTGATGTTTCTTAGTACTTAAATTATATCGTTCATGAAACTCTGATTACTGTTGTGTGACACGTCAACCCTACTTGGGTTGGGGTGTTACATGTTTAGTCATCATGGAGCGTGCAAAACGGTTTGATTTAGATACTTTGATGGTTTGGGTTAGGTTTCTTCTTCTTTTATTTTTTCTTTTAACATGGTTTGCTTTGAAAGTTCATCAAAATGGTATATTTGAAAAAGAAAGATTAAATGTTTTACCTTTTCAATATCAAAGAAGTTTATAAATATAAATGAAGGAAAAAAACTCACAAGTACGAAATTCTGTTTACCTAGCCAGTTCCAAACTAAAAACTGATCCGTGAAACTCGGTTATTCAACCATAAAACAAATTATATTCGTCCTGGCCCGAGCAAGTCAAACAATTTTGCTTGGTTTGGACGGTCTAAACTGTTTCAATAGTTTTTTTAGATATCCCTACGTTTCCTACACACAAACACAAGAATTACGAGATTGTTTTTTATCAAAAGGCAAACTAAAGAAATAAGCATCTTATACTTTAATAAATATTCTTTTTAAAAAATGTTAGTAATAACCATTTTAAAATAACCGTTCCCTAACCTACGGTTTCTGTTGGTTCCTAATCGGTTTCTACAGTACTGGTTAATGATAGGTTCGGTTATCGAGTTGGACCGGTTAACTGTTTTATGTGCCCATCCATATTACTAGCCTACTGGGCCAGGGGGTTTTCTCAGCAAGGAGTTTTCTCCTGAGGGGATTAAGGGTGCGGTCCCTAAGAAACGGATAAGTGGACCAGATTAAGATAACACTTATCATCCGAAGCAAACAGGGTCGTACATTTGCCGTTAAAAAAAAAACAAGCCTATTGGGCCAGAAGGGCCATGAATAAGATATTTTGTTTCAAGTTAGGCCCATTAAGTCATCCACACAAGACGTCAGCGTATTATACACTCTTTCTCTTTCTATTTCCCCTTGCCCTAATCAAGAACAATATAAAGAACAAAGTATACGCATCGATCAAATTTCTCACAAAATTGGCTCTTTCAGAACTTTTTTGGTATGATCTTGTTTCTTTTTTCCAATTGGGTTGTTAAATTTCCAACCTTTTTGCATGATTTGATGTGTTTGATCGAAACCCTAATCTGATCTGCTCATCGGTTGTTGTTTTGCAGTTGGTTGCTTAATCTTGATCGCTATGGCCAAAAGCTCGTTCAAACTCGAACACCCTCTTGGTACTTTCTCACTCTTTGTTACTTTTCATCTGAATTTGAATCATCTTTGCGTGTTTTTAGTGATCATCAATCAGAAATTGTGAATCTTGTAATTGGGTTGTTGTGTTCTTGATGTTGGTGTTTGATCTTGTTGCAATAGTTTTGGTGTATTTTGAATCTTGTTTGGTGGATTGTAGCTTTTTATGTGATTATCTATTGGTTGTTTAGTTCATTAGGGGTTTTCAGTTTTTGTAGATGGAGATAGGGAAAATATTACTTGTTGATTATGTATCTCAGTTTGGTTGTTTGTTTTTGCATTGATGAGGGTTTGAGCTTATGTGTGCTTAATTTAAGACTTTTGGGTGTTCATTGGGGTTGCTTATTAAAATTGCTTGTTTACACTCATACACAAAATTAGTAGTTTCAAGTTGCTTAGTTTTAAAAAAAACATGTTTGATTAATTAATCGTCTGTTTGTTTGTGATTGATCTTGTGGCTACTGCTGTAAACAAATGAATGAATGCAATCACATAAACACTTGTATTTTTTTGTTCGCGTTTAGTGGGATTTTACTGGGTGTTTTTTGTGCGTGTGTAAACGAACGTCACAAACCTAAACAGAAGAAGATACCCATGTTTGTGTTTGTTTGGTGTTAAATGAATAAAACATGTTCATGCCGTACACTATTATTAAAAAAATAACTGACTGAACATAAACGATACTCACTGGAACATAAACGGTCTGTTTGCAACCCTAAGCATGCATACATCAGGAATAAGGTTAATGCATTTTGAAGTTTTTTTTTTATTTTTTTTTACTTTTTAGCTATTAACACATGTTGAGTAAATCTATGTCTATAGTTTTCTACACTATACAATCAGATAGCAAGTGACAGCTTATTTACATATTTTTAACTTAAATTCTTCAGAGAGGCGGCAAGCTGAAGCTGCTCGCATCAGGGAGAAGTATCCCGACAGAATTCCGGTATTAAATCTGAAATTATTCATGTTTTCGTATGTTTATTCATGCATTTTGCATTATTTTCTTCCTCTTCTTTTGTTTTACAGGTTATTGTTGAAAAAGCAGAACGAAGCGATGTGCCTGACATTGACAAGAAAAAGTTTGTCACTTTCTTATATTCTTGTAAATATTTCATGTTAATGATATTGATTTGGTGGTTACATATTCCTCACCAATGTCTTAAATTATTTTCTATGCTTGATCACACCAAGTAGTTCATATTTTTGTATAAATACTCCACACGTACGTCAATATTTGCGTCATTTTCTTTATTTTATGTTCTTCATTTTGTGGGTCCGGCATCAACCGAACAGGGACAGATACTATATAGATGAAGGCATGAAACTAAATGAAAAACTTTGTTTTCTTGACTCGTAAATCTTTAATCTTGAATGATGGATGCAGATATCTGGTACCTGCTGATCTTACTGTTGGACAGTTTGTCTATGTGGTCAGAAAGAGAATTAAGCTTAGTGCCGAAAAAGCTATCTTTATCTTTGTCAAGAACATCCTCCCACCAACTGGTTTGTATCAAATCTTTAGCTTGCAATTTAGAGGTTGCAAATGGTTCGGTTGAAATGGGTCGGGTCAACCCACACACACTTTTTTATTGTTATGTTTTTACACCTTAATTTATAATGAAATTCTTATAGACTTTCACCAAAGTTGCACCTAAGTTTTTAATAATCTTATGGGCATTGATTTCGACCCATTTCAATTCGATCCATTTTGTAAAACGGGTCAAAATCAGGGCTCATTTCAGGGCTTCTAATGGTTTATATAATTGGTTTGTTTGGTTCTAACTGACATTTTATTGTGAATGGTAGCTGCAATGATGTCTGCAATATATGAAGAAAACAAAGATGAAGATGGTTTCCTCTACATGACATACAGCGGCGAAAACACATTTGGATTGATCTGAAGCTGTTTGGAAGACAATGATCTATTATGTAAATATGGTTTATGTGTACATTCTTTCGTCAATCATGCTCACTTTGTCCAGTTTCTCATCTTGGGAACTTGTTTCGTGTGACGGTTTAACAGTACTCACATTTAGTAGTTTAACTTCATGGTTGTATCTGTTCCTGCATGTTCAAGTATTTTGTTGCTACATGTCATACTCCAGTTATGATATTTGTTATCGTATTGTTGACACGAGTAGATGAGTTGTTTTGGTTAGCTTTTTAAGAGACTAAAGAGTTTGGATTTGCTGTGTCACTTGTATCGGACTGTTTTGGAAATCGGGTTGAACCGGTTAATCAAAACCCGATGAGGCACCGGTTTAGGCAGCTTAGCTCATCAGTTTGTGCCTCAAAGCTTGAAATTGCTGTGGGTGTTAATCCAAGATTTGAAGCAGTATACCTTCAAGGATGTTGAAGTAGGATCTAAAATCTCTCATTTTCTATACTCTTGATTAGATCTTATTTTATATGATCAACAAATATCATAAAAAACAACATACTTTTTAGCTTTTTTCTTACAAATCTTTGTACAACTTTTTGCACGTAAAAAAACAAACATATTTTATGTTTTGCCTCATAAAAGTCTTTCAACGTTTTTTCACATAAGAACCAAATATATTTTAATTTATTTTTTCACATAAAAATCCATCAACAATTATTTACATATTAAAGTCACATTATTTTTTAAATTTAAGCAAATTCCAAAAGAAATTTTAAAATTTTGTTAAACACAGTTTTGGTTGCGTGCATTTTCTCCCCTACATGGCTCGAAATTGGATCTCGAGTTTGAATCGTTTAACTATGGGAGCTCGAGTTCAAGCTTGGCTCATTGCAAAAAAAGGTTACAAAAAAGAGAAAAACGATATGAAAGGTGTTTTATTTTTTTTATAGAATAAGTCTGAATTTAGCATAAAAACTGACTTTAATGTGTAAATAATTGTTGGTAGGTTTTTATGTGAAAAAACAAGTATATTGATTAATTATATGCAAAAAGTATTGAGTGATTCTTACGAAACAAAACATAAATTATGTTGGTTTTTGCAAAAAAAAATATACAAGAATTATTATAAGAAAAACTGAAAGTATATTGTTTTTCATATGGTACTTGCCTAACAAAAATTTCACTTTTGTTGTAAATAGTACTCTGAGTAGCATAACTATTAAATATTTGCATTTGATTTTATCTTTTTTTTAACGATTAACGAATACTTTAAGCTCGATCATCCGGGTAATATCATTGGCGAAATGTCACCCACGCCTGCCAACACATACAGTGCTGGTGATCCCATCCACCCACCATTTCAGGGAAAATTCATCACCCAAAGATCCACTGTGTTAAAACCCCTGGTCTACTTGAAGCATATTGCACGAAAAAAAATTAGTTTGTATGTATCTTGCATCTATGCGAATGATCATGTAGTTCGTGCGAAGCATACGAAGTCACAAGGATGTGACACGTGTTTTTTGGTGGAGGGGTAGTTTCGTCCGCCCCATAATTACGCATAAAAGGTATATAATTACGCAAGTCATATTTATAATTACGCAAGTTATATCCATTATTACGCAAAGTAAAATTACTCACGTTTTAAAAAATAATTACGCAAATTATATATATAATTACGCAAGTTATATGATAATTACGCAAGTTATGTTCATAATTATGCAGTTAATAATTACGTCGGTTATACGCACAACATATAGACGTTTTAAAAAAACTATTGATTTTTAAAAAAAAAATTATAGCAATGGTATACTCATATTAAAGAGGATAAAATGCTTAATGTTATGTGCATATAATATCATACTAAAAAATTATATGGGTTTAAAAAAACAGTGAGAATTTAAAAAAAGTCAACAATTGTAGCATATTTTCAAATCTATCCCTGCAGTCACATTCCTTGCGTGATTATGTTATCTTCAATCTGAACCCTTCATCTTTTAAATCAATGGTTGTTATCACTTTGTACACTTAGCACGAAATCATCACTTTCTATCGTAAATTTTTCCGGATCATGTAACATATTTTTCAACATGTATCATTTTATTTTCAGAAAAAGGGCATCATATATGAGAACAGTTTATTAAATAAGTAAAACCTTAACCACTCATTCTCACTTTCTTATCCTCCTATCTCTATTTAGTTCCTTTATTATTGGGGCTAAACATATCGACCTAACATATAACTTGAACACAACATACAACATGATTTTTAAACGTGCTTAAATGAGAGTTAAAGTTTTTGACACAAATAAATGAGTAAATTAGTATTCTGGTTCTTGTGGTTTGAGAATTTTAGCCATTTAAGTTTGAAAATGAATCTTTCAACTAATCAAGTCCTATGGATCATTTCAATCCAATCCACTAACAAAGTTTGATTTTTCTTTTACTTTTTAATAAAATGAACAAAATGTCTTGGTCTGAATTGGTAATTTTAGAAATCTTTAGGGATCAAAAGGTTAAATTACTCTTATACATTAAAGAAATGTTTTTATTTTATATGTAAGGTTTTTGTTAATGTATTTCTAAATCTTTTGGTTTTATTAAATGTCCTTTTTTAACAATCGGTTTTTAAACGTCTTTTTAAACCGCTCAACTTATTAAAGTTATTTTTTAAATCTTTAGACTTACTTAAACTTCTTTTTAACTATTATTTATTTAATTTATTTAGCTTATTTTAAAGTTCTTTTACTGGTTTTATTTTTCTAAACGTCTTTTTAACCTTTTATTAATGAACGTAGTTTTTTAAAACCTTTCGACTTATTTAAGCTTGTATTTTAAATGACTTTTAAAACCGTTCAACTTATTAAACTTCTTTTTATACTGTTAACTTTTAAATGATTTTTTAAACATGTAGCCTTATTTTTAAATCATTTTGTTTATTTAGGTGTCTTTAAATCATTTTGTTTAACCAACTTTTTCCTATAATTTAATCTCAACCATTGATTAATGAGATGAGTGATTGATATTACTTCTTATACTTTTTAGTTTTACAAGCCTTTGTATTTGAAACTTTCCCCTTAAATAAATCATATGGTTTTGAAAAGTCATTTTAAAGTCAAACAGTTTAAAAGAAGTATAATAAGGCCAATGATTTTAAAAGTCATTTAAAAAAGACGCTCAAATAAGCTGAACGATTTAAAAACTACGTTAAAATTAAAAGAAAGGTTAAAAAGGCGTTAAAAAACCAAACAGTTAAAAAACATTAAAATAAGCTGAACATTTTAAATAAAACAAACGGTTTCAAAAAAGACGTTTAAGTAAGCCTAAATGTTTAAAAAAAAGTTTAATAAGTCGAACAAATTAAAAAAGTATTTTAAATATGATGATCTCTTGAAAAATACATTGAAAATCTAACATTTTAAGAAACACGTTTAAAACCGCCTGCTTAAGAAAAGGACTTTTAATAAAACAAAACGATTTAAAAAAACTTTTAAAAATTTTGAAAAATAAAAACATTTCTTTAATATATACGTTGGACTGAAAGAGTAATAAAATACAAACCACATATCTTTATTAGTTAAAAGATCTCGTTTTAAACTCAAATGATTAAAATGCCAACCACAAAGAAAAAGGTAGTAATTTACTCCAAATAAATAGATAGATAATGTTTAGATTATCTATTCAAACTCTCAACGTGACAAGATAAACACCCAAATACAATAACTATTTCTCTCAAACCAATTTAAACAGCTTATTAATTACTTATCATACACTCTTCCACATGTTATGATTTTGAAAATAAGAGGGAGAAAGAAAAAACACCACATGCACCATTGTATGGTATTTATTGTACCACCCAATAAACAAGCATAAAGTTAACTTGACTAGTTTGAGATTTAATGGTTCGGTTTTTACGATTTAACAGTTGGATCAGTTTGAAACTTGAGACCAGTTGTGTAAACCAAGCCAACCGTTTTAACTATATATCTATGCTATGCTATAATACATTTGAGTAGGATGAAATTATCTTCTTATATTAGTTTTTAAAAGTATAAGAGAATAAAATTATCATGATTTTAACTACCTTAATTATATTTTACACACTCATGCCAATAATGTAATCATATTTGTTCACTTCTAAACAACATTTACGATTTTTAAATGTCTATAATTTTTTCATAGTTTAATATTTATTCAAAAATTATATGATAAAATGGGAATATTATTCTACTAATATAACTATGGTATCATAATATTTTTTAATTAAAGAAAACTCACGTGTTAGTTTCTGTGGTATCCCGCTGACACTCTTCTAGTTTATAAATATATATTTTCCATCTTTATTATATACAGTTATGTATTTGTATTAGAATTATCATTCAAAATTATCCTTTTTATTTAATACAAAAATGCATTTAAATATATAAAAAATAGTTGGTTCAAACCATCAAATTGAACCATTAAATCGTCAAAAAGGTAAAACTTGATAAAATCGTCCGGTCCAACTAACATGTCCAACCCGACACGTTTGGTTTATCGTTTTCTGAAACCGTAATTACATCTAAAGTTAAAAGTTTTTATCGAAACCAGACCAACCAAACTCTAAATGTACCAACCTATTTTACCTTCATTTCACCACCTTATAAGTTATAAACCCCACTCAATCATCCATTAACACACACTACCAATGGCTACCACCATCAACACAACTACACTTACCTTCATCACATCACTATCCCTCTGCATATTGCTGTTTGGAACCATCGGTTCGTGCGAACCGACCACCGGAATGTACATCTTCGGTGACTCACTAGTCGACGTCGGAAACAACAACTACTTACCTCAATCCCTCGCGAAAGCCAATTTCCGTCACAACGGCCTCGATTACCCCACCGGAGAAGCCACAGGCCGGTTCAGTAACGGAAAAAACGCAGCGGATTTTCTAGGCACGTTTGGGAACTTTTTTAGATACATAGAGTTGTTTTTAAATGTTGAGCGATTTTTACTGGTAAAATAAAATTACAGTTGTTTATGAGGAGTTTGCTACCTGTGCAAGCAGACTTTGAATAATCTGACACAGAGTCTGCTCACGTGTCAAGCGGATTTTTAAGTCCGCTATCGTGGCAAGCGAGTTTGTAGATGACTCACAAACTTGTTTTTACGTATAATATACTTTTTAACAAAAATAAGTCTTTTTTTCATATTTAATTTAATATATATTATTTGAATCCTAGGATCCGCATGCCACGTGAGCGTACTTTGTGTCAGATATTTTTAAAGTTCGCTTGTATGGTAGCGAACTCCTTATAACACAAGTGTAATTTCATTTTACTATTTAAAACGACTACACATTTAAAAAATACTATATATTTATGAAATTCTTATGACTTGTGTTTTTGAAGTGAAATTGTGTGTGTGATTTGACAGAGGAGACGGTGGGGTTACCGTCGGCACCACCGTATTTATCACTGGTGAAGAAATCTGAACGGTTTAGTAGCGCGATTACTCCGGTCACCGGAGTTAGTTTTGCGTCTGGAGGTGCAGGAATCTTGAATAGAACTGGTGAACTTATTGTAAGAATGCATGTATTGTATGATCAAATTCATTCTTATAAGTAGGGGTGTCTATAACTTGTTGAAGTCGATCGAACCGTCATCCAAGCCGAAGCCAGTTGACTGTTTCGAGATGCAAATGGTTCGGTTCGTAGTTAGTTAGTGGTTTAATGATTTGATAACAGTAGGGGTGCAAACGAGCCGAGCCGAGCTCGTATGGGCTCGAGCTCGGCTCGTGATGACTTAGGAGAGCTCAAGCTCAAGCTCGAGCTCGGCTCGTTTCGAGCTTTATTTTTAAAGCTCGAGCTCGGCTCGACAAATACCTTTTCCAAGATCAAGCTTGGCTTGGGCTCAGCTCGTTTATTTATTTAAATATTATTATTTATATTTATATTTATAATTATATATTTTATATATAACATCATTCATATTATTTTATTGTTTTTATCGTAACTATATATAATAGATATTATTTATATAATATATTTAATAAATTAAATTAAAATATATAAATAAAGAGCTCGTTTAGGCTCGCGAGCCGGCTCGAGCTCGATACGTGAAGCTCGGGCTCAGGCTCGATAATTAAATGAGCTTTTTATCAAGCTCGAGCTCGGCTTGGGCTTGTTAAAGCTCGGCTCGTTTTGAGCTTTTTATCGATCCGATCTCGAGTAGCTCACGAGTGGCTCGGCTCGTTTGATGGTTCTATCTGGTTTGAAACTTGAAAGCATCAGTGTAATCAGAATGGTTAGCTTATTATAATCATTAAACATCTTCTGTTGGTTAAATCTTCTTTAAATATTAACCAGTGGTTTAGAAAAACAAACAAAAAATTGGTTCAAACCGTAAGAACAGAACCATTAAACAGTCAAATCGGTAAAATTGGTTGGTTTTATTTTTTCTTCGTTGAAACTGTAGTTAATGGTTCGAACAAAAGTTCGATCAAACTAACTATTGTAAACACAACTATATGAAGATATGGTTTCAAACAAATTGAGCCAATAAAAACCCTAAAAAGAAAATGAAAAACTAGAATAAATGTTTTTATAAGGGCCGTTCATCAACCTGTTTATAACTGATTTAACCAATTTATTACAACTTATTTATAACCCATCAACCTGTTTACAAGTTACAACTTGATTACAACCAATTACAATCTGACAATTAGATTGTCTTATCTAGATAAAAAGTTGCACACATCATATTATCATGACATAATTTTAATTGTTTCCGGTTTAAAATTGATGCTTTTAACATAAATAAATACATGAGTTATGCGTAAGCTCATCAATTCAATCCGCTAACCTGAAATTTGTCATACATATCAATACATTTTTATTATTGGATGTCTTTTTATTCAAATTTGACATAAAAGAAATCTATATACTTGACTTATAAATTAACTTTTTGTACTTCATAACAACTCAAGATGATCCATAACAGAGTTGCATTTGTTTTGTCAACAGAAAAAAACAATTCCATTAACAGAGCAGGTGGGCTATTACTCAATAGTCCATGACCAGTTAGTTCAAAAGTTGGGCCCAAATGAAGCCCAAACCCACTTATCAAAGTCCCTATTTCTAGTTGTCATTGGAAGCAATGATCTATTTGGCTACTTCAACAAAGAGTCCAATGTCTCTAAGGAATACACACCACAACAATATGTTGATCTCATGGTCTCAACCCTCAAAGGACTTTTGAAGGTAATCAACTTCCTAACTACTTAACGAGTCGTAAAAGGATCGCGTTATAGGCTTTTCAAATCATTCATATCGCGAATACCCCATCACTTTTTTGTAAAACTACTAAACCTAATATATTAATGATTCTAGATAAGGAATGTCACGAGAAAGATTTGTCGAACGTGCTTAATCTTGAAATTTTTTATTTTTGGTATGTATTTGGGGAGATTGTTGGCATACGTTAAAAAGATATTTGATTTGGTTCGACTACAGAGATTGTACGAGTTGGGAGCGCGTAAATTTGTGGCAGTTGGAGTTGGAGAGATCGGTTGTTGTCCGGTAATAAGAAAGGAGAACCCCACTAGCGAGTGCAATGTTGAAGTAAATTCTTGGTCAATGAAGTACAATGGTGGTCTAAAAGCTTTGCTACAAGAATTAAAGACGGAATCATCAGATATCCACTACTCTTATTTTGAGACGTATGATGTTATGAATGACCTCATCCAACATCCCGAAACTCACGGTACTTGATCTTTGATTATCTTCATTTCATTCTCCATAAGATTATGTAGTTCTTGAGTTCAAATATGCAACTAAAACAAGCATACACACTCATTAATATCCCGCTAATAAAGTAAGGTCTGAAGGGAGTGAGACAAAGACAAACCTTACCTCTATCTCAGAAGAAAGAGAAACTGCTTCGAATAATACAAATTTAAAATAAAATTTACAAAAAGTTGTATACTGTTTGTTTGGTTTATAGGGATTACTGAGGTCAAAGAAGCTTGTTGTGGACATGGCAACCTAAAAGCTGAAGCCTTTTGCGACCCAACTTCTTCTTACTGCTTGAACCGGACAAACCATCTCTTTTGGGATCTTTACCATCCTACTGAATACACTTCTAGTATATTTGCACGCTTAATCTACAACGGATCACAACCGGTTACGACTCCAGTAAATGTAGAACAACTTATTAATATCTAAGATATTAACATGAAGATAGCAACATGTTTATGTTTATGATGAAAGCATATTCATCTTGTGATTTGTTATAAGATAAATGGAGGTATATAGTCTTAGTATATGAATATGTAACAAATCAGATGTTTTCTGATTTGTTGTGTTAGTATTTATTGATCCACTATATTTAGATAGATATCAAATCAAATTAAATTGTACAATAATCATTCTAGTAATAAAATGATACAACTATCATATTAGACAAACGAACCACAAATGATGGTAAATGTCTTTTAAGTTTATTTTTGTCTGAAGTAAATTAAAATTTATTATATTTCGAACTTGTTTTTAGTTGAATAAATTATGTAACTATACGTTATAATCTACGATATGGTCTAGTTTTAAGACAATTTGGATCGTTGCAACATAATATCAAAGTATTCAAAGATAAAAATTTATTATTTTGTAAATGATCTGAGGTAGTGTCATTTTTAAAGTTGTCACATAAATAAAAATATTCTCTTTTGCTTGTTGCGTCATTTTTTACGTCATGACATCAGTAAGATACTCTCTTTATTAACACTAAGAGCATTCACATCAGCATCCCTATTTCTTCTAATCTCTTATACCGGATAATCTTGTGTTTGAAGAATATCACTTGCTTAATTCATATGTCAAAGGTTAGTTTTCATATCTCAATCTTTATGTATTCCAATTTTTTTATTTCGTTTGATTTTCAACTAACCTTGTGCAGATCTATTTATTAATGTTGTTTTGATGCTTGTTGATCGATTTCACTCATCTCTTGAAAAGTTTATAAAAGGGGTTACGTGTTGTACTCTGTTGTTGTAGGTTCTTTATTTCTCATGGGAAATGAATACTAGATTTTTTTATTAATATTTTAGCCACCAAACTTTTGGTTTTTCATGTTTAGTCTCTGATAGTTGCTCTTTATATAGATATACATCTTCTTACAGAGAGAGGTTGGTGCATCGAGAAGGCGGTGATTGTGCCGGTAGTCGCTTGCCGTGTCTGTCAATGCCGCCGATTACACCCATTCTTCGTTTCTCTTTTTGTGTGTGTGTTATATTTTGGAGAGAGAGAGAGAGAGAGAGAGAGAGAGAGAGAGAGAGAGAGAGAGAGAGGATTGAATACGGAGAGAGGGCGATGTGAAGACGGTGAGCCGCGTTCTTCGGCTGGACTCTGTTCAGCCCATGTAGCTATGGACATCGTTTTTGTCTCTACTACCACACATGCATATCCGATGTCTTCGATCAGAGACCGTCTTTGATGGTTGCTAAATGACGTAAAGACAAACATATGACAAAACTTTCTAAGAAATTAAATTCATCTTTTTTGTATTGTTTATGAAACACGATAACTGAGGCATAACACGATAATTGAGGCAGCGCAAAATGCATCAGAGGCGCCCCTAGTTAATATGTATTTTTGAATAATAATGTTCTTCACATAGCTACGTGATTAATGCTCGTAATAGTTCTATATTCGATTGTTTTGATGCTTCACAAGTTTTCTTTAATTTTTTTTATTTTTTTTATCTATTTACAAATTACAGATGTGATTTTTCATTTTTGAGGTGAGTTTCTGAAAATGGGATTTGTGTATTTTATGTTATTTATAACAATAGAGTGGCTTGATATGAACCTTTGTGTAGTAAATGCCAATTTGATATTCTTGTTTCCATAAAGATAAGTGGGTTGATATGGATCTTGGATGCCAATTGTGATTCTTGTGTTACTTCTACTTCTTGCTCATGTAGGTTTCTTCTTTGTTCTAAAATTAAATTGAAATTACAACGTTCGAAAATTATTAGAAACCGAAAAGCACCGAATTAGAAAGTACAATTCATATAAAAATTATTAAAAATAATTTTTATAAGAAAAAGATAATAAGACAAATAGTTAGTAATTAATGTTGTAAGGAAAAAAAAGAAAAAAATGATAAAAAAATATAGAGATGAAGATGAGGAATGAAATACGAGGGATTTTAGAAATTGATAAATAAATTTAAGAGATTGTGATTTTTAGTTTATTATAAGAATAAGAGTAAATTACACTTTTTGTCATTTATTGGTGTAGTAAATATCAGTTTTCATCTTTAAACTAAGGAAATTACACTAAACATCCTTTACGTTTAAGAAATCTTGCACGTTTCATCATTTACTCTAACAGACGTTAATTTTGCTTGTTAAGTCAGATCACGTGCTTTGCATGTAAGGGTATAATGGTCTATTTATCCATCCTACCCCACCCTCAACTCTCTCTTTACTCTTTTTCTCTCTAAAAAACAACACCCACCATCTTCGTCATCCCATCTCTTCCATTCCTTGATCTTCTTTATCCACTACCCATCACCACCCATCTTCTCCTTCGACTCAGCCACCACCACTAATCCATCTACCACAAAAGTAGATCCATGGCGGTACAAAACCCAAAAAGTTAGTGTTTTACAAGGTTTGAGAGATGGGAAGCTGTTTAGATCAAGAAGACGGGGGATTTCAAGTTTATATTACAAAATTCAGGTTCAAAAAGCTTTAAAGTTATTGGTTTTCAATAGTTAAAATTGTTGATTTCAAGTTTTCTTTAACTTCATCCCTGACTTTAGTACCAATGTTTTTCACAAAAAAAACATATGCGAATATGTTGGATCTAGTGGGTTTGGCAATGGATCTAGTAGATGAATTGATGGTGATATGGTGGGTGGATTGAGGGAGAGAGAGAGAGAGAGAGAGAGAGAGAAGAGAGAGAGAGAGAGAGAGAGAGAGAGAGAGAGAGAGAGAGAGAGAGAGCGAGAGACTAGAGAGAGAGAGAGAGAGAGAGAGAGAGAGAGATAGATAGAGAGAGAGAGAGAGATAGATCGAGAGAGCGAGATCTAGGAGAGACTAGAGAGAGAGAGACGAGAGGGAGAGACAGAGAGAAGTTGAGGTTGGTGTGGTGTGTGGATTTGCAAATTAATGGTGATAGATTTGTGAAGAAGGGATAGGGACGGTGTGGCGATGGTGGTGTGGCGATGGTGGTATGGTTGATGAAGAAAGGTGATGGATTTAACAATGGATGATGGTGGATGACGATGGTGATTGTGGATGATGAGGGTGGATGATGATGGCGATTGTTGATGATGATGAAGATGGAAGATGATGACAATGATATGAGAGGGTGATTTTCTATTTAGGTTTATTTTAAATGTTGTAATATTTAAAAGGATATATTGATCAATTTACCCTCTCATGCATAGCACATGATCTGGTTTATGACAAAATTAACGTCTGTTAGAGGAAAGGACGTAATGGGCAAGACTTTTTTAAACGTAAAAGATGTTTCTTGTAATTTCCTTAGTTTAAGGACAAAACCTGAAATTTACTATAAAACTAAAGGACGAAAAGTGTAATTTACTCTAAGAATAAAGATAAGAAACATAATGTAAATACTCTAAAAGATAAAATTAATTATTCTAATTTCACATTAGGCTGGAGTGAGCGGGTGATGCTCGTCCCGTTCCTCCCTTACCGTAGCTGGATAATGTAAATACATAACTTTTAATTATATTCTTCGTAAATTATATATAATAATTATTATTATATAAATATCTATTTAACGCACCAAGTACACATAATTATATTTTCAAATTCTTATGACGTTAACCCAATATACTTTAACTTCAATATTTTTTACATGATATTTTTATATAATTCTATATTATTTCATTAAACATTTGTTTATTGCAAAAAAAAATTTAACAAACAAAGACAAACAATAAATATGTTGGTTTAGATGAACGAGTATTAATAAAACATTTTCTGAAGGAAAAAAATAGAAAGAAATCAAATAATGTAAATAACTCAAAATGATCCGAGCCGACTATCGAACTTCTAATTTAAATAAATCAAAATGATCCGAACTCACTTTAATACATTTAAATATCCAATTTTTAGTTTAAATGTGTCAAAATGACCTTAATCTAATTTAATAAACTTAAACTATACAAATTTTAGTTTAAATAGGCTAAAATGACCCAAACCCTTTTTAATAAACTTAGGACATCCAACTAGTTTAAACGAGTGATGACGCGAACCCTTTTTAATAGACATAGGACATCCAACTAGTTTAAACGAGTCAAAATTAACCCATACCCACAATAATAGACTAAAAGTTAGATATTATTGCTAGTGTTGTTAGTATGTGTTGCTATTAGTGCAGGTGGATTGATGAGAGTTATTATCGTTAATTATTTATAGTTAAACATGTTGATTATCCATTTTACAATAATTACGCTGCCAAATTTTAATAAAAAATCCAATATAGACTTATTGTATTGTTTAATACACGATATAATTAATCATCTTGAACATCTTTTAACTCAAAGGTGTGGGCACATACGAGGTGCTGGTTGTGTTGTGAGCAATGTTTTGGAGACCGGATCGGACCGGCCGGTCCGACCGGTTCGACCTGGGATCGGTCCGGTGGTCGGTCCGGTCTGCTATGGTTCGGTTTTGGGAGGTCGAACCGGCCGGTTCGTCCCGAACCGGTGGTCGGACCGGGAAAACGGACAGGTTTTTGGTACTTTTTTTTATTTTAATGAGTAAAAACCGGGTGTTGAACCATAAATTAGTACGTTAGATATACAAATATAGTTAAATTTTATATATAACTATAAAATACATATATAAAATCATATATAAATTACTTATATTTAACTACATATATAAATATATATAAATATAGTTTAACGTCCGATCCGGTTCTGAAAACATTGGTTGTGAGACATCCCGACCTTGATGTGTTAATACCCCCTCCCCCAAATGGGTTAAAACAGGTGAATCAACAAGTGCAACAACAACAATTTCAACAACAAAATCACACACAACAAATGCAAAAAACTCATTGGCTGTTTCAACAACAAAGGAAAGAAATGTGTCGCCAACGTTACGTTTTTTTGTTAAACTTTATGTAAACATAAATTTGAACAATTTGTCGTTGCTTTTTAAGTATTTTGATATGTTATGTTAATTTGTATTTTAATCCAAGTTAGTTTGTATGATGTTATAAAAATTTAGTTATTTAAAATATTTTTGAAAAACCTGAACAAAATGTCAACCCATGTTTACGATATGTTATTGCTATAGGTCTTAATTAACTTTTTCTTTTAGATTCATTTTTTCGTGCCACAAGTTTATAATCAGACTTTTAATGGTTAATACTATACACTTGCAAAGATCAACAGATCCATGCTTCAAACATATATATATCGAGTTGGAGATCAAAGTTCTAAAATGTGTTTTAAGTTTGAAATTAATATTTAATTTTCAAACATGCTGAATCCATGAGAATCAAGAAAATTTTCAGATGAATAACACAAGTTGGAGAACATACCACAACAAACGTATCGAGTGGGAACATTTTTATGGGAAAATTCTTAAAATGTTTATTACTTATTTTGTTCATATGAAATTTTCCCTCCAAACAAATTTCCCTTAAAATGTCTCCATTGGACAAGGCGTTGGCGCCTCTACACGTAGGCACGTGTGTCTGTACAACGGACCAGTTAGAATTGGACACATGTCCAAACAAACGGGCGTCTTTATCCAAACAGGCGGCCGACACATGCTCCTAATAGCGCATGCACCCATCAGGTGGGTGCTTGTTCCCACCGACAATAATGTCAGAGAGGCGACGACGCCTACTTAGGACACGCAAAGGTGCCATGCCTGTTCGGTAGGAACATTTTTTTAGGGCACTTGTTAGGAGGGGATATTTTGAGGGAAAAATAAAGGGATATGGATTTTTTTGGGAATTTTTTTCTTTTTCTAAAAAAAACTAGTTAAAAGATATTTTGAGAGAAAAATAATCAAAGAAACATCTTAAAAATTTACTCCTAAGTGGGTAAACGGTTCTTATTTTACATTGGCAATTTTTTTTTCTTATTTACACCATAGGTTAAAGATATTATGTTGACTTTTAAACATGATATATCCATGGGCGGATGTATATGCAATTGAGGGGTAGCCTCCGCTACCCCTCAACTTGTTACGGGTAGTGTAAAAAAAAAAATCGATTTATTTAAGAAAGTTTCGGTTTTACGTTACCCCTGAGAAAAAATTACGTTACCCTAAAAAATGTAAACTCAACACTTCATAAAAAGTTTTAAATTTTATAACTAAAAGTGTAATAATTTATAAAAAAACAATACATTCTATAAAAACATAAATAACTATTACCAATTACCCATTACCAAATAACATAAAAACTCAAAATACCCATTACCCAATCCAATACAATAATAAGCCTAAAAATAAAAAAAAAATTATATATACTAATTATTGGTATGCATTGTAATTTGTATTATGTGTTTTAGGAGATGTACTCATTTTTTTTAACTTTAACATTTTTATTTTAACCAAAAACTTTTACCTATTTTATAATTTAGCCTCAGTATTTTTTTTACTTTCAACTTTGATCCTCTATACTTTTCAAATTTTACAAAATTTCCATTATACGTTTCGGTCTAAATTTTACGAGTTAACACGTCGCAACGTACGTGTGTGATTCAACGTTTTTTCACTTATTTTTCTTAATTTAACGGTCATGTCATAACGCATTGGTCCTAGATCAATTTACTTAATTTGTTTTATTTTTTGCTTGCATAAGTGTATGGTTTAATGTTTTTACGTCTACTTTTCATTTGATTTATTTTTTTCGTTTTATTGGTTTCTTCAGTGTTGATGGTCACTGACGGTGGTATGTCATTAGTATTACTTGGTATGGTTTTACGCTTCCCGTTGCAACATGAGTGAGCTTGTATACAACATAACAAAACAATGCCTTTTTTTCAATGGTCATACATATTTTTATTTATTCTTTTATGCAAAAATTAAAAAAGAAGAAAGAAAATGAAATAATTGATGTTTATGTTGTTTCTTGTTTATAATCCTTGACAATTTGTATCAAATCCTTAGGAATATTGTTAGAATAATAAGAGTATGACTCATATTCAAACTTCTATAAAAATTATTAAAACTCAAATTTTAAAAGTAAATGATAATAAAATAAAAATAGATGACGTAAAGAGTGCATGAATATACTATTAATGCTCTTATATGGTTATTTGTCACGGACATTTCATGTTTCATTTAATAATTCTAGTTATTGTTTAAACTCGAAATTTAGAGAGCATAAATCATTTTGCTGTGAAAAGAAAATATCAAAAGATGAAAACGCGTACGCAATACTATAAAATGTTTCTGACCCGATCCGACTCAACTCAATCGAACAACTCAAAATTTTATATATTGTTCCGTCACTGAATGTATAACAAAAAAAATTACGTTACCCCTGAACTTGTATTCTAGATCCGCCACTGTTTATTTGTATTCAAAAAGCTTTCGTATTATATAATTTCTTTGTTTTGTTAACCATTCAAGCACTTAAACTTTTATGTATGTATTTATTTTTGTCCCAAAGTAAATATTCTTTCATATATATTACATTTTAAGGAGTGTAAACAATACTAGTCTCTATTACTTGGTTTGGATGTCCGTTGTTTTGTTTATTTTTCTTTTAGCTAGATTTTTTTGTTTCCTTTTATTTAATTTCTTTTTGTAAACGTTTTCTAAGATCTTTTAGGTTTTATTTTGTTATTTATTAATATGCAATGATATTTTCTCTCTTTTTTTTAAGTTACAAAACGTAACACTCACATTGTATCATGTAACAGTGAAGCTATTGTTTTATCTTTTGATTTCACGAACAAATATTTATACCTATGTTCACATGTTGCGGGTTTAACTCTCACGTCATCATAATATAACGCAGATTTCAAATACCGGTTGTTATATAAATACCAATTAAGAACCTAATAGTGTTTTTATTACAACATAAACCATGTTTTATTTATGATTTAATTAATATAGAAATATAGTATTACAAACTCACAACCATACCATGGATTGCATAGTAATTATATTATTATGCATGCCATGCATACACTCTAAGGCACTCCACCACCATATCTTTTTTTTCCACCTCCACCACCACCACCACCACCACCACCACCACCACCACCAATAGACCTATCACCACCACCCCACCATCTCCCACCCCCCCCGCCGGCCACCACCACCACCACCACCCCGCCCCACCGACCCTCACCATTCCCTCCTTTACCTAATCCACCACCACCTCCACCCCATCCACCACCTCCACACCACCACCACCCCACCCCCACCCCACCACCACCCCCACACTCCTCCACCCCCACCCATCACACTCCTCCACATAACCTCCTTTTAATTCACCACCAACACCACCTCCTCCTCCTCCATACCCGCCACCACTACCACCTCCCATACCAGAACTACCTCCTAATCCACCACCACCACCAGAACCGCCACCATAGAAAGTCTCCTCATCCCGATGAGTCTCTTCTGAACCGATGGAGGTCAATTTCCGAGCACCGATGGTACATACAAGAACAACAGTGACAAGAAGAAGAATAAATTTACTAGAAGTCATATTGATCACTTCAAATATTGGCGTTAAAAAGATGGATGCTTAATGCTACATTTATATAGGGTTAAATTGTTAAAAGTACATGCATGTATGCAACACACACTTGTACAATACCATCAGACAACTAATGTAAACACAGTTATAATATTCATAAATGCAAAGGTATCAAATGTGGGGAAAAATGAACAACTATATAAGGCACCCACCCAACCTGAACAATTGGAGTAGGCCATACCTATACATATACATGTATATATATGCATACGTATCACATATACATATATCTATTGTTTTGGTTTTGAGGTGACAAGTGTCACATAACACTAGCAAACTTTGTTTTGATGTGTACTATTATATAAAACAAAACATTAGGACACAAGTATAATTTTATAAAAAGATTAGGACACTTAATTCAACTTTTTAATCAATCATGTACAAGTATTCCATGAATCTTTCCTATTTACCCATCATATTAAACTTATTCTAATTAATACATATAATTAATACATTATTTAATAATGTAAGATTATTTAATTCACTATATTATATATTATATTATTTATAATAGTTTAAATCAACACTAAATTTATTAATAAGTATTATCTTATTTGAAAACTTAACTATATAATTACTAAATAATTTTATAATAATAATAATAATAATAATAATAATAATAATAATAATAATAAATAATAATAATAATAATAATAATAATAATAATAATAAATAATAATAATAATAATATAATAATAATATAATAATAATAATAATAATAATAATAATAATAATAATAATAAAATTTATAAACAACTATTATCTTAATTGAATACTTAACTATATAATTACTAAATACTTTATAATAAAGATGATAATAATTACTTATATCTATATTATTTATACTATTATATAAAACATTTGATAAAAACACACTTGTAATTTTACTTAAAATTTAAGACACGTAATATAACTTTTTAAACATAAATACCAGTGCTATATACAATAATTTACTGTTTGCTTATTTTTTATAAATTTCTTTCAATTAATACATAATTTAGTATACATATTTTAAGTACTAATTTATTTAATATTATAAATTAATATTAAGATACATATATTTATTATGTATATTTTTATAACTTGCTACTATTTATTTTAAGAATTATTTTACTTAAACACTTAGGTATATAATCACTAAATATTTACATAGTTATAATAATAATAACACCCATATATATCAACAGTTACGACAAGTCAGAAAAAAGACTCGATAACACTCGGCGCATCACTATACATAACAAATAGAAAAATTATGAGTAGTGAATATGTAGATTTTGTCAATGTTATCACAATAATTTTTTTCTCAAACTAATAAAAAAACTTATTGCTTTTTTATATTTTACAATTAAACCTCTAATAATTTTTGAAACTAGAAACAACACTTTCTCTATCTTTGGTTTTTCTCCAAATTATTACGTACTCATTTTTTTTTTTCAAAATGAGAAAATTGCATAAATGTTCTTTGTGGTTTAACCAAATTACATGTTTGGTCTCTAAACTTTAAAAATTGCAAAGATAGTCTAAATTTTTGTGTAATTATTACATGTTTGGTCTCTGGCATTAAACTCATTTATTTTTTATGCATTTTATAAAATTTGAATTAACATATAAGTTTAAATTTAGGGACCAAAACATATAATGATTACATAAAAGTTTGGATTATCTTTGTAATTTTCAAAGTCTGGGGGGCAATCATGCAATCTGATCAAACCGTAGAGACCATTTATGAAATTTTCTTTTTAAAATTTTATATTTAAGCCTTTGAGTTATGTCAAATTTATATTTAATCGACTAAAAGTTTTTAAATTATATAATTAAGCATTCGAGTTATGCCTAATTTATATTTAATCACCTGAACTTTTTTTTTAAACTTTTATACTTAAGCCTTTGAATTATATCAAATTTTCTTTTAATCAATTTACAATAGAGCTCATTATTCATGTAAAGTCACTGTTATGCATTCGCTATTTTTTTCTCTGTTTTGAGATACTTATTTTTATAGTATTTTTTTCTACTATATTTTTTATATCAACATTTCGAACATATAAGACGGGGGAGTAGTTATTTAGAAAAAAAATTAAAGTAATTATTCATTATCATTAACATATTTGTCTAGCACCTAAATATAAAATAACACATATCACAATTATTAACTGTAATACAAATACATATTAAGAACATTTTTTTCATTAGTTCATTACAACATAAAACCATTTTTTATTTATGATTCAAATTAATATGAAAACATAGTATTTAGTAGCAACACAACCATCCCATGCATGCAATGCATTGCAACTATACTTATGCATGCCATGCATGCACTCAAGGCATTCCAACATCATCATCTTCTTCTTCAGCACCACCGCCGCCGCCGCCACCACCACCGCCACCACCTCCATCATCACCACCACCACCGCCGCCGCCACCACCACCACCATACCCTCTATCATAACCACCACCACCAACCACCACCACCTCCACCACCACCATCACCACCACCATACCCTATACCACCACCACCATACCCTACACCACCACCACCACCATACCCTACACCACCACCACCAAACACCACCACCACCCACCACACCCTAAACCACCACCACCACCACCACCATACCCTACACCACCACCATGACCACCTACTAATCCGGAAGAACCGCCTCCAAGCCCGTAACCATAGAGTGTCTCCTCATCCCGAAAAGCCTGCTCCGAATCGGTTGAAGTCAATTTCCGAGCAGTGACAATACAAACAAGAACACCAATGACCAACAAAAGAATGAATTTAGTAAAAGAAGTCATATTGATCACTTCAGTTGATGATGATAAGAAGATGAATGCTTAATGTTGCATATATATAGTGTTAAATTGTTAAACACAATGCAACACACTTTTACACTACCATTAGACAACTTATGAAAACACAATATTAATATCAATAAATGCATAGGTATCAAATGTTGGGGAAAAATAAGCAAGACTCCCACCAAACCTCAACAACTGGAATTGGAGTCCCCTCATACATAACAAAATTTTTTTAAAAAGAATTGATATATATTGAAAAAACAAAGTTTGAAATGATAATTTAAATAGAAAATTTTGGTAAATGGTAATATTACGCTTCCCAAGAGCGATTTCTTCACAAACTCAACATCTCAATCATTGGCTGTTAGAAACATCTCTTTACACAAGCTGCTTCTATTTCCATTTTGTTTGCTTTGTTTTCACTTCATTTGCCTCATTTTCACTCTGTTAATGCTAGTGAATAATAATGTTGGTTTATCGGTTGCATATAATTAATTCAAACGGTAAAACAAAATAAACCAAAGTAATTATGAGGAAATTGATGGTGGAGCATAATATCATGGTCGAGCATGAAAGAAATCAAAATTAAACCATAGAAAGAAATCATGAAATCAAAATTAAAAAAAAAAAAAAAAAGAATCGGTGATGAAATCAAAATCCGTTATTTAACAGTCCCATCTGTAGAAGCTTGTTCAAAATCTTCTTCATTGGTGCGATTAAACCCGTATGATCAAGAAGAACAATGGGTTTTGAGTGATTTCATTTGGTTTGTGTTTATCCTATATATTTGATACCATCTTGCTTCTAAAGGTTTAAAATTTCTAAAAGAAATGGAGTTTGCCAAAAGGGTTTTGAGTTAGAGACCGATTCAAGATGATCAATCTGTTAAATGATAGAATTTTATGTATTTGCAAGTGAAGCTGGAGCAACTTTATAATTTTTGCTAGTATTTAATTAAATGAATTTTGTTTTATTGTTATTCGACAATTATTGATTTATAATTTTATAAAAAAGCAGGTAAATTTATAATAAAAAATATACATTTTATAAAGCAGTTAAATTTATGACGAACATTGCGTATCATGTTTAACGCGTCATAAAATTCATAAAGATGACACGCGCACCCTCGTCATTTTGTCATTTATGACTATTCTTATGACTGCCACCTTGACCATTGACGTCGTGACGACTCGACCTTCATAAATGCGCGTCATCTCGTCATCAAGTATAAATGCGCGTCATCTGTTGCCCGTCATAAATATATGAGCATTGTGTCATCTTTCATTTATGATTACCACTTCTTTGACTTACATATGCGCGTTAACTGACTCCAAATATGACGCGCATTGCGCGTTATCTATTGTAGTTTTTCTAGTAGCGTATATACATTCAAGAGTAGCAAATTACAATATAAAGGAACAAAGATACATGCATGAACACTACGTGTGGTGAAGGAAATCATGAACTACACACTAACATAAAAGATGCATACATAAAACTAATGGAAATTGTTGTGGCATGCGACACGTGAAAACATAGTGGAGCTAGCTTCAGTTCGTATCATTCTGGTAGCAAATGGAGAATGTAACGATGGTAAGTCGACCTTCGAAGCCAAACGGGGAAGAAGACGATTTGGGACCGCAGCGATGATTCTTGGTCGTAAAAGTCGAGATTATGCAGGGAAGAAAAGAAGTCATGGTTTGGAATTTACAGCGATGATACATGAGTCGACTTAGGTTTCGTTGTATATTATTTAATTATTTTTATCATAGTTTTATGTATAATAACAATTATTTATATAAATATGTATTTAGTGGGTTAAATAGAAAAAAGAGTAAATAATTATTTTCATCCTTGTGGTTTGCTTAAGAAAACAACTTTCAACCAAAAGTTTAGAAATAACAATTGTTATCCAATAGTTTCAATTAAGTAACAATTTTCGTCCACTCTATTAACCCCATCCATGAAATCCGTTAAAAGTCTCTCATATGCCCCACACATGATGTGTATTTTAGTTAATTTAACTAGAACAAATTTTCTTTTTGGTTCTCACGTTCCAGATTCGATACAAACAATCGATTGACTTCACAACCTGCAATCATCTATCGATTGGCTTCAGTTTAGGGGCTGAGTGCTATAATATGACAGAACCACTAGAGTAATTCATTTTATTGGCCAACTGTGTCTAAGACGATTGAGAACAAGGTAGGGGAACTACCAGATCAAAGTGTCTTCCTTCGTGCAAATTTGCATCCTGCTACAAATTCATATGTTGTTCTCATGTGTGGCACTTTCGGACCTCAATGCAGTAGTATTGATATTCAACAAAGGTAGAATGTCTAATCAAAGGTCCAGTACAGTAAGTAGCCGGCATGTTCATTTTAGCTCCCAAGCGAGAACGAGGAATAACCTTGGTGTGGTTCGTTGGCTTTTTCATTTAAGACGAATGAATCCCAAATAAAGGAAGGCGGTCATGACAGAGATAGACCTTTCCTTATTACTAAATAAGAGAAAATGGGTCAAATCTTTTGCTAGAGAAGGTCTTAAGAATCGATCTAGACTAGATGAGATGTCATTTCACAAGCTGAGATTCCACATCGATTGACTTCACAACCTACGATTCCTCTATCGATCGACTTCACAAGTCGTGTCTCCTCATCCACTTCACAGACATACGACTCCTCTATTTTGATCCTTTAAAGAATCCTCGTCATGGTTGTTTCGCTATGGTATGCCTTAAAACAAGATTATGGGTTTAATCCTTACTAGGCTTATGGTAAGTTTGCATTACTTTTTTTTTTCAAATTCCTATTCATTGCCATTGTGGTTCAATCTTATGGTTGTTTGATTTGAACCGGGGTAAAATGTATATTTTAATCGTGGAGACTTTTTCAATGTATTTGTTTACTGTATTTTTTATTCCGCTGCATTTGGTTTTATAGGTTAAAATGGCAGCAATAAAACATCCTATATAGAAAAAGGTTTTTCAAGTTAAATTGACTAAAATGTCACTTATGTAAGGGCACATGGGGACTTTTAACGAAATTCATGGATAGCGTTAACGGAGTGGATGGAAATTGTTATTAATTGAAACTATTGGACTAAGGTGGTTATTTTTAAACTTTTGGATGTAAACAATTATTTTTAGCAAAACCTAGGGATGAAAATAGTAATTTACTATTAAAAAATATATAATTCAAAAAGATTGTTTAGGCTCCCGAGCCAACCTGAGTTCTATTTGTGAAGCTCCGGCTCAAGCTCGTTTATTATATAAATCATAATATGAGCACGAGCTCGTTTAAGCTCGACTCAAGCCAAGTTTATGGCGAGCCAATCTCGAGTAGCTTACGAGCCAGCTTGACTTGTTTACACATATAAATAGTTTTAAAATTTTAATGTTAGTTTAAAAAGTAAAACTTGTTGATAGATTAATTATTAAATTATTCTTTTCTAATTTGGTTTTTATAAACTAATCATGTGATCCGACCCAAACCGATCGTAAATTTTTTTTTAATAATTACGATAAACAACCGACCTTTAAAACTTTCAAACCCATAAGAAAATTTTATGGGTCCGTCATTAGTCATGACATATCCAATTTTTGAATTGTAGGAATCGTTCTTTCTAATCAAATTGCAAATACAAATGGTGGTTTTGTAACTGTGAGCGACCATGAAAAGTGGGGGAGGGTCATTCATTGTTTTTTTCCTACTTTTTAAATTCAAAGTACTAAAAAGCCCTAAAAATTGTAGGTGTAAACAAGTCGAGTCGAGCCCAGGCTTGTTTAGACACGAGCTCGGCTAGTGTTAATTTAAGAAAACTCGAGTTCGTCTCATATGTAGTTTTAGATGTAAAGCTCAAGCTCGGTTCGTCAGAAAGTTTTCAAGCTCGAGCTTAGCCTGGACACAGCTAATTGTCATTAATTATTAATTTTTTTTATTTTTTTATAATTATTTATAATCATTCTTATTATGTATAACATAATATTTATCATGAAATGTTTTCATCATAATTCAATATATAGTAATATTATTTATATATATATATATATATTTAATATGAAAAGTACAATAAAATAATATAATATAAACAAAAGCTCGTTTAGGCTCGTGAGCCGGCTCGAGCTCGATAGTTGAAGCTCGTACTTGAGCTCGCTCAATAAGCGAGCCATAATATGAGCTCGAGCTCGGGTTCAAGCTTGTTATAGCTCGACTTGATTCTAGCCTTTTTCAAACCGATCTTGAGTAGATTGCGAGCCGGTTTGACTCGTTTACAACCCTACTAAAGCTAATTGGTTAAATAACAGTGTGAAGACTAATCATGAAAGCAAACATTGTTAATGAGGACCAAATCCCTAAAAATTAAAATTTAGAAGCCAAATCTATGATTTGCATAGAACTCAGGACGATCCATGTAATATACTCTTTTTCTTAAGTTACCGATGGAGGTCAATTTCCGAGCACCGATGGTACATACAAGAACAACAGTGACAAGTAGAAGAGTAAATTTAGTAGAAGTCATATCAATCACTTCATATATTGACGTTAAGAAGATGGATGCTTAATGCTACATTTATATAGGGTTAAATTGTTAAAAGTACATGCATGTATGCAACACACACTTGTACAATACCATCAGACAACTAATGTAAACACAATTATAATATTCATAAATGCAAAGGTATCAAATGTGGGGGAAAATGAACAACTATATAAGGCTCCCACCCAACCTGAACAATTGGAGTAGGCCATACCTATACATATACATGTATATATATGCATACGTATCACATATACATATATCTATTGTTTTTGTTTTGAGGTGACAAGTGTCACATAACACTAGCAAACTTTGTTTTGATATGTTATTTGTACTATTATATAAAACAAAACATTAGGACACAAGTATAATTTTATAAAAAAATTAGAACATCTAATTCAACTTTTTAATCATCAGGTACAAGTATTCTGTGAATCTTTCCTATTTACCCATCATAATAAACTTATTCTAATTAATACATTATTTAATAATGTAAGATTATTTAATTCACTATATTATATATTATTATTTATAATAGTTTAAATCAACACTTAATTTATTTATAAGTATTATCTTATTTGAAATCTTAACTATATAATTACTAAATATTTTTATAATAATAATAATAATAATAATAATAATAATAATAATAATAATAATAATAATAATAATAATAATAATAATAATAATAATAATAATAATAAAATAATAATAATAATAAAATTTATAAACAACTATTACCTTAATTGAATACTTAACTATATAATTACTAAATACTTTATAATAAAGATGATAATAATTACTTATATCTATATTATTTATACTATTATATAAAACATTTGATAAAAACACACTTGTAATTTTACTTAAAATTTAAGACACGTAATATAACTTTTTAAACATAAATACCAGTGCTATATACAATAATTTACTGTTTGCTCATTTTTTATAAATTTCTTTCAATTAATACATAATTTAATATACATATTTTAAGTACTAATTTATTTATAATATTATAAATTAATATTAAGATACATATATTTATTATGTATATTTTTATAACTTGCTACTATTTATTTTAAGAATTATTTTACTTAAACACTTAGGTATATAATCACTAAATATTTACATAGTTATAATAATAATAACACCCATATATATCAACAGTTACGACAAGTCAGAAAAAAGACTCGATAACACTCGGTTAATCACTATACATAACAAATAGAAAAATTATGAGTAGTGAATGTGTAGATTTTGTCAATGTTATCACAATAATTTTTTTTCTCAAACTAATAAAAAAACTTATTGCTTTTTTATATTTTACAATTAAACCTCTAATAATTTTTTGAAACTAGAAACAACACTTTCTCTATCTTTGGTTTTTCTCCAAATTATTACGTACTCATTTTTTCTTTTTTCAAAATGAGAAAATTGCATAAATGTTCTTTGTGGTTTAACCAAATTACATGTTTGGTCCCTAAACTTTAAAAATTACAAAGATAGTCTAAATTTTTGTGTAATTATTACATGTTTGGTCTCTGGCATTAAACTCATTTATTTTTTATGCATTTTATAAAATTTGAATTAACATATAAGTTTAATTTAGGGACCAAAACATATAATGATTACATAAAAGTTTGGATTATCTTTGTAATTTTCAAAGTCTGGGGGGCAATCATGCAATCTGATCAAACCGTAGAGACCATTTATGAAATTTTCTTTTTTAAAATTTTATATTTAAGCCTTTGAGTTATGTCAAATTTATATTTAATCGACTAAAAGTTTTTAAATTATATAATTAAGCATTCGAGTTATGCCTAATTTATATTTAATCACCTGAACTTTTTTTTTTAACTTTTATACTTAAGCCTTCGAATTATATCAAATTTTCTTTTAATCAATTTACAATAGAGCTCATTATTCATAGTAAAGTCACTGTTATGCATTCGCTGTTTTTTTTGTCTGTTTTGAGATACTTATTTTTATAGTATTTTTTCTACTACATTTTTTATATCAACATTTCGAACATATAAGACGGGGTAGTTATTTAGAAAAAAAAAATTAATTAATTACATTATCATTAACATATTTGTCTAGCACCTAAATATAAAATAACACGTATCACAATTATTAACTGTAATACAAATACATATTAAGAACATTTTTTTCATTAGTTCATTACAACATAAAACCATCTTTTATTTATGATTCAAATTAATATGAAAACATAGTATTTAGTAGCAACACAACCATCCCATGCATGCAATGCATTGCAACTATACTTATGCATGCCATGCATGCACTCAAGGCATTCCAACATCATCATCTTCTTCTTCAGCACCACCGCCGCCGCCGCCACCACCACCGCCACCACCTCCATCATCACCACCACCACCGCCGCCGCCACCACCACCACCATACCCTCTATCATAACCACCACCACCACCACCACCACCACCACCACCTCCACCACCACCATCACCAACCACCATACCCTATAACACCACACACCATACCCAACACCACCACCACCACCACCAACACCACCACCATCCCCTACACCACCACCACCACACCCTAAACCACCACCACCACCACCACCAAAACCATACCCAGCGCCACCACCATACCCTACACCACCACCATGACCACCTACTAATCCGGAAGAACCGCCTCCAAGCCCGTAACCATAGAGTGTCTCCTCATCCCGAAAAGCCTGCTCCGAATCGGTTGAAGTCAATTTCCGAGCAGTGACAATACAAACAAGAACACCAATGACCAACAAAAGAATGAATTTAGTAAAAGAAGTCATATTGATCACTTCAGTTGATGATGATAAGAAGATGAATGCTTAATGTTGCATATATATAGGGTTAAATTGTTAAACACAATGCAACACACACTTGTACACTACCATTAGACAACTTATGAAAACACAATATTAATATCAATAAATGCATAGGTATCAAATGTTGGGGAAAAATAAGCAAGACTCCCACCAAACCTCAACAACTGCAATTGGAGTCCCCTCATACATAACAAAATTTTTTAAAAAAATTGATATATATTGAAAAAACAAAGTTTGAAATGATAATTTAAATAGAAAATTTTGGTAAATGGTAATATTACACTTCCCAAGAGCGATTTCTTCACAAACTCAACATCTCAATCATTGGCTGTTAGAAACATCTCTTTACACAAGCTGCTTCTATTTCCATTTTGTTTGCTTTGTTTTCACTTCATTTGCCTCATTTTCACTCTGTTAATGCTAGTGAATAATAATCTTGGTTTATCGGTTGCATATAATTAATTCAAACGGTAAAACAAAATAAACCAAAGTAATTATGAGGAAATTGATGGTGGAGCATAATATCATGGTCGAACATGAAAGAAATCAAAATTAAACCATAGAAAGAAATCATGAAATCAAAATTTAAAAAAAAAAAAAGAAAAGAATCGGTGATGAAATCAAAATCTGTTAATTAAAAGTCCCATCTGTAGAAGCTTGTTCAAAATCTTCTTCATTGGTGCGATTAAACCCGTATGATCAAGAAGAACAATGGGTTTTGAGTGATTTCATTTGGTTTGTGTTTATCCTATATATTTGATACCATATTGCTTCTAAAGGTTTAAAATTTCTAAAAGAAAAGGAGTTTGCCAAAAGGGTTTTGTGTTAAAGACCGATTCGAGATGATCAATCTGTTAAATGATAGAATTTTATGTATTTGCAAGTGTAGCTGGAGCAATTTTATAATATTTGCTAGGATGTAATTAAATGAATTTCGTTTTGTTGTTATTCGATAATTATTGATTTATAATTTTATAAAAAAGTAGGTAAATTTATAATAAAAATATACATTTTATAAAGCAGGTAACTTTATGACGGACATTGCGTATCATATTTAACGCGTCATAAAATTCATAAAGATGACACGCGCACGCTCGTCATTTTGTCATTTATGACTACTCCTTCCTTGACACGCATTGCGCGTCATTTACCAACCATCATAAAATGTGCCTCATCTGTTGCCCGTCGTAAATATAGGACATGCATATGTTTGCCATCTTTTATTTATGATTACCCTTTCTTTGACTTACATATGCGCGTTAACTGACTCCAAATATGACGCGCATTGCGCGTTATTTATTGTAGTTTTTCTAGTAGTGTATATACATTCAAGAGTAGCAAATTACAATATAAAGGAACAAAGATACATGCATGAACACTACGTGTGGTGAAGGAAATCATGAACTACACACTAACATAAAAGATGCATAAATAAAACTAATGGAAATTGTTGTGGTATGCGACACGTGAAAACATAGTGGAGCTAGCTTCAGTTCGTATCATTCTGGTAGCAAATGGAGAATGTAACGATGGTAAGTCGACCTTCGAAGCCAAACGGGGAAGAAGACGATTTGGGACCGCAGCGATGATTCTTGGTCGTAAAAGTCGAGATCATACGGGGAAGAAAAGAAGTCATGGTTTGGAATTTGTGGCGATGATACATGGGTCGACTTAGGTTTCGTTGTATATTATTTAATTATTTTTATCATAGTTTTATGTATAATAACAATTATTTATATAAATATGTATTTAGAGGGTTAAATAAATAAAAAAGAGTAAATTATTATTTTCATCCTTGTGGTTTGCTTAAGAAAACAATTTTCATCCAAAAGTTTCAAAATAACCATTGTTGTCTAATAGTTTCAATCAAGTAACAATTTTCATCCACTTTATTAACCACATCCGTGAAATCCGTTAAAAGTCTCTCATATGCCCCACACATGATGTGTATTTTAGTTAATTTAACTAGAACAAATTTTCTTTTTGGTTCTCACGTTCCAGATTCGATACAAACAATCGATTGACTTCACAACCTGCAATCATCTATCAATTGGCTTCAGTTTAGGGGCTGACTGCTATAATATGACGGAACCACTAGAGTAATTCATTTTATTGGCCAACTGTGTCTAAGACGATTGAGAACAAGGTAGGGGAACTACCAGATCAAAGTGTCTTCCTTCGTGCAAATTTGCATCCTGCTACAAATTCATATGTTGTTCTCAGGTGTGGGACTTTCGGACCTCAATGCAGTAGTATTGATATTCAACAAAGGTAGAATGTCTAATCAAAGGTCTAGTACAGTAGGTAGCCGGCATTTTCGTTTTAGCTCCCAAGCGAGAACGAGGAATAAGCTTGGTGAGGTTCGTTGGCTTTTTCATTTAAGACGAATGAATCCCAAATAAAGGAAGGCGGTCATGACTGAGATAGACCTTTTCTTATACTAAATAAGAGAAATTGGGTCACTCCTGCTAGAGAAGATCTTAGGAATCAATCTAGACTAGATGAGATGTCAGTTCACATGTTGAGATTCCACATCGATTGACTTCACAACCTACGATTCCTCTATCGATCGGCTTCAGAAGTCGCGTGTAACATCTCGTAGTTTCGTTAATTTAAAAAGTTAACTTTGTTAAATTATTTATGCCTTTGATGAGAATCTATGGGTTACTGATGCTTATTGTTTTAATTCTTTAACTTGAAAGTTGATCACGTAAATAATTACATAATAATTAAATAAAAAAAATCATAATAATGATTTTGATAATAAGAATATTAATATTAATAACAATACCAACAACAATAAGTAAATGAAGGTAATAACAAGGTAAATTAAAGATGATAACAATGATTTATAAAAGACTAATAATTAATAAGTTATAAAAAATTAATTAATCTAAAGTTTAAAAAGGTTAAGGGGCTTAATTTGTCATTTTAGAAACTTAAAATGGAAGTTTTGGGCATGAAATAATAAAGAAACTTAAACTGCAGGGACCATTAGTGTCAAATATCAAAACTCAAACAATTTTTCCCCTTTCACTCGTTTTTCCGGCCGCCACTTCCGGCCAACTTCCGGCGAACTCCGGCCACCTCTATAAACGCTTAAATCCAATAAATTCGGATCCCTAACCGTTCCAATTAGACTCGTGGGTACGTTTCGAACCTTAAGTGATCATTAATTCGAGCTTAATGACGACAAGGGTTGCCGATTGAACCCGGTAACTGTCGGCCTCAACACCTCAACGGTTCACTAATCAAGACTTAATAATAATCCAAATTAATCAAACAGAAACAATTGTTTAACTATCTCTAAACTATCTACACTTCCAATTTCACCTGAAAAGCAATTGGACACCAAAAACCAACTCCCGAGCTCGTCGCGATCTGTAGCTAGACGAACTCAACTTTCTTCATAATATCACCCTCAATAACCGAGGGCTTTCGTTCATGGAGTCTATAGGAGCTACCTGTGCAACGAATTTGATTAGTATCATCAAATTCTTGTCCATTGATTCGACATAAACCGCGCCTGTTCTTCGGTTATTCTTCGTCTGTTCATCACCAATACATCTTTGAATCGGGTAATTAAATACATGTACATGCTCGATTTTATATGGGGAACAAAAGCCCCATGATCTTTACCATTAACAACATCGATTTAATGCTTAATTTGATTCAAATTCGAACTAGGGTTCTAGGGATTTGAGGATTCTGTTTATATGGGTATAATGTTTTAAAACCAAGATCTACCGCGGCTGAGAGCCTTGGTTCACTGGTTAAGTCTTGTCCCCACATACATGAGGTCCCGGGTTCGAACCCGGGCACCTTCATATAATTTTTTAAAGCCTTTTTGACCTTAAATAATTATAGAAAATTTATAATAATTATAAAAATGACTTTTATAAACCTCAAATATTTTTGAAGTCATCTAAATATTTCTTAAAAATTTATTCTTGTAAAACATTTAATATTTTAATATAAAATTATTTACAAATGTTATAATTAAACAATTTTATAAAAATTAGATTGTTATATAATACTTAAAGGTATTAAATTAATATTAGACCTTATGATTAAGGATTTATCATGATAACTATAGAATTTAAATATAATTTTATAAATAAAATCATAAGTTATTTACAAAGGATCAATTTCCTTAAAAATAAATTTTATATATTTCGTAAATGGTATTTTTATAAGAATTTATTAACTTTATAAAATCCCCAAAATTCTATACCCTAGTTCATGTTAACTCGTTAATCTTATATTAACCTAAATCTTGTAATATTATATATTTAGGTGCCTTGTGACGTTTTATCTTGGAACGACATATATCATTCTTATTGATCTTCATTATATATTTATTTGACATGTGAGTTTTCTTGCCCCTTTTTATCTTTTCACACTATTTGGGGTGAAACATGATGCTTATACATAATACACTTATACACATTTGAGACTTGTAAAACACTTGCAATTCATCTTTAATTTTGTCATGGTTATTTGTGTTTGGTAAGTGATTATATGAGATACATAGTGTTTTACAATCATTAACTATTGCTAGCCTGGCGACGTCTTAGATCTTTGGGCCTGACAAGCCTATTTGGTGCTAAAGCCGAGGTATTGCCGGCTCCTGATGACGTATGCTTGTTCATCATGGGAACCAAATACACTTAGCCAATCTTATATACTTGTAATCAAGTCGAGGTTTGGTTGTAACGATATGTGTTCTATAACCTTACTAACTTATGACCTATGACATGAATTACTACTTGTAACCTTGTTATATTATGTATGAAACCTTGGAAACTCACCAACTATTTTTAGTTGACCTTTTATTTTATCATGTTTCAGGTCAACCTCAAGCTTAAAGTGATCTTTTGAAGCTTGCAATAATCTAGGACTTGGACCTAGTTAATGAAATAAAAAGATTACATTTTGTTATGTTATGTTTGAACTTATTTTATGTTTGAGACTTATGATTGTATTTCATTTTAAGACTTATAAAAATAATATTTGCAATTTAATATAGCATTATGTGGCTGTGAACAATCTTAACCCTCACATCTCGACGATTCCGCCGTGAAGGTTGGGGTGTGTGACAGATTGGTCAGAGCCCATAACTATAGGGATTTAGGTTATTAGAAATGGTGACCTAGACTATAGCTTATGCATGAACCTCATAGAATAATATTTATATTCTTGGAAATATATATTTGTTTACATGTTACATAATGCTATACCTTACTTATGTGCAATTGATGCCTTAGCATAGGTTTGCCTTATGTTAAAACTTTGTTACTTGTCTCCCTAAACTTACCTTTGACACTTTGACTCTCCCCTAAAATGAAACTTCTTAATCTTATTCTCGACGACACGTGGAATCGTATACTATGCTTATGACTTGAACCTTTAGACTTATGTCTAATCCATGTAAAATCTCATCAAGGTTTTGATTTCATGAACCTAAGAATTTGTGTGACACATAGACCACCTGTATTCTGGATTTCCTGGCAAAAGGCCCTCGGGCTGAGGCAAGCATATAGCATAAATCCTACGGGACTAGTTATGCTTACCTGGGGATTTCTGGATGAGTGATAAATTATGGTCAATATACACGAGTTTCTAAGGTAAGTGGGTCAATTCACCTTGACGTGTCAACGTTTCCAAATGGTAATGCGTTACCAAATGAAATCATTCCGTGTATCTTACAACCCTTAGCTTATATTTGTTTAAACTACTATCCTTTGTTATCCTCACTCCCGTAACTAACTCATTTTTGTATATCCAGCATGTCTCATCACCATGGAAAGCGTGGAAGTTCCGACCGTAAGCTAGCTGCCATGATTGCCCGACAAATGGCTGCCGTCATCCCGACTATGGTTGCTGAACTTAATAGCACTCTAATAGCTAATAGCAACAACAACACCAATGGGAACAATAGCGGTGCTAATGGAGACAATAACAACAACCAAAACGGGAACAATCAGCACGGGAACAATCAAACTTGCACCTTTCAAGCACTTTAGCTCTTGCAAGCCCACTAGTTTTAGTGGCAAGAAGGAGCCACTGGTCTTCTTGAGTGATTCGAGAGCATGGAAAACACTTTCGTCAATTGTGGTGTCCCGAGGCACTCAAAGTTCGTTATGCCACTAGCATGCTCCAACAAAGGGCTCTCACCTGGTGGAAATAGCGAGAAGAGAAATCGTGGAGCTGATGCTATATTGGCACTCTCTTGGGATGAGTTCAAGAACATCGCCATCGCGAAGTTTTGCTCGAGAAGTGAATTGCAAAAGTTGGAAGAAGAGTTTTGGAACTTGAAGCAAAATGATGGTGATCATTGGCCTACTCAAATAGGCATCATGAGTTGAGTATACTGCTGCCTCATATGGTCGACACTGTCCCCCGCAATATCGAGAAGTTTATCAAGGGTGTACCACCCAAAATTCAAGATGCTGTGGTGGGTAGCCGACCCACAACTTGGAAGAAGCCATTACTATCACCGCTCAACTCACCGAGAACCATAGACGAGCGGGCACCATGTCTGTGAAGGGTGCAAAGAAGGTAGAGAAGACGGCTACCGAGGCTGTTAAGGAGACCAAAGCTGAACCGTCTTACAACAACAACAACAACAAGAAGCGCAAGTTCACACCGGCGCGTAACTATGCTGTGGCTGCACCCAAACCACCTCAAAGGCAAATGGTACCTGTAGCTACACCTGTGGCATAAATGCCTGGGGCTAGGGCCTATGCTGGTCCTCAACCTATGTGCAACACTGTAGGTACCACCATCCGGGGAATCAACCATGCCGTATCTGCACCTTATGCAGTAAATATGGTCATTTGGTGGCAACTTGCCACCGTGCACCTAACAATGCCGCCGTGGTCACAAATCGTGTTTGCTACAACTGTGGGGAACCTGGTCATTTCCGCCCACAATGCCCTCGTCTTGTGGGTAATGTTCCACAAGCCCGAGGACGTGCTTTCAACATCAACGCTAACCAAGCACAAGCAAACAACGATGTGGTGAATGGTATGTTAACTCACCTTTAACTTTTGTGATCCGATTCTTTTCATACCTTACCTGCGTCGTTAAATACCTTTAAAATTAAACAGGTATGTTTCTTATTAATAAAACTTATGCCTATGTCCTATTTGATTCTGGAGCCGATAAGAGTTTTGTTTCGTTAGAGTTTGAACCCATACTTGCTAAGCCACATACGAAACTAAAAAGACCTCTCACCGTTGAAGTTGTCGATGGAGAAACGATCACCGTTGATGTCGTTATTCGTGATTGCATCTTAAGTCTTGACACACATGATTTCCTTATTGATCTTATTCCTATGAAACTTGGAAGCTTCAACGTCATCATTGGTATGGATTGGTTAGCCAAACACCATGCCGAGATCATTTGTTTCGAGAAGTGCATTCGTATACCGCTACCCTCTGGAGATACTTTGAAAAGTGTTCGGTGAAAAGTCTTCCAAAGGGCTTAAACTCATGTCTTGCACACAAGCCCGAAAGTGCTTAAGCAAGAAGTATATGGCCTTCTTGGCTTACGTGGTCAACACGAAAGTCAAAGGGAAAGAACTTAAGGATGTCCCTATCGTACGAGACTTTCCTGAAGTATTTCCCGATGACATTAGTGGTTTACCTCCCATGCGTGAAGTTGAGTTTAAAATTGACTTGATACCGGGAGCAAACCCGTGGCTAAGTCACCATATCGACTTGCACCGTCTGAAATGCAAGAACTCTCTAGTCAACTTCAAGAGCTATCCGAGAAGGGCTTCATCCGTCCTAGTTCTTCGCCTTGGGGTGCACCTGTTCTTTTCGTGAAGAAGTAAGATGGATCGTTTCGTATGTGCATCGACTATCGTGAGCTTAACAAGCTTACCATCAAGAATCATTATCCTCTTCCTCGCATCGATGACTTGTTTGATCAACTTCAAGGAGCTGCTATATTCTCGAAGATTGATCTACGTTCTGGATATCATCAATTACGAGTTCATGATGATGATATTCCAAAGACTGCATTCTGTACTCGTTATGGGCACTATGAATTTATGATGATGCCTTTTGGTTTAACCAATGCTCCTGCTGTCTTCATGGATCTCATGAACCGAGTATGCAAGCCTTATCTAGACAAGTTTGTGATCGTCTTCAATGACATACTTATCTATTCCAAGTCCAGCACCGATCATGAACTACATTTGAGATTGGTTCTTGAATTGTTGAAGAAAGAGCAATTGTACGCGAAGTTCTCGAAGTGTGATTTCTCTGGCTCGAGGAAGTTCAATTTCTAGGACACGTGGTGAATAGCCAAGGAATTCACGTTGATCCTGCAAAGGTGGAAGCTGTGAAAAATTGGTGTGTTCCTACAACTCCTACCGAAGTTCGTTCTTTTCTTGGTCTTGCTGGTTATTATCGGCGATTCATTGCCAACTTCTCAAGGATCGCGAAGCCACTCACTTCTTTGACTCAAAGAATAAACCATTCGAGTAGGGTTCCGAGCAAGAAGAAGCTTTTGAAGCGTTAAAGCGCAAGTTGTGCAATGCTCCTATCTTGACCCTACCATATGGAAATGACGACTTCATCGTGTATTGTGATGCATCTAAACAAGGCCTTGGTTGTGTTCTCATGCAACGAGGGAAGGTCATAGCTTATGCATCGAGACAATTGAAGGTTCACGAGGTGAATTACACAACACACGATCTTGAGCTTGGTGTTGTTGTCTTTGCCTTGAAGATTTGGAGGCACTACCTGTATGGTACGCAATGTATAGTCTACACCGATCACAAAAGCCTTCAACACGTTTTCAATCAAAAAGATCTCAACATGAGACAACGTCGTTGGGTGGAGTTGATTAGTGATTACGATTGTGACATTCGATACCATCCTGGTAAGGCAAATGTTGTAGCCGACGCTCTAAGCCGAAAGATTCACAACAAGATGAACTCATTCCAAGAAATTCGCGATCGACGTCAATGGTTTGACACTTTGGGTGAGTTCGATACTGAGATCCGACTAGATGTCAACGAGACTACCGTACTGCTACAAAACCTGAGAATAGATAGTGACATCGAGTCTAGTATCTTGGAGGCTCAACAAATGGTACAACGAGAAGGAAGAATGAAGGATGAATTGGAGCATAATCTTCTAACCCAATTGGAAACAAAACCTAATGGATTGATGCACTTCGCGAATCGAATTTGGGTTCCAAATCGCGATAACCTCCGTACCTTTATCATGAACGAAGCTCATCAAACTCGTTATTCTATTCATCCTGGTTCCGATAAAATGTACATGGACCTGCGTGGTCAATATTGGTGGCCTGGAAAGAAGAAAGATATAGCGACTTATGTAGCCAAGTGCCTCACGTGTACGAAGGTTAAAGCCGAACATCAACGTCCAAGTGGATTACTTGAGCAACCCGAGATCCCTATGTGGAAGTGGGAACACATATCCATGGACTTCATAACTAAGCTACCCCGAACCTCTCGAGGACATGATAGCATATGGGTGATCGTTGACCGATTGACCAAATCGGCATATTTTATACCTATACATGACACTTACAAAACATCAAGGTTAGCTCGTATATACGTTGATGAGATTGTAAGTCGTCATGGGGTACCTCTGCACATAATATCCGACCGAGACGCTCGTTTCACTTCGCATTTTTGGTCATCTATGCAAGAACTCTTGGGTACTCAACTGGACCTATGCACGGCTTATCATCCTCAAACTGATGTTAAACCGAGCGAACGATCCAAACCTTGGAGGATTTGCTACGTCTGTGTGTTCTTGACTTTGGTGGTGATTGGGATACGCATCTACCGCTCGCGGAGTTTCGTATAACAATAGTTATCACTCGAGTATCAAGATGGCGCCGTTTGAAGCACTTTATGGTCGTAATATCGTTCACCGATCTGTTGGACCGACATTGGTGAAAATTTCATCACTGGTCCTGAACTTATACAAGAGACGACCGATAAAGTTTCTATCATTCGCAAGAACCTTGAAGTGGCGAGAAGTCGTCAAAAGAGCTATGCTGACAAGCGACGTAAGCCATTGGAATTCCAAGTTGGGGAGATGGTTCTTCTAAAGGTCTCACCGTGGAAAGGTGTGGTTCGCTTTGGAAAGAAGGGTAAACTGGCTCTAAGATTTGTAGGATCTTTCAAAATCCTGAAAAGGATTGGGAAAGTGGCTTATAAACTGGAACTACCTTCCGACCTTAGTGGAGTTCATCCTGTGTTCCACGTCTCAAATTTGAGAAAGTGCTGGCTGACGAAAGTCTGCATGTTCCGTTGGAAGACATCCAGATTGACGAGTCATTGCATTTTGTCGAGAAACCTGTTGAGATCATGGATCGCATAATGAAGAAGACTAGAACCACAACAACCCCAATCGTCAAGGTTCGTTGGGAGAATAAACGTGGCGCTGAATTTACTTGGGAACGCGAGGAGCACATGAAGAAGAAATACCCGTTCTTATTTGTATAGTTTCATTTCTCTTAATTTCGGGAAGAAATTCTTTTAAGTTGGGGAGACTGTAACATCTCGTAGTTTCGTTAATTTATAAAGTTAACTTTGTTAAATTATTTATGCCTTTGATGAGAATCTATGGGTTTTTGATGCTTATTGTTTTAATTCTTTAACTTGAAAGTTGATCACGTAAATAACATAATAATTAAATGAAAAAATCATAATAATGATTTTGATAATAAGAATATTAATATTAATAACAATACCAACAACATAAATAAATAAAGGTAATAACAAGGTAAATTAAAGATGATAACAATGATTTATAAAAGACTAATAATTGATAAGTTATAAAAATTAATTAATCTTAAAGTTTAAAAAGGTTAAGGGGCTTAATTTGTCATTTTAGAAACTTAAAATGAAAGTTTTGGGCAGGAAATAATAAAGCTTGAAACTGCAAGGACCATTAGTGTCAATATCAAAACTCAAACAATTTTTCCCTTTCACTCGTTTTTCCGGCCGCCACTTCCGGCCAACTTCCAGCGAACTCCGGCCACCTCTATAAACGCTTAAATCCAATAAATTCGGATCCCTAACCGTTCCAATTAGACTCGTGGGTACGTTTCGAACCTTAAGTGATCATTAATTCGAGTTTAATGACGACAAGGTTGCCGATTGAACCCGGTAACCGTCGGCCTCAACACCTCAACGGTTCAGTAATCAAGACTTGATATTAATCCAAATTAATCAAACATAAACAATCGTTTAACTATCTCTAAACTATCTACACTTCCAATTTCACCTGAAAAGCAATCGGACACCAAAAACCAACTCCCGAGCTCGTCGCGATCTGTAGCTAGACGAACTCAACTTTCTTCATAATCTCACCCTCAATTAACTGAGGGCTTTCGTTCATTGGAGTCTATAGCAGCTACCTGTACAACGAATTTGATTAGTATCATCAAATTCTTGTCTATTGATTCGACATAAACCGCGCATGTTCTTCGGTTTATTCTTCGTCTGTTCATCACCAATACATCTTCGAATCGGGTGATTAAATACATGTACATGCTCGATTTTATATGGGGAACAAAAGCCCCATGATCTTTACCATAAACAACATCGATTTAATGCTTAATTTGATTCAAATTCGAACTAGGGTTCTAGGGATTTGGGGATTCTGTTTATATGGGTTTATAATGTTTTAAAACCAAGATCTACCGCGGCTGAGAGCCTTGGTTCACTGGTTAAGTCTTGTTCCCCACATACATGAGGTCCCAGGTTCGAACCCGGGCACCTTCATATAATTTTTTTAAAGCCTTTTTGACCTTAAATTAATTATAGAAAATTTATAATAATTATAAAAATGACTTTTATAAACCCCAAATATTTTTGAAGTCATCTAAATATTTCTTAAAAATTTATTCTTGTAAAACATTTTAATATTTTAATATAAAATTATTTACAAATGTTATAATTAAACAATTTTATAAAAATTAGATTGTTATATAATACTTAAAGGTATTAAATTAATATTAGACCTTATGATTAAGGATTTATCATGATAATTATAGAATTTAAATATAATTTTATAAATAAAATCACAAGTTATTTACAAATGATCAATTTCCTTAAAAATAAATTTATATATTTCGTAAATGGTATTTTTATAAGAATTTATTAACTTTATAAAAATCCCCAAAATTCTATACCTTAGTTCATGTTAACTCGTTAATCTTATATTAACCTAAATCTTGTAATATTTATATATTAAGGTGCCTTGTGACGTTTTATCTTGGAACGACATAATCATTCTTATTGATCTTCATTATATATTTATTTGACATGTGAGTTTCCTTGCCCCTTTTTATCTTTTCACACTATTTTGGGGTGAAACATGATTGCTTATACATAATACACTTATACACATTTGAGACTTGTAAAACACTTGCAATTCATCTTTATATTTTGTCATGGTTATTTGTGTTTGGGTAAGTAATTATATGAGATACATAGTTTGTTTACAATCATTAACTATTGCTAGCCTGGCGACGTCTTAGATCTTTGGGCCTGACAAGCCTATTTGGTGCTAAAGCCGAGGTATTGCCGGCTCCTGATGACGTATGCTTGTTCATCATGGGAACCAAATACACTTAGCCAATCTTATATACTTGTAATCAAGTCGAGGTTTGGTTGTAACGATATGTGTTCTATAACCTTACTAACTTATGACCTATGACATGAATTGCTACTTGTAACCTTGTTATATTATGTATGAAAACCTTGGAAACTTACCAACTATTTTTAGTTGACCTTTTATTTTATCATGTTTCAGGTCAACCTCAAGCTTAAAGTGATCTTTTGAAGCTTGCAATAATCTAGGACTTAGACCTAGTTAATGAAATAAAAGATTACATTTTGTATGTTATGTTTGAACTTATTTCATGTTTGAGACTTATGATTGTATTTCATTTTAAGACTTATAAAAATAATATTGCAATTTAATATAGCGTTATGTGGCTGTGAACAATCTTAACCCTCACATCTCGATGATTCCGCCGTCAAGGTTGGGGTGTGACATCGCGTCTCCTCATCCACTTCACAGACGTACGACTCCTCTATTTTGATCCTTTAAAGAATCCTTGTCATGGTTGGTTTGCTATGGTATGCCTTAAACAAGATTATGGGTTTAATCCTTACTAGGCTTATGGTAAGTTTGCATTACTTTTTTTTTGTCAAATTCCTATTCATTGCCATTGTTGTTCCATTTAATCGTGGAGACTTTTCAATGTATTGTTTACTATGTATTTATTTCGCTGCATTTGGTTTTATAGGTTAAAATGGCAGCAATGAAACATCCTATATAGAAAAAGGTTTTTCAAGTTAAATTGACTAAAATGTCACTCATGTAAAGGCACATGGGGGACTTTTAACAAAATTCATGGATAGCGTTAACGGAGTGGATAGAAATTGTTATTAATTGAAACCACTGGACTAAGGTGGTTATTTTTAAACTTTTGGATGAAAACAATTATTTTTAGCAAAGCCTAGGGATCACAATAGTAATTTACTCTTAAAAAATATATAAGTACAAAGATTGTTTAGGCTCCCGAGCCAACCTGAGTTCTATTTTGAAGCTCCGGCTCAAGCTCGTTTATTATATAAATCATAATATGAGCACGAGCTCGTTTAAGCTCGACTCAAGCCAAGTTTATGGCGAGCCAATCTCGAGTAGCTTACGAGCCAGCTTGACTTGTTTACACCCATAAATAGTTTTAAAATTTTAATGTTAGTTTGAAAAGTAAAACTTGTTGATAGATTAATTATTAAATTATTCTTTTCTAATTTGGTTTTTATAAACTAATCATGTGATCCGACCCAAACCCGTCGTAATTTTTTTTAATAATTACGATAAACAACCGACCTTTAAAACTTCCAAACCCATGAGAAAATTTTATGGATACGTCGTTAGTCATGACATATCCAATTTTCTAATCAAATTGCAAATACAAATAGTGGTTTTGTAACTGTGAGCGACCATGAAAAGTGTGGGAGGGTCATTCATTGTTTTTTTTTCTACTTTTTAAATTCAAAGTACTAAAAAGCCCTTAAAGTTGTGATATAAACGAGCCGAGCCGAGCCCAAGATTGTTTAGACACGAGCTCGGCTTGTGTTAATTTTAGAAAACTCGAGTTCGTCTCATATGTAGTTTTAGCTGTAAAGCTCAAGCTCGGTTCGTCAGAAAATTTTCAAGCTCGAGCTCTGGACACAGCTAGTTTGTCATTAATTATTTATTTTTGTTATTTTTTTATAATTATTTATAATCATTCTTATTATGTATAACATAATATTTATCATTAAATGTTTTCATCATAATTTAATATATAGTAATATTATTTATATAAATATATATATTTAATATGTAAAAGTACAATAAAATAATATTATATAAACAAAAGCTCGTTTAGGCTTGTGAGCCGGCTCGAGCTCGATAGTTGAAGCTCGTACTTGAGCTCGCTCAGTAAGCGAGCCATAATATGAGCTCGAGCTCGGGTTCAAGCTTGTTATAGCTCGACTTGATTCTAGCCTTTTTCGAACCGATCTTGAGTAGATTGCGAGCCGGTTTGACTCGTTTACAACCCTACCTAAAGCTAATTGGTTAAATTAACAGTGTGAAGACTAAGCATGAAAGCAAACATTGTTAATGAGGATCAAATCCCTAAAAATTAAAATTTAGAAGCCAAATCTATGATTTGCATAGAACTCAGGACGATCCATGTAATACACTCTTTTTCTTAAGTTACTCAATTTAGAATTAGAATTCTAAAACTAGTGTAATTTAAACAACCGGAACTATGAGAAAAAATAATAAATAATATGCATACATTAAATAAAGAATATACTTTTTTATATAAAAATCATATATAACGATTAGAAAACTAAATTTCAAAATCTAAACATGATTTGAAACTTCGAAATAACGTATACGGCTTTCACACTTAAGTATGCCATGTGAAATCATTTAAGTGAACTAGAGCCTAAATCATATCAATCAATTTTTTTAGGTAAACTAATGGAATATACTATACATAGGTTTAGTAAACCCTTGTATTACACATGTTAAATAAATAAAAGTAGAAATAATCTCCCCGCTTTGCGGCGGAGGCGTAAAACCGTGTCAAATAACACAAATGTCATCCCACCTCTAACGACCACTAACACTGAAGTTGCGGTGTGTTAATACGAATAACGTAGACCAAAACATAAAACGTAGAAAAATATAATTAACTAAGTCGATCTAAGATCCGGGCGTTGTGACGAACCCTTTGAAAGAAAAAAATAGACGTAAACATATTGAAACACGCACGCACATTGTGTTGTGTAAAAATTTACCAAATTTAGAACGAAACGTAAAGCGAAACGTAAAAATGTTGAATCACACATGCATGTTGTGTTGTGTTAACTTGCAAAACTTAGAATGAAACGTAAAACGAAGATTTACGAAATATGAAAAGTGATTGTAATAGATTGAATCATGCACATTCACATAATGTTAACTTGGTATTTTATTCTATATTAATCAAATTATGCATGTATTGTATTGAGCTAGCAGATCTTGAATCTTATAAAATGTGATTCTTTTGAAGTATAAAAGCCTATGGGTTGGAATATTCAAGGAAATTCCAAATGGTGAATAAATAATCCACTAAGCTACTCATGCTATTAAGATTAAGATTTTACATCAAAATGTTGTATAATTTGATTGTAAAATTGGCCAAAAATGTTTACGTTACTCAATCCTTCAAAGAAATATAGTTAGTAGAAACTTTTTGGCCAAAATGTTACAAGCACGTTCATAAGATTTAATATATGAAATTCGAAAATGAAAGCAAGCATTTGAAACTAAATTACTAAATTCTACCATCAAATTAGTAACTCAAAAGTTAACTAAGTTCATTTTCTTTTATTTCAATTCATTGTGTTCTCATTGCAACACATGGTTTTAATACTAGTTTAATGTTATAATTTGATGGTTATAATATATTTATTTGTACTTCTATTATTATGTATTTTGTCATGTCAGTATTTTAAGGAGCTTAATGGTTGTTTATAATGTCACTCAAAGTTATTTATATTTAAAAATTGAAAATCGTGTATTTTATATATAAGTATATAAATTGTATACTTCAAATTCATATGTTCTCACCACAAAAATTACATATTTAAATTCGACTGGAAAATTGAGTTTTCAAATCTATTAATAACGCAAACATGATTTGAAAATTCGAAATAACGTGTATGGCTTTCACACTTAAGAATACCATGTAATATTACTTAAGTAGGGTCATGCGTAACTAACATTGCTAATTAGGATTATACATATCATGTTAATGAGCTAGTAGTTAATTGAAATTTAAATGCTATTGATAAGGCTGGCATAACAAGCCACATACGACACAATAAGATATGAACGCGATAAATGTTAACACGAACACAACATGATAACTAATCATGTTATTTTTCTCCAAACACGAAACGAACTTGTTTAGAAACATATTACACGATAAGACTTGTTAAGAGACACGATAAAAATTACATATTTTGTGAGAAAAAAAGTTGACAAAATTGCATAAATATTTAAAATAATATATAATACTTAACATAATAATCCTTAACATATTTAAAACAAAAATCCATAAAAGTGTTAATCAAGCAATAGCATTATTCAAACATGTTCTTTAACAGACAGAGTCTAGAGATGTGAGAGACTCGATCAGTAGTATTATGATAGTAGTATTTGATTAAGGTGGTTGGGAAAACGATAGAGTTTCTAAAATGAATGTGAATAACATGACATTTATAATAATTATTATTATAAATAAGCTTTAAATATAAACTGATTTAAACAAGTATCTTAACAGATTAACATGTGTTTAACTTGTTAATACACAATTTTTAGCATATCTTAAAGGTGTCGAACTGTTAATTACACGAAATCTGTTAATCTCAAACACGAAACATATTAACTTTATGTCATGTTGTGTCGTATAACAGGTTCATGTCAAAAATTACCAGCCCAACTAATTACCAACTTTTTTTATTTATATTGGTGTGGTACATTATAACTATTACTAGCGTTAGACCCGCGCTTTGTCGCGGTTTGATTTGAAGCGTATATAATAACGTCATATTATAGTTTTTGGGATTATCATGGTTTCGGTGAGTTCAAGTATGTATGCACTCGGATTGTCTCTGCACATGTTTTAGTGATTCATTATATATTGTCATGATACGATTATAAAATATTAAATTGTTATAGATACAATAACATGACAAATACACGATATTATATTGTAACTAATAAAATAATAAAATCTTATAGTTGTTGTTATTGTTATTAACCTTATAATAATTATTAGTAGTAGTAGTATTAATATGATAATATATAATTTCTCGAAACATATTATACAGTATATCATTAACTAAAATATTTTGTCATAAAAATTTTAAATTATCAAATTCATAATATGCCCTTAGAATATATTATTATTATTGTTATTATAAATATGAAGATATATATTAGTTATATACTTAAATATTTAAATAAAAATATTTAATTTAAATAGTATTTAGTTATAAAAATATAATTAGTAAATATAAATTTACAATGTCAATTTTTAGTATCATAAATAAAATAAAATTTAACAAAGTAAATTAAATAATATCATATTATTAAATTATGTATTAATAATGTGTATTAAATAATATATTAATTAGAAGAAGTTAATTAAATAGAGGGCAAAATGAAATTATTGCATAAAACATTTGTACCCTATGCTTAAAATGTTGTACTAGGCGTCTTATACTTTGAATGAAATTACTATCTTGTCCTCCTAGAATGTATTTACCAAACTCAAAACAACAATATGTGAAAGAGACAAGGGCAAACGTTTCAAAGATATAAAATTGGAGAATGGATAAATTTATAATATTGTCCTTAAAATGTCTTAAAATCTTAATCAATTCATTATTCTACCCCTCTCAAATGTCTTGCACTACTTTGTACATTTTGCTTCAAAACTTGTACGCTTGGCAAAATTACATTTATATCCAAAGAGATGTATTATATAGTAGTATAGATTATTATACATTAAGGGATGATGCGCTTTCTTAGTTAATAACACTAGGTTGGTTCGCGCGAGCTCATTATGCAAAGAGTGAATTTACGTTTTCCTTAAATTTGAGAAATATTTACGATATAGACATATATTCAACAATGGATTGATGATGACTAAATCATTAGAATTCAAGTAAACAAATAACGGCTTGTTTTTTCTTTTATCCTCAGGTTGTCAATTACAAAGCCCACAATATGATTAGATTTTATAAATAACATCAATACAAAAGTCATTATACCCAAAGCAACTAAAAATACCACTTCAAATAAGGGAGATAAACATAACTACTAATATGAATGATAGCCATAAGAAGGCGTTCTTGGCATATCTTAGCCATATTAACTTGAACCATGCCAACTTAGCATCATCATTAACAATCCCAAAACCAAACTCAAGCCACCATGGCTGCAATGGATTAATCTACCATCCTCCAATTTGCCATGCCATGACAACATGTATTCAATTTTGAGACCAAATGTACTCATCATAGTCTGTGGGTAGCAAACAATACTGAACTTGTAAACCCTAACCAAATAAATAATAGAACACAATAAAGATCTTTTGTCCTAGTCATCAACGGACAACCACACACAACCAAATTAAAAACCCCAAATATCAAGGTGTCGCTATTAAGCGTCCTTGTTCCACATATCTGCATCAAATCACAGTCTGTGAAGCCTTTAAGATAAGCCTAGAGTTACCATCATCGGCTCAAGAACATAAACAAAATAACAAAGTGAAATATAACGTTAGGGTTTACACCCATCAAGACCAAATCACATACTCAAAACGCTCAAAGACTCCTATATCTACGAAACAGAGGTTCATAGAACTCTCAAATGAGTGATCACTCATCATCATCGAGCGAATCATAGATACAAACATGCACATGAGAAACCATGGAAGAACAAACACAAATCAGGCACCATCGCCGCCATCCACCACTACTTAAGGTTCATTAACCACCAGTGGTCACCATCGCCACCATCCACCCATGTTTTTACCGTAAACGGAGACTAAGGTGGCGAAGGATTCGAAAGTATCTACACAAATTGGTCACCAAGGCCACGATCGGTGAGCTCATAGAACTCTCATATGAGCGATCACTCATCATCATCGAGCAAATCACAGATACAAACGCGCACATGAGCAATCATGGAAGAACAAACATGTGACACCCTACACATATCCCACATCGGCCGTGGACAGGAGAGATTCCTGGTTCATAAGAAATGTCTGGCCTCTAATATCAACAACGCGTTTTGGACATATTGGCTGTGGATGAGAGGAGAACTCCACAGTTAAGCGTACTCAGGTGGGAGCAATCCAGGGATGGGTGACCTCCCTGGGAAGTTTTCACCCGGGCAACCAAAAGCAAATCCGTGAGCTCCTTGCGGGCAAAGCGGACAATATTGTTGGTGTGAGGGGCCGGGTGTTACAGAATGGTATCAGAGCCACTCCTGTACCGTTCGGGATGTGGGACAAACCTCACCGGGTATGGTGGCTTCTCGGGCTCATCGAGGACGATGAGTCCAAACATGGGGTGCTTGTGACACCCTACACATATCCCACATCGGCCGTGGACAGGAGAGATTCCTGGTTCATAAGAAATGTCTGGCCTCTAATATCAACAACGCGTTTTGGACATATTGGCTGTGGATGAGAGGAGAACTCCACAGTTAAGCGTACTCAGGTGGGAGCAATCCAGGGATGGGTGACCTCCCTGGGAAGTTTTCACCCGGGCAACCAAAAGCAAATCCGTGAGCTCCTTGCGGGCAAAGCGGACAATATTGTTGGTGTGAGGGGCCGGATGTTACAAAACATGAATCAGGCACCATCGCCGCCATCCATCACCGCTTAAGGTTCGTTAACCATCGGTGATCGCCATCGCCACCATCCACCCATGTTCTTACTGTAAACAGAGGCGGAGGCGACGAAGGATTCGAACGGATCTACACAAATCGAGCACCAAGGCCACGATCGGTACAACCAGCGTCCACAAAACACCGAAATCCAGTCGGAGTAGGCAAAAAGGCGGAGGCGGCACAGGGAGAAGCGGAACCAATAATGGCAAAATAGGGGCGATGGAAACGAAATTTCATAACATACAAATGCATGTTCTCTCTTCCATTATTTATACACACACTAGAAAGCCAAATTACGAATATACCCCGCGTTACTATTCATTTCCCATCTCCTTTAATATAGAGAGTAATTAGTAAAATTAAAAGTGTTTATGCATATATAAGTTACAATGTTTAATGCACATTTTATGATTTTATCTTGCAGCATTAAGTTTATATTTACACCCTTCCACTTTAATAAACTTATTTTTTTTTCTTTTTTAACCAATTTATAGTTCAACTCTTACAATTTAACCAAGTTATTTTTTTTCTTAACTAATTTATATATCTACCACTAAACTTTCATAAAGCTATCACATAACGAATGTCGTTTTAATATCTTCGTAAATTGACGTTTTTAATTTTCGTTTTTAAACAAGGTTTCGATGTTTGAAATGATCAATTTTTTAAAACCAAAACACCCCCATCATTTCCCACCACAATTTCCATAGCAATGTGAGGGGTATAAAACTAGTTTTAACTAAAACTAAACTAGGGAAATAAGCTGTACGTTACGACATAAATTTCATGTTTAAAAACAGGAAAATCTGACACAACGATCTTACACAAATCAATATTGCAACATAGATATAAATAACATTATATTCTAAAGTAAATAAGAGAAAAATGAAATCATGTTAAAATTAATTAAACAAAACCATATTTTTAAAAGTTTATTATAAATATTATAATTACGATAACTAAGAAATGGAATAGTTTGTCAAACAAACAAAAAACACGGTTCGGGTTTAAACAAAATCTATGTCGCAACTTGTATATAAACTTTTTGCTGAAACGTTGATAGAAATAAGAACAACGTAACAGTAATTATATTGTTGCAAAAATGAGCATTATCAAGCTCCAAAATCTAATTTAAAAAAATTAAAAAGATATTATATTTGACCCAACTTGGTTTTGCATAATATTTATATCAAAATCTATATAAAAACAAACACATCGTAACAATGGATTTGATATATACGAAAATATTTCATTTTAAAAGTGACGAGAGGAAAGAAAATATATATTTCAAATTAATCATAAATAGAAACACTAAAATGAATTTAAGAAAATTTCGTGTAACAAAAATATAATAAAATACGAAAATCTAGGTTGTAGAAGAAACATGAAGACAACTTTAGAAAAATGTATGACCAAAATATAAAACTATGGCTAAACATGACCTACCTAAATTTAACGTTTCAAAATAAAATATGTATAATTTTAAATTTAAATTTTAAAATAGAAAAAAAATCAAATAACAAGAAATAAAAAAAAAAAAAAAAAACATGTGGGTGTGTGGTGTGTGGGTGTGCGATAGAGTGGGAGTGACAAGTTAAAAACTAAACTAAAAAACACATTGGGCCGAATATATAATCGAACCCAAGAAGTTTGATTGAAAGGGAACATGAGTTGCCATTGAGTCAAACAAAAAAAGGGTTACACTTCATAAGAAGTAAAATTCACACAGAGATACTAGTTTAGTATCAGTGTGTTACAGGTTGGTTAAACAATAACACGTCGTTAGGTAACTGAAGAAACAATCTCATTATCATAAATAATGAAAGACATTACTTTTGATGGATAATAATAGAATTACAATTACATTGAGATAAATAAATATTTCTTATAAATCTTTAAAAACTCTTTGTATCTATAAATTCTAATAAAGCAAGCTTTCTAAAGACACATGTCATTCTCTTGACCTACCTATTTGCCATTTGTCATTTTTATAGACATCATCATCTTATTTTTCCCTCCAAAAGGGTATTATACTAATTTAAACATTAAAACTAATTTCTCTCTCTTATTAAAGATCAATTTTATTAATTGTAATATTTCTCTCTCTCATCTTGATTTTTTAAAATGAATGTATCTTTTTAAAACTAGATTTTATTAAGAAAATAAAAAATCACATTTTTAATTAAAATAGAACTAATAATAAAATATTTTTATATAATATGAAATTTTCAAAAACACTAAACCTTTTTTAAACAAAATATTTTAAATCTGTCTTTTTTTAAAAATTATAAAAATATAAACTTTTCTAAAACAATCTTATTAAAACAACCAGAATAATTACAAACCAGAGTTTTTAATAAACAAGAATTTTATAAAAATTAATTCTTTTATAAAAGAATCTTAATACGAATGTTTAAAAATGAAACTATTTAAATAATATAGTTAAAAAAGTAATATAATTGTTTAATTTTCTTGAACTATTACCTATATAAAAGTCATATCTTATATTAAAATATCGTACTGTAAATCTTTGTGTTTATTACTAATTATAATCCGTTTAATAAATGGATTTCTAGCCTATCTATCTGTCTGTTTGTCTATCAATCTATCTATAATAAGAAAAAAATAAGATAATACGTGACGCAATCGTAAGCCTCATCATACTAACTTTTTCATTTCTCTCTATTATTAAAACTAATATTGAATACTAATAATATTACTCATATCATTTTCAAATTAAAATATATAATATAATAAATTGAAAATCAATTTATTTAAATTAAAAACACACTTTTTAAAAACAAAAAAGCAACAAACTTTTAAAAAAACCATTTTACTTAAAACAAAATGTTTAAAAACCACAATTTTTTTATAAAACAAAAGTTAAAAAAAATATTATTGTTTATTTACTTAAAGTAACTATTTATAAGTAATTATAATCATATTTTATCTTCAAGCATTGTTTTATAATTCATAACTTTTTTACTAATTATTTAATAATTTATTTATTCAACCCGTGTAATACACGGGGTACTAACCTAGTACAATATATATTGTCTCATTAGTAACCTCACCGTCTTTCAATAATGAACATTATAAAATGAGAAAATTGCAAAAGTAATCATTGTGGTTTGATCAAATTGTAAGTTTGGTCCCCAGATTTTAAATATTGCAAATTTAGTCCAAACATTTGGAAGTTTGTTGCAAATTTGGTCTCCACCGTTAGTGTCCGTTAGTTTTTAACGCCCTGTGGACTAAATATGCAATATAGTCAAACCACAGGGACCAATTGTGCAATTTTTCCCAGAAACTAAAATCAAATAAAAACTAAGAAATTAAAATTTAAATATTCAAATAAACTTTAATAAAGAAACTCAATTATCGTTAAAAATAGAATAAAGGTTAAAAACTCAAACCAATTTTAAAACGTAAATAAAAGTAACAATAAAATGCATATAAAAATAGAAAATGAAAAGTATGCGTAAATTTTATTTTTTATAATTATTTTTGATGAAGTTCATATGTCATGTTCAAATCGAAGAATCCAAAAACCTTGTAAAAGTATAAACCCAAAAAACAAAAATGAAATCGAATCGTTTTTTTTTTAACTTTAATATGATTTTTTCAATATTTATTTTAAATTTTATGAATGATTATTCTGTTGTATTTTTAATTTTTTTTGTTTTTATTTAACTTTTTACTTTAATCGCATACTTCTTTTTTAATACTTCCTCGCTTTCTCTTTTTACATGCGTTTTATTTTTACTTTTATTTAGTTTTGAATTTGATTTCATTTTTAATCTTTATTTTATTTTAAATATGTTTATTTGAATTTCTTATGTTTGATTTTAATTTCTTTTAAGTTTTATTGATTTTCAATTTTTTTAATTTTTTTAGAGCAAATTGCATAATTAGTCCCTATGGTTTGATCATATTGCATATTTAGTCCACAGATCGTTAAAAACTAACGGACACTAACGGTGGGGACTAAATTTGCAACAAACTTCCAAATGTTTGGACTAAATTTGCAATTTTTAAAATCTGAGAATCAAATTTACAATTTGATCAAACCACATGGGCTATTTTTGCAATTTTCTCTTATAAAATTTACAAATCTATACAATAAAAAATCATTTGTTTTTTTTTTCAATGACAAATGTACGACTCTGCTTCGAATGATATGTTTTATCCTAACGGGTCTACCTATCCATTTTGCAGCTATGACCATACCTCAACCCCTCAATAAAAAACCCATAACTGAAAAAACCGCTCAAATTCTCCAACACAAACACAACTCTCTCATTTGATTATGCTTCAATTTAAGGTGCTCACGATTTTAGTCGATACAATTATTTATACCTCGTTTTGTTGAACTATGTCATACTCTATTCTAGTAAGATGATTCACACTAGCTAAAGTTCTACCGTGCCACATCATTGACATATTGAGAGAGGAGATTATTGTAACCATATATACACATAAAATGACAAGGTTGCACACACAAAAATGCATTATTTGTTATAGTTTTGGATTTAGAGTTAGTTCCATTGTTATAAGTAGACGTTGGTGGGTGTGTTACAAGTTTATTATGGGTCCGTCCGTGCGCATTGGTGGTGATTGGTTGCGCGAGCAAAGGAAAAATAGTCATGTTTAAGTGTTTGTATCACGACTTGTAGTCAGTCGAGTGTGTGTTGTGTGTTGCAGTGGTGGAGGGGCCCTACAAATCATGGTCGTTTTCAAGGGTGTACAAAATGGACGACCATATAGGGTCATGTTCTAAAAGGGGCCTAATTTTTATTTTTTTTAGATATCATACGTCGGTTAACATATATACAGAAAGTATAAATTTATTTGTAATACATGTTCTATAGGCCTAATAAATCATTAAAAAATTTCAATGTTCACCGCTCAATCTCTTAATAGCGGCGAAAGTTTTTATTTAATTTATTGGAATACAGATATCTTAAATAAAATAATAAGAATAAATATTACATTGAAATGATTATAGACTCGCATCAACAAAAAGTTAGAACTCCTATTAGAAGTATGCTTGAGTATTATAATTTAATCAATTTTTCAGTTTATTTATGATCGTGAAGCAATAAAAATTCTAACATGTGATTTTAACCACACGGAAAAAATGGGTATACCTTACACATGCGAAAAAAAAACCGCAAACCTAAAGGATTATTATTAATGAAATAAGCAATGGTGGATCTAAAAATTAATTCCAGTGGATTCACTAATTTTAAAGGATCTAACTTTATGGGTCCGGATATAGAAATTGTCGGGCTGGGTGAGGTTGGTCATATAATAAAAATATGATACAATAATTAAAAATAGACGACCGTTAATGTAAAAAACATATTATATAAAAACAATGGTCTTTAAGAATTAAAATAAAAAATCTTATAGTTGTTGCTTACGAGTTTTTATTTTTTGAATATGCAATTATGTCTTCATATATTTCATCAAAGAAAAACTTCTTTCAACACTTGTTCCAACCGATAAAACTAACAATAACTTTAAGTAAACGATAGACCAATGGATAATCAATGTGTTTTCTTAATTGTTTCCGCCATCCTTGTAGCAAGATCACTTACCCCATTATTTTGACAAACCTCATATCTTTTTTTACATTAACAATGTAGTTAATGAGTTCATACTTAAGTTTGTCTCTTTTATCAAAATCAAAATAATGTGGATATATCACGGCCAACTTAAGCAAGTTTGGTATATTTAAGGCACTAAAGTTATGACATGGGCTTAAAGAATTCATATGTGTAAGCAACTATGTGGTTACCTCATTAAAATAGATTTCAAAACTCTTGAATCTGCATATCAAGAACGGTGTTGAAATTATTTACCTCATAGTACTAACGATTGGTGATGTATCTTGAATCTTTGTCTTCCAATCGACAAATCGTTATTGAGTCATGGGCTAATTAATTTAATTAAATCATGGGCTTTATGGGTATTTAGTAGGAGTGGGCTTATTTAGTTATTAAATTAATTAACTCATAGGCTTTTTCTTGAAGGTTTAGGTTTAAATACATAAATTTTTTTATGACTAGTGGAGTACCATCCAAAAAAACAATGGTGTCAATCGAAAAACTCATACATACATTTTCATATACACGTGAAAATTCATTATAATCCTATGACTTTGGTCTATTCAAGCTAAGTCCACCCATGAAAACTAAAAAAACATTCTTTCTTAATTATAAGTGGAATAAGTATAAAGTACTAAATGTAAATCTATAATAATTATATAACTTCACTATTGTTAACGGAAGTTAAAATAATTAGTAAAAATGGTTTAATTTTTAGTATAAATTATTATCCAATATCAATTATTGTTTACACGAGGAAAACCTATTTTTTTTTCCTTAAAACAAATAGGCATTTATGTAGCCTCAGTGCCTCACAAACATACCATTCATAAATACACACAGACACTTGATTACGATGTAAGATGAATTCTAGGCTGTCTTGCATAATATTCTGTACCACGGTTTTGTCAAATGGCATTTAACTCTTTCTCACAAATTGTTTGATTTTACATAAATATGTTGAAATTGTTAGATCGAATGGCATTAAACCAAGAATGTCAAAACTGTGAAAGTGAGTGAAATTCAAAACTATTTCCTAGACTAAAGGTGGTTGGGGCTCCTAAATCATCCCTACATTTACAATACATACATTCAACATATATATGTATATATATGTGAGAAGTTTAGCTTTGATATCTTTGTTTATATGTTTTATATTTATCTATATCAAAAACTGGTATTATACAACATACTAGTGCACATTATTATTTTATACAAATATAAGTGTTTGGTATTAAAAAAAAATGAAACATATAGCTAGAACACATCAAAAAGCTCGTATTAGAGAGAGAGAGAGAGACGGGAGAGAGAGACGGGAGATAGTTCAACGTAGAACCACATATATTATAACCAGAACAGCAATAACCAATCATATTCATATACTATGAGTGCAGGAGCGAAGCTTTTTTTCGTCGGTAGAGTTTTATATATATATATATATATATATATATATATATATATATATATATATATATATATATATATATATATATATATATATATATATATATATATGTATATATATATATATATATATATAAGTTTTTAAAATTTCCCCCCATTTTTTAAATGCTAATAAATTTTTCATACGACATTATTTTTTTTAATAAATTACACCATAAAATCAAGCATTTTTTCCTCTTTAAATTGAGTATAGTATTGCTATACTTTTTTCCAAAAAAAATCAAATTATGTGAAATTGTGCTGCATTTTTAACGTTTTTGTGCTGTATTTCACAAAACAACACAAAATTGTGTTTTATTTCATAAAACAATACAAAATTATGCTGTATTTCATAAAAACAGCACAGTTTTGTGCTGTATTTCATCAAAACAGCACAAAATTGTGTTATATTTCATAAAAACATCATAGTTTTGTGTTGTTTTGCGTTAAACAACAAAGTTTTGTGCTGTTTTTTGTCAAATAGCACAGTTTTGTGCGGTTTTGCGTAACATGTTCTATGTTGTTTTACGTCAAAACAATAAGGTGTCGTGTGTTGTTTCTGTGGTGCATTATGTCAAAATATCAAATTACATAGTTCAAGTTCTACCACTTTTCAAGTGATTAATGGTTTGTATGTATTGATGGCACTTTTGTAATCAGGTGAAATAATATAATCTATTTTAAGAGGCGAGAAGGGTAATATAAAAAATTGACCTTGTAACAAGACAGTGTTTCATGTAGGAAAGAATATGCAAATTTGATTTTTCTCACCCTCTCTTCTAAATTAAAAGGACTAATATCCTTGTTTTGCTCTCATTTGATTTGATCCAAGTTTACAAGAGGCTTAAAAGTACAATTGAAGAAGACATGTGAGAGCAATATAGAACATATATACATATGTGTAGGGGGTAAAAGATGTTTTGTTAACAAGGATAATACACATATCATTTGTAAGGTAGATTAAAAATAGTAAATTTATATAAATTCTAAGAGTATGTATATGCATGTATAGGTGCTAAAAGATGTTATAACGGATACTGAACACGTGTGGGTATATTGTAAAAGTCAAATATATAAAGGAGTAATATGCATATCTCTAGGTCAAAAAAATATTTTATTGATTATTCACATGTATTAGATTCCAAATATAATGGATATTGAAATATACATATGTATATAGCTTTATCATGCATAATGCACATATATACATGGATGGATGTATGAAAAAGTAAATAAAGATATACAACTAGTTAAGACTTAAGATCAAAGATCATCATATTACGCTTTGCATTTAATTATATTTATTTAATCGATAATTATGCGTGTTATTAGCGAACACAATCTCTCTACTATACACACTAATTATAAAAATCATCATATATGCACTTTGGAGGTTTTGAACTATGCTCATTTTATTAGAAAATATATCACTTTACCGACAAAATATCCATTTAAACATATTTTTCAAAAGAATGAGCATTGCAAGTCATTAACCGACAAGTGGTACCCCACCTTAGAAATTCACGAGACAATACATCTCAATGGGGTACCTAGAGGCAAGGGATGATGATCTTTGAACCACTAATTCTACCCCAAGATCACAGTATGCGTAACGTTAATCTGGGCTCCCGGTCAATGTTGTGGCCAAGCTCCTCTATGTATCACTAGTTAGGTTAATAGGTTATTGTAATAAACAATGATTAACATTTAATCTCGATCTATCTTGTATAAACTCATATTGCAATGTTGGCCTCAACTTTCGAAAAATTAATTAATTCTTTAGTGTCTCCTTCATAACAAAAATGATACTTGACGTGAATGGACGTTAATTTTTCTCTCTTGACCAAACATAAAATTATCAAAATACATCTTACGTTAAAAAAATATAGAGAAAATTGAAAAAATAGTCCCCATGGTTTGATCATATTGCAGGTTTAGTCCCTAGATTTTAAAAATTACAAATTTAGTCCAAACATTTGGAAGTTTGTTGCAAATTCAGTCCCCACCGTTAGTGTGCGTTAGTTCTTAACGATCTGGGGACTAAATATGCAATATGATCAAACCATAGGGACTAATTGTGCAATTTGCTCAAAAAATTTAAAAAAAATTGAAAAATCAAATAAAATTTAAAAGAAATTAAAATCAAACATAATAAATTCAAATAAACATCAATAATAAATTTCAATAATTTTTAAAAAAATAAAATAAAGGTTAAAAAATCAAATCAAATTCAAAACTAAATTAAAAGTAAAAATAAAGCGTATGTAAAAAGAGAAAGCGAAAAGTATTGAAAAACAAGTATATGATTATAGTAAAATATTAAATAAAAACCAAAGAAAAATTATAACTACAATCGAATAAACATTTATAAAATTCAAAATAATTATTGAAAAAAAATCATATTAAAGTTAAAAAAAAATAAAAAAAGGTTCGATTTCATTTTTCGTTTTTTGGATTTATACTTTCACAAGATTTTTATATTCTTTGATTTAAACATGAAATATGAACTTTTAAATTTTGAAATTTTTATATGATTTTTTAGTTTTTTTTTTATTTTGAGAAAATTGCGCAATTGTCCCTATGGTTTGACCATATTGCATATTTAGTCCCCATATCGTTAAAAACTAACGGAAACTAACGGTGGGGACTAAATTTGCAACAAACTTTCAAATGTTTGGACTAAATTTGCCATTTTTAAAATCTGAAGATCAAATTTACAATATGATTAAACCACAAGGACTATTTTTTGTAATTTTCTCAAAAATATAATAGTAATCTTTGTGACCCTAGGGACCACCCATTTAATTAACTCCTGTATTTATTAATAGTATGAATGTTTTATTTGTTTTATTTTAATATTCATGCATGCATGCAACACCACAACCCTCTATAAAAACCATCTCATCTCTTTCAAAAGATTATCATTTTATGCAAAAATGGTGTCTTTCACTTCTAAACTATTCTACTTTCTGCTCACCGGTGCTCTTCTTTCCGCCATCTCCGCCACGGAGCCGCCAGCGGTTCCGCCCAAGGAGGTGGAAGCAAGTGCTTTAGGCTTTGGTATGGGAGGTGGAGTTGGCATGGGCAGGGGTGGGCTTCTCGGCGGAGCTATTCCTGGAATGAGTAGTGGAATAGGCGGTGGCATTGGCGGCAACATCGGTGGCGGCCTTGGTGGACTTGGCGGCGGGCCTGGTGGGATTGGTCAGGGATATGGTGGTGGTGGCGGTGGTGGTGGTGGTGGTGCAAGAGGTGGTCAAGGGTTTGGAAGTGGAGGTGGAGGTGGCGGCTTTGGCGGTGGCGGAGATCAAGGGTATGGTGGTGGTGGGATGGGGCGGGGCTATGGTGGTGGTGGTGGTGGAGTTGGGCCGGGTAATGGTGGATATTTGGGTGATGCTGGTGTTGGTGGTGGCGGAGATATGGGTGGTCCGGCGGGGGTGAACGGCGTACGGTCACCGTGAGTTCATCGCCGGTGACGGTGTTATGCATGCATATGTATGTTAGTAACGGGATATTATATATCTAGCTAATGTAACACTTGTAATAAATAATAATGTTTGCATGCATGTTGTTTTATGAGTAACTACTACAATATGAAATTTAGTTGGTCCCCTCTATAGCTATATATATATATATATATATATATATATATATATATATATATATATATATACATATACATATACATATACATATACATATACATATATATATATATATATATATATATATATATATATATATATATATATATATATATATATATATATATATATCTATATATATATATATATATATCTATATATATATCTATATGTATCTGTATATCTATATCTATCTATATATATCTATGTATCTGTCTATCTATATATATATATATATATGTATATGTATGTATATCTCTATATATGTGTATATATATATATATATATATGTATATATATATGTATATATATATGTATGTATGTATGTATAATCAACTTTGAATAAGGTAGTTCTTGTATAATTTTTTTAGCTATCTAGCTAGAGTTAAGCTTAACTCGTTCGCAACCCATCTACTCATACTATACGTCTATACTGAAAAGATTAAGAGATTCAGAAAAAAGATATGAGTATAATCTTCGCGAATAAAACAGTATATATATGATATTTTTTACACAGCTAGTTTAAAAGATATATGTAACATGTCTAGTATAGATGTTACAACAATATATGTTTTATTGATATAATTTCATTAAGCGGGTAATCTCCAATAAACTTATCTCTGTTAACATTAATTTATCTCTATCAACATTGCAAAGTCAAAGGATAACATAGAGGAGTTGTATACCTTGTATTAAATCGTTATTTTGTTTTAAATTTCATATTAATATAGTTTCTTTCTTAATTATGAGAGTAATTACTATAAAAACTAAAGGATAAAAAAGTATAAAAATAATTCCAGTACTACTAATTAAAAATCCTCCAACTCTAATAAAAGAAATAAAGTATACTTTATTTATAATTTTATGAACCAATATTTATATTTGCAAAACAATTTAACAAAGTAATCTGAAACTACGGTTGCAATAGCACAAAAGCGGATGGATTCTCTTTTCCGAAACATGTGCCACTTATCTTTTGATGCAAGTAGAATCGAGTGACCAATACTGTTCAACTTGTTTCGAGATATTTTTCTATGTCGTATGACCATCTAACATTATACCATTTTTGTCAACCTCACAATTTCTTGAAATTAAATCGACTGGAACACGCATGAATAGTGGCTCCGGTCAATAAAAACCATCCACAACAAGTCATGATTTGTGTCATTTCATATATTTTCGGTATGAATTTAATGACATCTTCTTGTGACACATCTTGAGGTATTACCTCTGTAGAACTTCATGCCATCATATCATCATTTCCCCATTTTACCTTGAAACTTAGGCCTTCACAAAGCATATTCACGAGATTATTATGACAATCTTTAAAACCTTATAAATAAGGACTTTGGGTTCACAAAATGTTGTATATAAATTATTTGAGAATAAGTTGTATTGTACAACTCGTGGTTGGACTTGTATAAGATTGGAATGCAACCTTGAGTCACAAGTATCGTGTTACAATTTGAATTCTTTGCCTCAATCATTTTGGCTATATAAATTGGTAATCATTTATATTCTAACATAAGTGTTAGAATTGGTTTATGTTATAAATCATACTACTAAATTATGTTTGTGAATGTTTAGTTTTTAAACATGTGTGTTAGAACTCGGCTAATTATCTAGCATGTTTATTACTCATTATGGTGTTCTTTGGACGGGGTCCAACCCTCCCCTCATAAGTCCTCAGGGCCGACTTTGTTAGCCTAGACCTTAGGGGTGTGCATGAAATGAAATAATCGAACATTGATCTGAGTTTATATAACGACATATTTTACGAAACATCACTATATAATTCAATGACAATTAAATGAATAGTGTGATTTTTATGTTTTTTATTTATTTATTTTATCCATAACAATTTAAGATATTTTATTTTGCCACTAAAGATTGAGGAAATACATGCATTAGGTTTTAATTTTTTATTTGTGATTCGTTAAAATCTTTTGTTTTCTTTGACTTTATTTCTTTTTTTTTTTTAATTTATGGTTTTGTTTTCTTATTTCTAATCTCTTTTGTTTTTTATTCAAACAAATAGACTTTATAAATATGATGATGTGATATTAGATCATGAGTTTATTAGAGTTTGATCATGTAAATTTTTTTTATATTTTGTGTTTTTTTGGGCTTAAGCATATGAGTGTGTCACTTTCACGGCGAAGTGAACGTTAAGGTCGATGGAATGACAATGTTGTGACATGTTTTGTACATTTTTTGATGTCTTAGAGTTTTTACGATGTGTGTTTATGGGAAGATTCGTAACACAACGTGAGGTGGTACAACCTAGTTATATATTAAAATCCATAAAATAGAAAAAAACATATATATTAACACATGCATATCTTATTGTGGAGAAGTTTGTTGGAAATAGATCACCTGCAATTAATTATTTCATATTTTTCAACTATTTCTTATTTCATATTTTTCAACTAACATCGTCATTTGTAGGTGCGGGCATGAAACGAAATAATTGAATCGTAACTAGAATACTGAACTAAAAACACAAACCTAAACAAGATAACGGTTTGGGTTTAAGTTTTTTCGATTACCAAACTATCGGTTTCGGTTTTGATTAAAAAAACTAAAAAATCCATACCAGATTAAACCCAAACCAAGAATTCAAACCAAAGTGATAGTATATAATATTGTATGTTTGTATTGGTAATATATGTTATATAAAAAAATCGTTTTAATTTTTGCTTGAATGTAGTTGTCTTTTTGTCATTACACAATTAAATTTTATTTGAAATAATTTGTTATTGCATTTTATTTATTGTAATTTATTCAATGTCATAGTGATTATAATTAAGGTTTAGCTATACACACCCCTCCTTAATACTTGTCATGCATTCTCCTTATAAACTAGTTTCAAAATTTGTCATATTTTACTCCTGATTTTTTTTAGAAAAATTTTCCTAGAAAAGTTGTTAAACGCTTTTTATATAGCGATGTAAAACATTTTTAAAAATAATAAAAATTATATAGAAATTTATTTAATATTAATAGTTTTGAAGTTAGAAAAAACTTTTAATAAAAAAAGTCTAAGTATATATTTTAGAATTGGAAATAGACCTAAACGAGCAAAAATCAACAAACTAAACCGATTTATTCGGTTCGATTATCGGATTAAACCTACTAATCCGTTTATTATTCGGTTTATACGGATAACTAAACCGAATAAACAGGATTTGTGTAATCGCCAACCGAACCAAAAAACCGAATTCACAATTTGATTCATTTTTCCGGTTACATATAAGGTTCAGTTTTCAGTTATTTAATGTGTTTGTTTTTTGAACATTCATAATTACTACACACAAAAACAATAAAAACAAAAATAATAAATACTAAAAGAAATAATCAATAGAAAAAACTTAAAAGTTTTTAATTCAACAGGCAATATGAAAAATAAAATAAAAAACAAAAAATAAAAGGTTAACTAATTTAAAAAAGTAAATAAGGGCATAACAAATACAAATAATTAAAGCATGCGTATCTCACTATTCATCTCCATCTATATAATTACACTACTATTACTATATTTTTACTCTTCTTTTCAATTAATTAATATTTTTAATATCTCTATCATTACATTTTATTTCTCCTCTACTCACAAACATTCACAACAAACTAAAATAATTCTCTATCATCCATTTAAAACAACTTATAAATATATATAGATAGGATGAAAATGTATAGTTGGGAAACAACCCTCATAAATATTGTGGGTTGATAAAGGCGACTTTGAGATTACAATAATATTATATAAAGCATACTATACTATACTATACCCCTTGCTCAAAAATCAAAATAGCAAACACTCGATCTCCGTCACCGAAAAACTTCAGACGAACAATCGGAAAATGCAATCCGCAGAGCAGCTAGTTCTCGATCTCAGCAGCCCCGATCTTCGCGAAAACGCGCTTCTTGAGCTCTCAAAGGTACGTATACATATGCACTTACGTTGTTGTTGATTGGTGATCCTTTAATTCGATCGTTTTCATGTGTCGATTTGATGATGTAGAGTTCGATTATGTGGTTTTATGGCTTAGGAAAGTGAGAATTTGATTGAGTTTGTGAGTTTTGAGGTGATTCTGTGTGGATTTGGTTAGTTGTGGTTTTGATTGGGAAATTGGGGACGACAATTAGGGCAAAAGGCTATTGATCGGTTAGGAATGGGAAAACGTGATTGAGTTTGTGCGTTTTGAGGTTTTTGTGTGTGGATTTGATTAATTGCGGTTTCGATTGGGAAATTGGGGACGAAAACTAGGGCAAAAGGCTATTGATCGGTTGGGAACGTGAAAACATGATTGAATTTGAGTTTTGAGGTAATTCTGTGTGGATTTGATCAATTTCGAATTGAATTGGGAATTTGTGGAGAATAACTAGGGGAAAAGGCCATTGATCGGAAAGAGGACAGATATACGTATTTCTTAAGAGAATTGAGACTGTGTGTGTTTCTCTTTGATTGAAACGATCATCAGAGAAGTTGATGTGTATTCAATTTTTTTAGGTGTCAATTGGATGATGTAGAGTTGGATTATGTGACTTTACAGCTTAGGAACGTGAAAATCTGGTTGGAATTGTGAGTTTTGAGGTTTTTTGTGTGTGGATTTGATCAATTGGGGTTTCGATTGGGAAATTGGGGACGCCTAGAGGGCAAAAGGCTATTGATCGGTTAGGAACGTGAAAACATGATTGAATTTGTGAGTTTTGATGTTTGTGTGTGTGGATTTGGTCAATCGTGGTTTCAATTTGGAATTGTGGACGATAACTAGGGCAAAAGGCTATTGATTGGAAAGAGAAAGATATATCGTGTTTCTCTTTGATTGGAGTGATTATCAGAGAACTTGATATATATTCAATCTTTTTTAGGTATCAATTCGATGATGTAGAGTTCGATTATGTGAATTTACAACTTAGGAATGTGAAATTGTGATTGAATTTGTGAGTTTTGAGGTAATTGTGTGTGGATTTGATCAATTGCGGTTTTAATTGGGAAATTATGGAGACAAGTAGGGCAAAAGGCTATTGATCTTGAAAGAGGAATAATATGTGTTTCTTAGGACAATTGAGACTGTGCTTCTATTAGATTGGAATGATTATCACAGAACTGGATATAAGATTAAGTCGTCAAAGATTAGGGCTATAACTATAAATTTGTTTTTTGCTGTTGGTTTATATATGTTCTTGAACAAGGTATTGTTTAAGATTCAGGCTCCGCTGGTTGGGGTTCTTCTGGTACTATTGTTTCATTTATTCAGGCATCCTGATTGATTTTTCTTGTATTCTTTTCTTCTGCAGAAGAGAGAGCTGTTTCAAGATTTGGCTCCATTATTGTGGAACTCCTTTGGCACTATTGCAGCTCTGTTACAGGTATGCTCGATGCTAGTGACAAGACACTTTACTTCTACTTTACGCGTGGAGGAGACGTTGATGATTTGCATTGTGTTTTTCTATCCAACAATTGTTTAATCATGTTGGTTTTTTATTTTGTAATTTATAAGGCTCGTCTTCATATGCAGTGGTTGTGGCCTGCCTTTTTTTTAATTTCCAATAAACAAAACACCACATATGGTATGATAAAAGAAACGTTGCAATAAATAAATGAATGGTAGAACCAAAGGGCTTGTAGGCTAATGGTACCTAGGTGTGTAGATAAAGGTCTCTCTCCCCAAGTGGTTTTGGGTTTAAGTCCCATGGTTGACAAAGGTGTAGATTTAGATTAGAGGGGTGTGTGAGTTAGTCGTTGTAAAAGAAAATTGAATGGTAGAAAGGAAGATGAATGTAATGCAATTTGAAACATAGCTGTTATGTGATGGATTTTTATCTGGTCTAACCAAATTATACTGAAGTGGACATGGTTGGAAGCTTCTACTTCCACTCCTTAGCCAATACAAATTCTGTTTTTGCAGTATCTTTCTACTTGTTTAATTTTATATGTTTTTATTATTCTCCATGTTCGTAGTTCTTTATGCTGTTTCAGCTGTTAGCCTGTTAGGTATTCATCATTTTCACTTTTGAGTAAAATATATAGGTCTATGGGATTTATGTTAGCTAACACTCTATTGCCATTGGCATGATATATGGATTCATTTCTTTTGTCTTTTGTTGCTCTGGTAATCTACGTAGTTCATTTTGTCAAGATTCAGAGCAAATTACCATAATTCATTCTGTCAAGATTCAGAGCACGACTGATGCCAAGTATTGCATATTTGCAGGAAATAGTTTCCATATACCCCTTTTTATCACCACCCAACTTGACTCCAGCTCAATCAAACAGAGTTTGCAATGCACTTGCCCTTCTTCAGGTGCGCTTTTTGAAATTCGTAGTACCTATTTTTTTATTGGGTTTTCAGGCGTTCATAGCTTGATCATCTTGATAGTTGATTGAACTGTAAAGATTCTGTATCACAATTCGACAAGTCATACGCTCATACCTGGTTAATTGTTTTTCTTTGTCTAACGTCTAGTACACAAAGTTATTTATATACTTTTGATGTTCTAATTTAGATAACATGGTCCTTGTTTTTCTCATTCATATTAGTTTATTCATTAATAGTTGTTTTTAATTAGAGTCGTGGAAATGCAATTGGAAAGCTAATTACTCAGGGTCTTTTAAGTATACTTAATATTTCTACATTTGCTTTCTGCATGAATGTAATGTCTAGTTAGACCTTAGTTTTAAACTCTGCTAGTCTGCTCTTTTGGTTGAGACAATCATTGACTGATGCATTTATATTATTTTATCCTAATATTTTGCAGTGTGTAGCTTCCCATCCAGACACAAGAATGCTGTTCTTGAATGGTAAGTTATATGTTCCAACAAAGTATCTTGTTTTTAAATAGAATTTGTAGATTTGCTGGTTGAGTAGGTATGTCCAAATGACCATTAGAAGAATACATATATGAGGGTTAAAAGTGTGTGAGAAATGATATACTTTGCATTTTTTTTCTTCTTATTTTATAAAACGTTATACTATTACTACCTAATATAGTTAGAATTTTTAAGTTGGAAAAAAAGTTGTCTTCTGTTTTATTTATCTTTTATACTTATCTTTTCTTATCATTAGACCCTACCAAAAAGTATATCAGTTGCAAATGGATAAGAAACTGGTATCTTACTTAAATTTGGGTTATGTACTTATGTATTTGTATTTCATCCACAAAATGACTATCTTCTTTTGCTATAGGTTTTAAATTCTAGCAGTCCATGCCTTAACTCCTTGTAGAAATGGAGATTAGAAATACAAATGGATCCCAACTTACTGTAGTTTCTGATTTGTATTAAGAGATCATAGTTTATAAGATTTCTCTGATTTTTATGAAGGGAGCCATATATTCTATGTGCTGCACTCAAGTATTTAATATACTACATACTAAAATAACATACTGAATAACTTTTTGTTTGCAGCTCATATCCCTTTATATTTATATCCTTTTCTCAACACAACTAGCAAATCCAGGCCATTTGAATATCTGAGGCTTACTAGTTTAGGTGTCATTGGTGCCCTGGTGAAGGTACTTAAATTTTTCTTACTAATATATTTCATGCCAACCTTTTTGTATTTTCTTTTTTAGTTGTAGAAAACATTCTTATGAATCGTTTTAACGTGGAACTGCCTTTTCTTTATCAGGTTGATGACACAGAAGTTATCAGTTTTCTGCTTTCAACAGAAATAATACCCTTGTGTCTGCGCACAATGGAAATGGGCAGTGAATTGTCAAAAACAGTAGAGTTTTAGCCTTTACTTTTCCTTTATCCTTTTTTTTGCATACTGAGTTATTGGTCCAATGTTGTATTCACTTTGCCTTAACCATACCAGAGGTGGCAAGATGGATAGGGTTGAGTGGGTTGGGTAACAGGTCGTAGTGGGTTCAAGTTGAAACAAGTAGCTTTCATAATTCATATAGGTCGGAACCAACCAGGTTGGATTGAATGCAAAAAAAATTCTAATTGAATAATAATTAATGTCTTGATTATGATTACAAAAACAATATTATTAAAGTGATAAACTAATTTTTTGAATAAAACAGAGTGTGAACGAAATAATAGACTTTCGACAACTTTGAACCTGATTGACCCATTTGACTCGTTTCCCTTTCAGCTTTTTTTTAGTTATCCATATGATATAGAACATGAGGTTTGGTAAGGGGTCAAAGTGGATTCATCATTCATGTTGAAACAATATTGTTTGCCCTTTTTTTAATTGATTACCGTGTACCAAAAACAATATTATTATCTAAATGTATAAATGATTTAGGAAGTATGAACCGAAAATAGACTTCCAACTTGTTTGGCCCTTTTGATCTGTCCCCCTTTTAGCTGAATTTTGTCATCTGACCTGCTGGAGATGAAACATGGTCCAAATCAACCTATTTATTAGCAAATGGATAAAATACCACCTTTATGTTTATCATTTTGGCTTTCTAGAAGGCTGATTAAAGCTTTGATATTTACCAGGTAGCCACATTTATCGTTCAAAAGATCCTGTTGGACGATGTTGGGTTGGACTACATATGCACCACCGCTGAACGGTTTTTTGCAGTGGGTAGGGTTTTGGGAAATATGGTTGCTGCACTTGCTGAACAACCGTCTTCACGGCTTTTGAAACACATCATCCGCTGTTACCTTCGTTTGTCAGATAATCCTAGGTTAGTTATACACTGCCCAAGTATGTATGTGGTTTCATATATACAAGTTTTGGCCAAAAACCTTTTTTTAAGGCAAATGTACCTTTAATGAGGTGAAATGTGTTTTAACCTATAGGTTAAAAATGTTGCTGTTTAAAAAAAATCAAGGGCATTTTGGTCAGTGTGTTTAACCTACAGGTTAAAATAGTTGTCTTTTAAGAAAAAAATATGAGGGCATTATCGTCATACACCAATGGGTTTTTTTTTCTCCTGGAAGTGGTATAAATGACGCAAAATACATGCATGAATGGCCTTAATGGAAATAGTTGAATTCTTAAGTGGCCTGCCTTACATTATATCCCTATGATACAATATAAACTTTCCAGTAAATGAATATTTCAGGGCGTGTGATGCTTTGAGGAGCTGTCTTCCTGATATGCTACGAGATGCTACTTTTAGCAGTTGTCTTCGTGTAAGCATTCTCTATTAGTTATGGGTGGCAAAACGGCTGGGTCGGCCGGTCGGGTTCTTTTGTCAAAAATGGTTGTGTTGGTTGACTTGTCAACACCTTTTTGTTCTTTTTTTGAAATTTATAAACTATTAGTGTGCTATAGCCTATATATAATTACAAAACTATACTAACTAAACTATAAATGGCAAAAAAAATAAAAATCCAAATATTAAAAAAGGTCTGGTTGGTCGACCGCACAACCTTTTTTTTCTAATCTATAAACAATTACTGAATTAAATACCATTAGTAGTCCACACGATTAAGATTATAAGTGTAAAAGCAGGCAGGTTGGGTAAACTAGTCAAAAGGGCTGCGCTGCTCAACCCATCAGCATTTTTATGGTTAATGAATGTATAGATTATAGCTCTATAATATAATTAAGAAACTATACTAAAAAAAACATAAATGCAAAACGAGTAGGCTGGTTAATGGTAAAAAAGGGATGGGTTTCTGGTCCATTTTTTGAACTTATATATCATTATTGTATTAATTATAAACAGGAAAGTATACTATCTAGTTTAGAAGTGGTGAAATGGCTTACCTGAAAATGAGTCAAATGGGTAATTCTAATGTCTTGGTAGTAATCGCCCATTTTGACCTTGTATGTCCCGTAATATTCTACTTTGACCCGTTCGTAATGAAATAAAACCCGAGTTGACCCATTGCTTGTGAATAATTTAAAAATTCCACCTCTAAAAACACAACTATCTAGTTAATATTTAACAAAATGATTCAAGAGATTGTAAGCATTGAATACCATTTTGGTGACTTTTGACCCGTTTCATTTTCTGACAAGCTTTTAAACTTTAGAAATTTGATCTTTTGGAAATAAGGTATAACCAAAATCAACCTACTTTCTGATAAATAGATCCAAATTGTCACCTCTAATTGTTTACTCTTATATAAATGGAAATAATTGTTATTTTTGTTTCTGATGTATTTGGTTTGTTTTCTAGGAGGATCCGACAACAAGAAGGTGGCTTCAACAGTTGGTTCATAATGTTCAAGGACCTAGGGTTGGTCTTCAGGGTGCTGGAGGATTTGACCACATGCTGGTCAGCTGAATATAAAGTCTAGCAAATGGTTTGGTAGTTGACAACTATTATACTATTTAACGTGGGTTTCTTTTTCAAATCTTGTTGGGTTTAAGTGGTCTGTTAACCGAGCAAACGGTTGCTGCCACAGTCAGTGTCTTGTGCATATTGAACCAAATCGCTTGTTGAAAATTAGGATTTTCGTAATGGGTGTGTTGGTTTTTTGGGTTGAGCTAAAGGTTTGTCCACTTAATTGCAACCCTAATATAAACCATCCTCATGAGATGCAAACATACTCTTAAAAGCCCGGTGGAGGGTGGAGGATACCCGGCCCTAGGTGGGAATACCACCCTCCAACTTTATGACACCCGAAACCCGGTGTAAATACACCAGGACTCACCGATCTCTTTTGTGGGTTTGGAAGTTGCGTTGTACTAGTCCATATAGGAAACGAGGAATATGTGGGGCAAAACGGAGAAAATGTGGGGGAAATGAAGAAATATGAGACGACACGGGAAAAGCTGGGGAAATTGAAAAAAATCTTATACGGCAATCCGGGGAAATTGGGGGAACCAGAACGACTCCCCCCCCCCCCCCCCCCCCCTTACATACGATTATAAGTATTATTATATTTATAACTATATAACTAACATGTAGTTATAAATATAACAATTTTTCAAATATAGTTCCTTTGAATCTTTTCTTTTTAACGCTCATCACTCATTAATGTGTGAGACTTAACATATTTTTTTAAAGATTTATGAGCATAGTTAAGGCTGAACTCAAGCTTGTTTATTAAGTATTAAAAAAGTTTCAGTTTAGGCTTCAAACTGCTTAGTTCAAATTTAGCAGTTTATCAAAATAGTTCTCTTGAATCTTCATTGAGTTTTCTCTACACTGATCAACAACTACATTAACAAAAGTGTGGCTCAAGCTATAGTCAAAAATTGCCTTTTAATATATAGTTTTGATATATAATTTAACACTCTCAGATAGTCAGATAAACTTGTTTTCATCAAGAAACCTAACACGGTAACCAAGCAATTTGAGCTCGGCTCATTGCAGATTCCCGAAATATGACAAAAAAAATGTACCATAATATAATTTGCGAAAGAAGAGCAATAGATGGGCAAAAAAGATTAACCAGCTACTTATCATATTCGATCAACTTGCAGAACTTATACCTGTTCTTCTATGGAGTCCACAAACATATACACGACAATTAACGCAAAATATATCATTACATACTATGTTTGTCATCTATGGAGCCTCCTGCAAACTTTTCTAGATGGAGGAAACCATGTTTATCTGTTAAGATCTCCTAAACAATCATTTTGATTTTAGTCGAACACAAAACACCATTAATGATCGAATAACCATCCGCTAGGTTGACAGTTTCATGAAAAAGGCCAGCACTATTCCCAGGACGGCACCTGCTGCAACCTGCAACAAAAATCTTATAAGGATTAATGTTTTATAAAATAGTTCAAATCATTCTCAAGTTGTCATATTTGTCTTATTTAACAAAAGTAACTATTCCAACATTCCTTTTTTCCCTGATATATGCAACAAGCTTTCTGTAATCATGCATGCAAAACATTTTAAATGCTTATCTCTAGAGGTGACAAAATGGTTAAGTTGGGTAACGCTTTACAAAGTCTTAAAACCTGTGCAGCAATTCCCTTTTTGGAAAGGTTTCTGATTTCACCTCAAAACTATATATTTACCCATAAGTAATCATTAATAAATGATTAACAGTATTAATTTTGATCCACAAACACCAAACAGTTTCTAAAACTTGGGTCAAGTTGAGTATTGCATGTAAGTATGAGCCTAATAGCTTAAGCAAACAATTTAGATCCTAAATTATAGATGTATCTTAAAGAAAACTTAATTGGTTCTCCATGGTATTCTTTCTTCGAAGCCTCATCCTATCACAAATATGTTCAAAACCAAGAGAACTCCTATTTATAATTCATAACTTTTTGAATTTTGTATTTTTATATACAATTATTTGTGTTTATGTGCATAAAAAACCATCAACTTTTTCAAATGTTTTTAAGTTTATAATTACCGGCACATGTTACCAACACATGACTTACACGTAGGTTATATACATAAATAAAATTTAACAATATATATTTTTAATTTCATGAGAGAAATAGAGATTTTAGTTCTATCGTTTTCAAAATAAAGCAGCAAAAAATATGTTAATGATAGGAGTTCTTGTAAATCTGAAGATATTTATGAGTTCTTAAACGATTCTAAATCCATGTATTTGTGTGTGTATAGTATATATGTATCTGGGTACGTGTGTGTGTTTGTGTTGCTTTCTAATCTTACAACTTTAAGTCCTAGGTATATAAAATCGGACCCTATAGCTCATTAGCTCCTAGACCTAGTTCTATGCACACGGGTGATGATAGTTCAATCAAATTGGCAAACATTTTATGGGCTACTGACATAATTACATAAAAGCCTATGCACTCATGAATTTCCTATTTGCCTTTTTCAGATAAAAAAACACGTAAGTATGAATTACCTTGACATATAAAGCTAACTAGTTTCATGCATATTAAAGGATATACACAAACACATCCATCAATCCTTTGTAGGAAAAAAAGTAAATAAAACTAGAAGCAACAATAATAAACATGACTTATAAATGGAGATTTCCCCATCTATGTTCAAACACAAACAAGTACTTTAATGAGTTCAAACATCACAATATAAGAAAATAACATATATACCAAGCTCTCTTTCAAACACCCACAACGAATTCTAACATCACAATAAAAATGATTAAATGGAATACAATGTGCTTTTTCAAGTACCATTTTTTGTTATTGACCCACTACAAAAAAATAGTTTTCAGAAAAAGGAATTGCCAATACATCAGGCTTCTCCCTTGATCAATATAAACTAATATTTAATAATTAAAAATAAATAGCTAGATTGTGATCAAACCTGTAATGGAGTGTGACCAAGTGAGTCACGTAGAGGCCTAACATTGGAAAGTGGATGTTCTGGAGGCAGCTCACAAACAATTTGATTCAATAACTGCATAAATAAATAAAATAATATAATAAATTTTATATATTTAAAGAAAACAATGTATAAGTTAATACATAGGCTCATAAAAAATTGAAGACTAGCTCTAATATTTGCATGGAGGCGGTTTGTTTGTACTACAACCCCATTTGTACACAATGGTCTTTGTGAAAATAGATATTAAAATATTATCATCAATCCCAAAACCATAGGATACTACGTTTTTCTTATACAAATCAGTTGAAAATACTTAGGGGAAAAAGTCATATGTTGAAAGCTGTCAACAAAGGTAGAAGGATAGACCTCAGCTTGACGACCAGCATGAAGCCTAACACCAGTTGCATCATACATTACCTGTTGAATAACAAAGTAATCAATTACTGTAAACAATTATGCTAATTGATGAATCAAAAAATTTTAAGCCCGGGCTAGTTTATATTTTGCTACAATCTTATAATCTTTTTATGAAACTCTTGATAAGATTTTCTCTTCTGTCATTTATCTTTGTTAGAGACAAAAATGTGGCTGTTCTAGCTGAAAATTATGAAGTATCGCACTAACTTTGGCAGAGTGTACATATATGATACAAATTTCCCATAAAAACATAAATCAATCTGAAATATAGTGGAGATATTTGTTCATCTGAAACACTTGTAAGGATCTTTCATAAACCTGAAGAATGAAAATCAGGTGTTGTAAGTACTTACAACACATGCCAAAACTACTGCAATGGCAAAAGATGATGAAGCGATGCCCTCTTGTAAACCTATGCATGTAGCCAGAGCTGTAACTGTTGCTGAATGTGACGATGGCATGCCACCTGAGCTAAGCATCCTTCTGGTATCCCATTTCTTCTCTTTAAACCTGTTTATCAATGTAACAAACTGAATTTCCATAAATAAATAAAAACTAACCATAACAAAAGCCCAGATCAAAATAGAAACAATAGACGTCCTATAACGAAACAAACATGTCTCAAAATAGTGTCTTAAAGCTTTCAACATATACCAACAATTCAACCCTTTTCCCCGATTCCCATTGCCAGATAACACCGAAATCATGGTGAGCTGATTATTTATGTGTATGTGTTCAGAGCCTAAAAAGGAGAAGACAAAAGTCTGCGATACGAGTTGCTAATTATGATTAACTAATTGGGTATTTGTGTTTCTTTCTCTTTTATTTTCTTTATTTGGCTAAACAATAGTCGAATCCATTGTAGCATTCTCAGTGACTCAGTTTGAAGGATAAGGCGTGAAAATTTTACAAAAAGATACTCTTCTTCTTTACAAGAAATCATTAGCTTATCAACTAAATTCCATATTGGATCGTTACATTGCAATTTGATGTCTCCAACAGAACCAACACACAACAATATACAGAGCCAGGCAGCCAGCTACTAATATAAAAGGGTTTACTGCAAAACAAGATGGTCTCCCATTACATTGCTAACTTATGAGTAAAAACCAAAACAAGCCATATAATTTTCCTTATGTTCAGACTGATCAAGCCCTTATACAACACTTTCATGCTACAACCAACACCTAAACATAACCATTTTGTTTGCTACATACGTTATTCACATTGTTCTCCTGCCATGATATCACAGTATAAAGCACAAAGTCTTCCACTTAAGGCAATTCATACTATCAAAAACTGTACACTCCAAGATTTAAAATTAGAAGATGAACAGATCCGAAAACCTAACAAACGCCCAATTAAGCCACTAACAATTAATCAGAAACACACAAACAGATTCACACAATCACACATAAAAGCATTGAATGATAGATAACATACCAGTGAGTAAACACTTTAAGAAATTGAGCAATAAACAACGACAAAAAAGCAGAAAGAAGAGGCAAATTCGACGGCATAACAGACGATTCTGACGAGTAAGAACGAAGACTCGAAGACGCATCAGCCGCTGTAATCACCTCGTCCATTACAATAACCAAATCCAAATCCAGATTCAAATCCAAATAGAAATCAAAAGCTCTTCTTCTTCCTAAAAACAGATGCTAATCGTGTAGATCTTCCAAAACCCTCACACATCAAACGACACCAATTGTTTGGTGGAAATCAGATTACAATAAGATCACTGTAGAATTGTAGATTAATTGAACTGTAATAAGATGAATTCTCCGGCGAGAGTTCCGATCAGTAAATAGTTTCACCGGTTTTTCTCCGGCGACGGTGGACGGCGGTCGTCGGCGGCGACGGAGCGATCAACGATGAGTGGATGTTGACGGCATCGATGTTTGTTTGTTATACGATTTGTAGATGGGCCGTCGTTAGCCTTTGTGGGCTAATTTCTTGGGCTTTTCATACGAAACTGATGCTAAGCGAAAACTGTAAGCCCACTGGCCCACAGTTTATCGGTGTATCATGAATGACACGTGTTTGGGACAGGTATAAGTAATCTTAACCTCATGCCCTATTTGAAAAGTGTGTTGTCTTATACCCTGCCCAAAACCTATCAGGTATGTATCTGGTATAGGGTATACCCGCGGGTAATCGGATATACATGTTAAGGTTATAAAGATTACCTGTTGAAGTGTTGAGTATACCCATCGGGTATTTTTTGAAATTAGGACGTTATATGAGACTACATTTATATACGTATTAAACAATATTTTCGATTAATTCTTAATATTTTTTTGTTTATGTTCCGCTACTACTACTATCTAATTATAAAAGTTCTATTATAACTTTGTAAAATACCATATGATGCTAAAGATAGGAAGCTTGATAGTTTATATTAGCACATAAGTATTAAGTAAAAAATACAAAAGATAAAATTATATGTAATATAACTATTAAGTAAAAATAAATTAAAAAATAAAATATTTTTGGGTATATAAACGTATATGTTTAATCGGGTAATCAGGTTGGGTAAACAAATATACAATGCAATCTCATACCCGCGAAAAAAAATAAAATTTAACCCCGCACCCAGTCCCATACCCGCTTATTTGATCTTATACTCGTCCCCAAATGTCTGGGGTTTCGGGTATTCCCGTCGGGTTTGGGTTTGATTGTCATTCCTGTGTTAAGGTGAGGTACTCACGACAATTAAAAATAGGGAGGTTTTGAGTTTGAATCTCACGCTGAGCAAAAATACTTAGCGTTGAGTCAGATGGTTTGTCTAGTTATGGGTCTCCTCCTGAGGGGGTTGGGTGTGCGGTCCCTGTTGGGAAACGAATAAGTGAACCGGATTAAGATAACACATGTCCTCTGAAGTAGGGTCGTACATTTGTTGTTCAAAACAAAATGAACAATCAAAACTAATTATTGTAACAACTGATCGGGTTCTTACCGGTGGAAAAACTAGCCTATGGAGCTGGTTTTGGTTATAAACTTCGATCGAAAAAACTAGTTTTTTTAACTTTATTTTATTAATAAAAAGTTATAATTAATTAAATGGCTAAATTTATAATATAAACTTGATAACTTCGAGCTCATTGTTTGGGGTGGGTGTTACCCCGCTACCATTTACTATTTTTCTTTCTAAAAGTATAATATAGATTTAGTATTAGTTTCTGCTTGACTCGTTATTATTTTACCTCGCTCCCGTTGCATACTGTATGTTTGTAGCGAAGCCATATTTACGTAAATTAGGACGCGGCCTATTTTGTAAACAATCACATAATTATCGAGCAATGCTTAAACACTTATCAAACTTGAGCTCAATTCGACTCGTGTGTCACAATCTTAAGTTTAATAAAAAAAAGAAGCAAAAGAAAAAACTAAAGTATTATCACTAGGGACTATAGGTATCATTTAGACATAACAAGGGGCTTGATATATCACATATATAATTCATTCTTCATTGTACTCAAGAAGCTGAGGTTGACGGCGAGTTCTTGAAGTTGAGCCTGTGACTACCAAAGTTTCATCCTTTTTGCAGGTTTTCCCTCTCATTCTACTCAATTTCCCTTTATTACAGATGTTAATTTCATCCATTATGAAGATTTACTTCACTTAGTTGATTATGTTCATCAGTAATTGAAATCTGCTGCTTTTGTAACCTTCTGAACTCGATTGTATACGTTTTGCATCATTTGGTAGTTGTAGAATTCATTAATCTGCACAATGGTTTGTGTTTCTAGCTATAGTATAACTGTATTGTGTGTTTTGGTGAAAACCCTAATCGTATTTTGTCAGTATTGATATCAAATTGAACACATTTTGGTTTCTTTTAACGAAATCGACCCTTTTTGTTTATGTTCCAACAACTCAGGAAAAAGATGATTTGATAGGGGTTTTAGCATCTGCAATCTGATAATTTCAAGGGTCTTGAGGGTAATTTGTTACTAATGAGTGCTTTGATTAATGACCACCATGTGTTCGACCTATTGCCTCAATGAAGATGGTTCATTGATCTCACTATTTTCTTTCCAAATTATTCATCCTACACGCGTATGCGTACTATATGACACTGTTTTGCTTTCCATAATCACTGTTTGATCATATTACTCATGTCAAGTGGTTATTTTTGCTTGGATTGCATACTGTTTTTTCTAATGTTGTGTTTCAATTGCAGAAGAAATGAAGAAAGGGATTCACCCTCAGATGCAATGGATCGCTTATGTGACTCAAAGTGGCCGATTGATGCACGTTATGATGACCAAAATCCACGAGGCAGGCAAAGTTTATCACTTTAGAGCAAAACGACAGATGGCTAAAAGTGTTGGTCAGATTGCAAAGTTTGAACGTCGTTATGGACAGGCGGAAGAAGAACAAGAGAATAAAGATAAGTGAACCAATATGTTCCTTTAAATTTTAATTTTAAGTTCTCACCATAAACATGAAGTAGATTGGGTTTGTCACGACATATCTCTCGGGTTGACTTGCATAATATGATCTTTTGCTACATCCGGTAGTATCTTTGTTTCATTGAATCTAGATTTGTTTGCAAATTTTAAATGGATATTGCATTTGATGATATTTCAGCCAAATATGGTTAATAATAGTATCATTTATCGAAATATTAGTTTTTTTCATGTCTCTGTCTCTTTGAATGTGGGCATTAGTTGAAGCTCCATAAGTAGATTTATTTGAGGTGATTGAAAACAACAAGGAACAAACGATTTCAATAAAGTGGCAGGTGAACGGGCAACATCCTGCGCCACAATCCCCTTTTAGATAGCAAAACCAATCTTACCAAAAACAAAGCTTTGACGCTTAGGGGCTGACAAATTACTATGCATGACCCGTTAAACCCTGTTCAGAAAGTCCACGGCCTGTGGGGCTAGGGAACCAAATGTATCAAAAGCAAAAGGGATACACACATGTTTAGTCATAGGATTTATACGCCCATTAGTCATAAGATCGAGGGGGTGTTTGCATTGCATTCTGAAAGTGATTATGTGATACCAAACAATCAAAATCTGATAACATGCTATTATAGATAGTGTTTTGGATGCACTTTTGTCGTTTGAAGATGTGATAATCAGATAATCAACTAGGCCAAACACCCTTAAATGATGAGATGATCAAGATTAGATTCGTTGTACGTAAACACTAGAAAAGATTACGAGATTATCCGCTACCTGAAAACTAAAAACACAATAATCAGATGATCACTTAAGATTGATTTTGTTACTTGTTTAGTCAAAAATATGTTGACTTCTAAGATCCCAGTGAAGTGGCTAGTTGGGCTTAGATCATTACTTAGGCCCACTGTTTAAGGCCCATATTACAGTACAATATCTTTTCAACTTTGTGAATATACTGCTGTAAAGGAGAGATAATAGGCTTATTAGTCTTGCTTTAATCACATGGAAATGTATAAAGCAGAAATAAGGATCATTGTTAATACACCCAAAGCATAACCTATAAGGCAATGAAACACCTTTCTTTCACTCATTAATAATAATAATTACCCCTCACGCAACAGCACACACGCAAACCGAAAGCCTTAAAACTCTTGCGCGTAGGAAAAACATGAAATCACTCGTGAGGCTCACCTTGTTACGCTATATATATTATTTCCCAGTCTTGAAACATTCATCAAAACTAATGCATCCTGCAAATGGTTCGATTAAAATGTACTCGAAGCAGCCTCCTGGTTCTTGTTTTGTTGCTTTTGTATGGTGCACTAACTGAAGGGAGCAAAAGCAACCAAACACTGCTCGTTGTGCTGGACCATAACGCCACAAACGGGTCACGAGCCGTGGAGCCATGGGTTTGGCGAGTTAGGCGCCAAGCGATCGGGTGTGCGGATAGGCCTTGGGTTTGCAACTCAGGTGAGTTTCCATCTCCTGTTAGAAGGCGGTGTTGTGGAAACCGTTGTGTTGAGGTGACCTCTGATGTGAACAACTGTGGAGTATGCGGGAGTCGGTGCCCGTTTAACTGGCAGTGTTGTCGAGGTGTATGCACCGATACCAACATTAACCCGTTTAACTGCGGGAAGTGTTTCAACCGATGCCCGTTTCTCACCTTTTGCACCTACGGTATGTGTGGATACGCAGGGCCCTTACCTCCATTCCCACCCCGACCCCCAAAACCACCATTCCCGCCCCGCCCGCCTAAACCACCATTCCCGCCCCGCCCCCCTAAACCACCATTCCCGCCCCGCCCCCCTAGACCACCATTCCCGCCAAGACCACCGAGGCCACCATTTCCTTTTCCTCCAAAACCACCGAAGCCTCCTAGAGGACCCGAGCTTCCTGAACCGCCAGAAGGCCCCCCCGACGTTGGTCTACCGCCAATAGTTGGCGGTCCACCGCCGCTAGTTGAAGGGCCTCTAAATGAGGGTGGTGAACCACCTCCATCCAATGTCATGCCACCACCGTAATAAGTTATTGTGGGTATAATGTGGTCAGTGTGCTATTGCCATTATGGTGTTTAATTCATGGCATAATATAAATAAAGAAAATTTTCAGCGATAAGAGTTAATATGTGTACGATCGGATCAAAGAATTGTTTGGTGCTTATTTTATTTAATATATATTGTTTGGTGTCCTTGTATCTAGCACCTTGCTAGAATTGTTGTTTTTTGTTTTGGTGAATAAAATCCTTGATGTTAAAAAATATTAATTATATTATTTATTGATTATGCTATAAAGTTGGGTAAATATTGTTTATGATTTTCCTGCCTTTCTGGTAAATTATTCATAAAGAAATCTATCTATTATAATAAAAAAGATTTCAGTTTTACACTTAGTATAATTATAGAGCTTCTGATTTTAAGTTTCCTTTCTATCAAATAATTATATTAATTATAAATGATAATATTTAATTCTTTTTTTATGTTAAATATATTAAGGAAAAGTTTTTTTTATAAATGTAATTTCTAAGGAAACATTTGTTAAGATAAAAAATTTTTCTAAAACATTAAATTTTTTTAAAAATAAGAAATATTTAGACATTAGTGTTTTTTATGTAATAAAATTTTTATAAACCAAAATAATTAAAATTCAGAGTTATAATGAGTTTTTTTTTAGAAATGACACTTTTTTAATGGTTTGTTTTGGAGCAAAATGTTTGAATTTTTTTCTAACAAAACAAAGAAATTATTTATCGTTTTATAATTAATAAATTTTTGTTATTAATTATTTAATATTTATTTATTCAACTCATGTATTACACGGAGTACTAACCTAGTAACATGATAATAAAAGGGTTGCCTAGACTTTGATTATTGTTATTTATAACTTTTACAGTTATTGTCAAACATAATTCAACTTCATAATTATCATAGGTTTACATTCGATTACAAGGAAAGAACGTTTCCTATTCTGCTTATAATTATCCTTATGATAGAAATCAACTTTATATGTATAATGACTATTCGATTGGGAAGGCCCTTGACGACGATTATGAAAGTCAGAAGTATTACTGATTCAACTATCATATAAATTATTATTACACACATGGACTTACAGATTTGAAAATTATACACGACACAATACAAGCTCTCATAGGAATACATAACTCATGTAACTCCAGCTCAAAACCATACAACACCATATATGTTAAAAAGAAAAAAAGTTTTCCAAGTCAACTCACATCTTCTTGTAACACCTACCGATGTATTTGCTATATGACAACTAGAAAAACACAATCAGTTAGACAATCAAAAAGATCCCAACCGTGGTATCATGTTTGATGTATACTACTCTATCTTACATAATTAATGAGTATCTAAAAAATGCCTTGGGACTCTAAAAAGTGTGTTTTATATTGAATTAAATTCTAACATCAAACCAAATTGTAAAGGTTTGTACGTGTATCATGATACATGTTAAGTGTGTTATATATAAAATCCTAATTTATGACATCAAACCACATTGTAAAGGTTTGTATATGTATCATGATAGATGTTGAAACTACTTTATGTTTCAAATTTAACAACCTGATTTCATAATGTTTTAGGATGTAACACTTCTTGTATTTTGTAACTTTAAGGAAATGACACTTAACGTAATGCACATAGCTATGTTATGCTGCCATTTGAGTGGGAGACTCTTGCTTAAGGATTTCTTTTAAACTAAGGATGATGGGTTATCATTTTTTAATTTGTAATTTGTGTAGGTTTTACTCGATTGGATTTAATAAAAGCATAGTGCAATTGAAGAAGCCTAATGTTTGTAAATTATATAAATTATAGTTACCAACTGGATTACCTGATGGTAAATGGTGTATTCTTAAAGTAAAAAAAATAATAATAATAAGTTCTGGTCCTACAAAGTACATGTTATGGTGATTTATCTAGAAAATTTGTAAGTTGTTAGAATAAATAAATAAATAAATATTTAAGATAAAAATATGTATATTACAAACAAAAATTTCATAAGAATGAAAAATCAAAACACAATTAAAAATTTTCATAGTTTCTTTCTTGTCACCTTTACTCTGTCACATTCTTTTATAAACCGTAGTCCCTTTTATATCCCTCTTTTGAGTTATCGGGATGTTACACTTTTACCATATAAAACTATAAATATCCCCAAACCGGTATTAAGAGGGGACAAACCATACCCGCCTTATCTGAAATCTAATCTCACACAACCTTTAAACAAGTGTTTGAAAACATACAACACGACCATTTGCAGGCTTACGGGTCATTTGAGTACAGAAACCAATGATTACTTACAAATTATGTTAGATCTCATGACCTCGTACGTTTTAAACGATTAGTTAGTTGTCAAATAGGCGTTTGAGCTTGGGGTGCTATTTGAGCATTCATATCAGGTTTTTTATTTTCATCATTATAATCACATTAAAAATCACTATTTTTTTCTCTCTCATTATCAATTAGTAATTTTTTTTATACATTTGTCTTTGTCTTTATCTTTATTTTCACTTCACTCATAACCACTTTCAAAGATATTAAAAAAATTATAGTGGTGAACAATGTCACCCTAAATATACAGATTAATAGTAACATTTTCTTTCTTCTACCAACAACCATTTCATATAATATAAAACACACACTCATAAAATAAGGAGACCCGATCTTACGCTGCGTTCTCGAGCTTAATAAATGAAAAAAAATAAATAAAAATAAATAAATAAAAAAGTGAAATGAAACATAGAAAAGAAATAAAAAGAAAAAGAATTGAGCAGAGTAAAGAAACGGCTAGAAAAAATGACATATTATAATTTCGTGTTCATGGTTGCAAAAGTCGCTAGGTGTTGCTAGGTCGGTCGACTGGGGAGTTGTGCGTACTCGGCCTAGGCGGGGAGTACTCGGACATGGTAAATTATAAAGAAATGAACTTTTAAGAAATTATATATATGTCAAATATAATAAGTTCACAAATATTTATAACATATTACGTGAAAATCAAAATATATTAAAAGAATATGTTCACATACTATAGTATTTTAAAATATAATATTTATTTTTTAATATGTATACACATAGTAATCATTTAATACTCATCTTTCAAAGTAAATTATTGAAAAACAACAAAAATATAACAAATATGGGTGAAAAATAGCGAAAATCGGTGAAAAAAAACAAAAGTCCGAGTTGGACCGAGTAGGCCGAGTTGGGCCGAGTAGGGCCGAGTTGGACCGAGTAGGGCCGAGTTGGACCGAGTTGGTCCGAGTAGGGCCGAGTTGGACCAATTCCGAGTAAGGTTGACCGAGTTGAAGAAAAACGCCTTAGTAAACCTCCGAGTTCCGAGTACTCGCCGAGTACTCGGCCGCCTAGGCCGAGTTTTACAACACTGAATCATGTTATATAGTTCAAAGAAAATAAAAAGAAAATAAGAATTTTATGTATTTGAGAAGAAAAGTTAGGAGTGAAAATATCCTTTAAAAAGCAACGGAACATAAAACCTTTTTGTTTTCTTTCATTTTCTTGTTCAAAAAAATTCATTATTTTTTATTTTCTTTTCATTGCCTTATATTTTCCTATTTAACATATATAAATTGTTAGGGTTTATCAATTTAACCTCTCCCTCTACATTTTCTCCCAAAATCCTCAGGCCATTTGAAACGGAGCTCAATCCATCAATGGAATCCAACGGAGGAGTTGACGAATCATCCCAATTGCTTCAAGAACTACAGACGTTAAAGGACTCCAAACGAGACATCGAGGCTCGCATATCGGCAATCGAAGCTCAGCTTCAACAAATTCAATCAAATCAACCAACTTCTGCCGATTGTGGCCATGACTTGACTCCGGATATGATTTACAGATACAGTCGCCAACTGCTGCTACCTTCGTTTGGTGTTCAAGGTTCGCTTCTTCGGTGTATATATTGCGTTTGATGTTGAATATGGACTTTATTGGATAGATGGATGTTATTGTTATAAGCTAGTGGTGAAAACTTATTAAACTTTTTAAAAAAGTTTTTGAATTAGCTTATAAACTAAAACATTGTAAAATAACAAAAAAAAGACGCATTTTAAAAACGATGGGAGTTAATACGAGGTAACAGAAGGGTATAATAGGAAATTAGATTAAAAGTAGTTTTCAAAAGTTAATAAGAACATTCACAGCCCGTTTATATATTTATGTGAATGTATTTTCTATATTATATGGTATGGTTATAAGTGGTTGTGAGTGAAGGATATATGAAATTTACTGTTCAATCTATATTTTGGGAAAACACTGTTCAAAACCCTAAAATGTTTTTAATATATTTTAAGTGGTTGTGAGTGGAGGAGAGAGAAAAAGTAATGATAAGGTTGAGAATGAGAGAGAAGAGGTAGTGATTTTTAATGTAATTATATGGATAAAGATGAAAAATGAGTTGTGAATGCTCTAAGTAACCCCCTCCTTACTTTACAAAACCCCCTCCTTACTTCACAAAACCTATTTTTTTTTTACAAAAGTCAGTTGCAAAAGTACTTTTTACCAAACACTTTTTTTAAAGTCACCCTAAAATAAGCAATCCCAAACATGCCCGTACTATAATTTACTGTTGGTTAATACCAGGATAGTAAGACTTGCCAGGTTTTTACTATCACTTTTGCATGGAATTGTTGTGTCATGCTAAAAATTATGTTGTAGTAATGTATTCGGGTGCTTATTTCTGAATTTCTTGCAATTTTGTATTACTGTGTTTTCATGTAATGATGGATTGATGGTTTATGATCAAATTTGAAACTAAAAAGCAACTTGCTTGACATTTGGATTTTGGAAAATCAATAGTGGACTAAGATTTTGGGTATGTGTGCTAAATAAGTACTGGTTGTTTATCTTCGTTGTTGATTCACTTCGTTTGCAGCCTTTCTAGTTTCAAGAATGAAACATAATCTTGCTTGTGGGATTCAGTGATGATTGTGTCTGTACTTTTTCTTAATCAAGTGAAATTTTGTGAAACTAAGGCTACTAATATGCTTCAAGCTGTTTATTTAATGGAATTCATTATTTTGAGAACATTATAAAATGTTAGATCGTTGCTATTTTTTAGGACGTGTTATAGTTGACGAAGGATTTATGGTACAATCTTGTTATTAATATGGGTGTTCTTCTTGTTCATATAGGATTTCTTACACTACTTTATCACTTGTTCTTTCTATTGAGATTAAGATGTATATCCATTTTAAAAGGTTTGATTTAGTTTATACATCGTTTTGTTGCAGGGCAGTCAAATCTTCTAAAATCATCCATTTTAGTTATTGGAGCTGGGGGGTTGGGATCACCTGCTCTGTTATATCTAGCAGCCTGTGGCGTCGGTGAGATATTTGATCTTTTATTGTAGCCTTTCGTTATTTTCATCTCTTCACAAGTAGTTCTGAGCTGCTTGTTGCCCATAACTTGCCAACAGGATAGTAACATGTTATTGTTTTTAACCTCTTTACGCAAATGAAAATGGACATATGAGTGTAAATGGAATCTATTTAAGCCCTTGGATTAATAACTTTAGCCGAATCTTGACAGGTAAGTTAGGTATGGTGGATCATGATGTTGTTGAGCTAAACAATCTACACAGGCAGGTAGAAACATGTTCCCTTCATTTTGATATTTTCTATAATTTGGTGTCCATCATTTTGTGGTGGGTGTGCTTTGATTTGTGCTAGTAAAACCATGCCGATGTAATAACTTCATCAATATTTCAGATCATCCATGGTGAAGCCTACATAGGTCGGTCTAAAGTAGAATCTGCTGCTGCAGCTTGTCGTTCGTATGTTGTTTACTTTCTCCTTTCTTATCAAGTCTAGGCATCTAGCAAAGAATATGTTTTTAATACTTCTATTAATATCAAGTTTGTGCGTGACCAATTATCAATGTTTTGGTGTGTCACAGGATTAATTCAACCGTTGAAGTAGTTGAACACAAAGAAGCTTTACGCACATCCAATGCTTTGGAGATTGTGAGCAAGTATTCATCATACTTCGAACTTGACAACATAAATATAGACACTTTAGTCTTATTTTTTCAAACTTTTAATTAATTATTTTCTAGCAAAACTGTTCCATGAGTTCCATTGCTGTTAATTTTCTAGATACGACATCGTAGTAGATGCAACAGATAATGCACCCAGCCGATATTTGATCAGTGATTGCTGTGTTTTACTGGGAAAGGTGTGTTTCTTTCAAGATACTTTACATTTGAAGGCATATTAATTAAACATTTCCCAGCATTGACTTCTAATAAATATACTTGCAGCCTCTTGTATCAGGTGCTGCACTGGGTTTGGAAGGACAGGTACATATTGCAATACAATGAGTTTTTTATATGAATAAAGTCATGGAAATTGTATTATGGTTTACTTGTTTGCATATTTTTTATATAACTGCATTTCTTGTTCTTCAATTTACTTTTATAGCTTGCAGTTTATAATTACAATGGGGGGCCTTGCTATCGATGTCTTTTTCCAACCCCACCACCTACAACAGCGTGTCAGAGGTGTTCTGACAGTGGAGTTCTAGGTGTAGGCAAGTTAAATTTCTTTCTGATCTGTTCTAGATGACGATAACTTCATAGAGGTTATTTTTACACGATACGCCACCGAAGTTATCTATATATCAATACAACTTGTAAAAAGTACAATTTTACCCTCATTGTTCTCTTTTTTTTGTAATCAGAGGGTATAATGGTAAATTCAAAGATTTTAGTGGTGTATGGATAGTTTTAGTGGAGTAAAAATCCCCACTTTGTAAACGTATTCCCCTGCCATTCCAAGATTATTGTCCACATTACTATTTTAGTCTGTCCTTGACCACTTCTCAAAATGGATAGGTATAGTGTACTGTTATCCCCATATTACCCCTAAGATAGATGCAAGCTTACCAATTCAACTGAGAGTCTTAGTGGCAATGGTAAAATTGGCATTATATTAGCTAAAATTGGGATTAAGTGTACATGTCTTAAATGGAGTTTTCTTTGTGGACAATAATTTGGAGATGGAGGGAGCAACATCACGTGGAAGTTTGTTTTGTCTGTTTCTGTTGCCACATTGACACCTTTCTTTTCTACTAGTGAGTTACCCGTCTTCTTCATAATTAGAAGTGGCAAATTTGGCACATTTACTTTTTGATGGGTCAGTCTGGGTTTGTTTATGACTTTATTATAAATATTTCAGAACTAAAAACGTAGCTAAAAGATAAATGGGTCAATTGGGCTTAAAGTCACCCATAGTTGATTTTTAAAAGTAACTTAATTTTCTCTAGTTCTGTTTCCGGTAACATCCTTTTATTTACTCAAAAAAAAAAAAAAACTCAAAACTTTTCGAAAGTTTTGATAAAAAGCCTCAAGGCTCTTGCAAACTTCAATTTAAGGTACTCTGAACAGGTACCTGGTAAAAATGATTTGGTAGCTGGCTTGTAGGTAACTTTAATCATGCTGACTTTTCTGTGACATGGTGCTCATGTGGCACTTGGACTACCCTAGAACTTTTTGAATGTTTGTCTTTTTGTGACTTCAAAACTGAAAATTAAAATTGCGATACCGAAATACGAACCGGACTAAAGCTCGTCACTTTTTTGATGAGTTTGCTCTTACTGTAATAATATTGTTTTTGTAATCATAACTAACACCTTTTCATTTCTAAAAAAACTCTGGCAATAAATCCCTGTAAATTCTTTCCCCTGTGTTTTCTACATTAAGAAACTTCAAGTATAACTTAGAGACTCTATTTCAGTCTGTTTGCGTGTATCTCAAATTCAGACGGACTCAATTTTTTTTATTTTTTTGTTTTAAATATCACTTTTTATCTAATAATATGTCATCCTGCTATATCTGTACAGTTCCTGGTGTTATTGGTTGCCTTCAAGCCCTAGAGGCTATCAAATTGGCAAGTTTAGTTGGCGAGCCACTTTCTGGAAGAATGCTTCTTTTTGATGCATTATCAGCCAGAATTCGCATTGTAAGTTATGTTAAGCAGTTAAAAACTTGATTTCGTGTTATCTTTTATACATGAATATCTGATAATAAGGGGGGTCAAGATTTGAGGGCACGGGTTTGATATTGTTTTAGTAAGTTTGGTACAAGGGTATAGGTTTGAAGAAATGAGGTTGATACCCATTAACTTGGGTATCCTTTTTACCCACCTAAAGGATCAGGCTTTTATTAAACCCATATCCATAAGGATTTCAGAGTGCGGACCAAACAGCTCTTAACTTATCTATTTGGTAATTATTACTTATTCAGGTAAAGATTAGAGGAAGGTCATTACAGTGTGAAGCTTGCGGAGAAAATGCAACATTAACACGCCAACAATTTCAACAATTTGACTATGAGAATTTCACCCACTCACCACTATCTGCGGTTTGGTTTCTTATCTTATATCTTCCAAATTGTTTTGGTCCATAGATGTTCATTTTTATGGTCTTTGCTCAAGATTCATGTCAGCTATTTGCACCGCACTGCCCCTGCCTTTTATTAAAGCCACCAAAGGGGAAATGTCTTCAATGGGTCAAGTGGGTTAAAAGCTCTTAAAATCTTTTTTTAATGCAACCTCCAACATTGCTTATATTTAAAGATTCGGATTTTTAGTGAATTAATACTGTTTTTGTGACACAAATAACGATATGAATAAAAATGTTGGACAAAAACTTGTTTGCGGGTCAGCCCATCCCGATGCGTTTCATTTCTATCAATGCCAAAAGAATTAAAGTAACTTGTTTGTTGTTTCAACCCTAACCGTTTTGATCCGTTACCCAACCCAGCCCACCCATCTTGCCCCCTCTACCGTTTGCTTTATGGTCGAGGTTATATGTATTGTTTGAACGTATGGGGAAAATCACACATCCTTTCTCGCTTAATAAATTGATTCTAAAGACCTGAAAATTGCCAGATATTCAACTATTTCGGAACACACTGTCATTGTTAAAGATTTTCACTTGAGCTGAATGTTAGTAATGAGCTTTTGTCTTTATGAAACCTTAAAGAAAGTTTGTGTTCAACGATTAGAAACCATTAGAAAGAGCCAAAGAGGTTGGACTATTTTTCCAGAGAAGCCTTAGCTTTTTGCTAACATTAATGACTGCTAGCTATGAATGATTTGATATGGGTTACATTTTTTAGCTCTTGATTATAATTAACAATAGCAAAAAATGAAACGGGTCAGTTGGATCAAATGGGTTGAAACTTGAAACTACCCAAGGTGTATTTTACTATATAAAACCTCCTACGAGATAATGTATGTGGAAGCCACCCAAGTATTCAACTTTCTTTTATTATATTCTTTATTTATTCAAAAATATTTTTAATTATGGCCTAGTTATGTCGGATAACGAAAATGCCTGTAAAATTCGACAAGATAAGAATATTTTATAAGGTGTAAAATGTTACAGGTTTAAAATGTCACCTTTTCAAAAAAAATCAAGGGCATTTTCTTCATTCAGCATCCTTTTGGTTGTAATTGATATAATTAAACAAAAATAAGTACCTTGGGCTAGGAAGTTAACTTTATAGGACCACAAATTACTGGAGAATAAAACGAACCCATTTTAGCCATTCGATCACTTTGGTCACGAGCCGATGAGGAGGGATGGTTGTAATTCATGGAGGGGAACAGATTGTTGTTCTCTCTACCTTTGGGCGGTTATAAAATAGTTTCAATACATGGGTGTTCTTAATGAAAACAACTGCACACACATTCTCTCTTGAAATGATATAATCATACTTAAAAAGTTTTATTTTTCTTTTCCAAAAAGTGTTTTGTGTCTTCCACTCTTCCCGGACCCATTTCAACCTGCACAGATGTTTTACTCGTTTCAACTTATTACACTCCGCCATTCTGCCACATGTACTATCTGATTACTTACCATTTATTTTTGTAACTCAATTGTTTTCAGGCTCCTTTGAAGTTAAAATTGCTCACATCAGATTCTAGAATAAGCAGCAAGGAATACAACGATCTCATTGAAAATGGGTCGCCGCATGTCCTAATTGACGTACGACCATCCCATCATTACAAGATCATTTCCCTTCCCAAATCCATAAACATACCTCTTGCAAGTCTGGAATCGCGATTACCCGAGCTATCATCTGAACTGAAGTCTCTGCAAGAAAGCAATGGAACTCTGAATGGTTCAGATGTTGGTATTTATGTAGTCTGTAGAAGAGGAAATGATTCACAAAGGGCTGTTCAGTTGCTTCATAAGAAGGGGTTTACTTCTGCGAAGGATATTGTTGGCGGGTTGGAATCATGGGCGCGTGATGTGGACCAGAGATTCCCGACTTACTAGTATGTTTTGACCAAAGAGAATTGTGTGTTAATCTGTCATCATGAATCGAGTTCTTGTAACTTTAATCGTGTTTACCATATGAATTTAAAGGTGTCAAACGAGTCAGAGTGTCTGTGCGTCAACCTTTTGAGAACCACCCGCCTTTGGCATGGCTTAAAGTTACCGGCTTTGATGTAATCGTGTTGAATGGTGTAACACGCCTGGCGAGTTCATTTCGCTAGATCATGTTGATTGCTAAAATTGGTCTAAAAAATCGTATACAAACGCTAATAAAATTTATAAAATCTTTATAAATGCTTGATATTATTATGTATGGATATATGTACATCGACTTAGAATCATATAGCAATCAAGAATTAAGATCTACAATATCACAAGATGTCTTGAAGACTAGTGATCTTAAAAAGTAAAATCAACACGACTTTATGCAACAATGGAAGTAAAGTTCCAATCAACACAAAGTGATAAAAAACAAACAAAAAACTTATGAATTTATAAACACAAGGGTTAGATGCATCATCAAAGTATGTTTAAGCATATGGTACACTTCGTGAAAAGGGCACCTGTGAGTCTAGGCGTCTAGCTCGCACACACAAGTCACGGGGAACACCACTCCCCCCATTCCGTGAGTGGGCTGCAAGTGGCTCACGCGCGTGTGTTCATGCATGTGAGAAGTGTGAAACAAGAAAACTAATACATTCACTCTCGCACTCACTAGCACACTTCTCTCTTCATGTGAGCGGCAAGCGAGAGTTAATGTGGCCTTGATTCTTACTCATGTGAGTATATCACGTAGCCTACGCATATGAAAATCATTATCTTTAATCATATCCGTATTAAAAAATTTACCCTTTTATATGACATGGGTATTTAGAACCATATTTGTAATGGATTTGAGACCTGTAATAATGGTATGTTTTCAAGAAAAAATTTATACAAAAAGCATATTGTTTTTATTATTATTTCTTTTTAATAAAATAGCAGCTTTATTTTTCTAAAATACTCCAAAAGCAAAAGGTTACAAAAATAAAAATAACCAATTACCCTTTATTGAAATACCCAAGTCACCATTTATATAGAACGATAAATTTTCAAGTTTAGTTTATTAAAAATAATAATTTTAATATGATACATGTATTTATGTAAAATACATTTCGATAATAAAGAAGGAAAAGTGCATAAAAAGTGTGTCAAATTTTATGATATGTAGCGTACTTTTAGAGCTTACATTTAATTTTCATCACCCTTCAAACTTTTTGCATGAAAATATTTTCAATTTTACATCTTTTTATATTTCTAAAAGTTGGTTATATCAAAAGTAAATTTTAAAACTTAATACTTGAACTTGGATGGATATCCATGCACTTTAAAGTTTGAACTCCTAGTTCAAATTTCATTGTTCAAAACTTCAAAAATCAATTTATTAAAAAACTTAAAACACTCATGAGAAGACATATAGCACAAATGATGTCTTGAAAGCTCATCATATGTCCACTTGGTCCAAAATTTAAAGCACAAATGAATGCAATTCACATCCATATGAAAAACAGAACTACTAAATCCTTGATTGGTCTGATTCATGCTTCTTTCATGCCAACATTATTCCTACAATCTTCAAAACTTGAATCATCACCAACCAAGAAGTAAGAGCTTTAGCAAAGCCATTCGAATAAAGAGTCCATTTTTCGCTTGTCTGAAGTATGCAGCTCTTGGATCCTCATCTACTTCCACTGTGATCTACGTATGATCAAAACGACGATTCTCAGTTTTTTTGCATAATAAATAATCAATCAAACTCTTTCTTATATATGTTGGGCTAGGGACCAAAATGGGCAGGTTAGGTAACGGTTTCAGTCAAAACAGAAAATTTCTGTTACGATTAAGATGGCCGGGTGGACCTGCAAACATCCTTTGTTACTTTTTCTTGATTTTATAACTAATTAATGTATTATATAAGCTTATGGAAAATATGTTACAAAAATACCAGTACAATATTTCTGGATAAAAGTGAGTTAAGAGGTTGTAAGCATTTAAATACACTACGGTTCACTTTAACCTTTTCGACTCAATGACATGATATATTAACTAAATGTTTAGAATCAGCCATCTATTAAGAAGTCAAATATAACATGATTCAACCCATTTATAGCGAAATGGACTCAAATCACCAACTCTACAATCTACACGAAAAGTAGTAGCTGGTTAGGACCACAACCAATCAGGGGTGGACCTACTCCTAGCTCGTACGTTGATATGCACGTGCACACTGAAACAAATGTTTTTATTTCTTTGTAATGCAAAAATTAAACTGAAAATCAAAATTTGTGAATGCAATGCATACCCAAATTTATGTTCAGATTTATTTTCATATTATCCTTATAAAAGTTTAAGATACCGTATATACAATTCCAAAACACCAAAAACAAAACTAAATAAAACAAATACCGTTTGTTTTGATCAATAAACCACAAGGAAAACATTGTTTTGAGTATGAATCATCTCAAAGCATATGCTCTCTTCATTTTATATTAAGCTAAACACTTTCTTATACGTAATTAATTTTTATTTTATTTACTTTGGAATGAGTAAACCTGATATTCTCAGTGTTTTGAAAGGCTATATATATGATATTAAGAAACTTAAAAGGATATATTTGAAAATTGATAGAGAAAGATATGAAATGGCCTGGTATATTTATGACGAGTCAGGTTTACGCTTACCTCATCAAGCCTTGGAAGAGGATGCATGACCACTGCATGCTTTTGCATGACACTCAAGACATCACGATTGACAATGTATTTGCCACGAGCTTCATCATAAAGATCAATTCTTTCCCCAAACCGCTCTCGTTGAATGCGAGTTTGATACACAACATCACATTTGGATGCCACTTCCATTAGATCAGCACTTTCTTCCCATTTGATTCCTTTTGATGTTAAGTACTCCTTAATGTCTTCCTATGATCCCATTTTTAAACAAGGAAAACATATAAATAAGCACATTATTCAAGAAGCTAGAAAATATTGCAAGAGAAGGTGGGAGCAAGTTGGGGTACTTTATGGTACAGGTCAAGCGATTGTGTTGACCATGAACACTTATATTTTATGACTAATTGTCGTGTCAATACAATTAAGAAAAATATATTATTTCAATATAAATAGAGATCAGATGACTTTGTACCAATCTGATTATTTTTACCAACTTCCTTTTCAAATAGTTTTTTATATAACCCGTTCGACCATCATGAAACATGACCCAAATCAACCCATTCATAAGTAAACGGGTTGAAATTGCCACATCTAAATATAGACCTTGTTAAGCTAGTACTTATCATGCACTTTTTGTTGTATATGGTAGCATGATTTGAACTTTGTAGAATATGTGAGGTAGATAGGTTAAAGATTTATTTTCATTTAAGGTATACCCATTTAATGCCTAGCCCTCTTATTATAAAATGGACAATGTATATGGATATAGAAATATTTTTGAATCTTGCAGCCATTATTGTGTATGTGATTATTGACCGAAACATAACAAAAAGACCTTGACCTTTAAGTCAAAAGCTCAAACCTTTGACCACCATTGACTTTCAAAAAATCTATGATCTATTGAGTGCATACCTTCATCTTTACAACTTCTGGAGAAACAAAGTAGATTTTCACATCATTGTATTTTGCTAAAAGATATGCAAGGGATCGAACGGTCCGTCCATTAGCAAGATCCCCTACTAGACCAACTTTGATTCCATCCAACTTTCCTATCTCTCTTTCAATAGTGTACACATCAAGAAGAGCCTACGTACATTTATCACCAACTAGCATCAAAATGAGTAATCCAAATATAAGGAGCAATGTATGTGGATTCTGATGATTTAATCGAAAGAAAAAAAAGAAAAGTCTAGAAATGCAAAGTGCCCAAAAAAATCAGAAATCTCTTAGAAGGGCAATAATGAGTTCCTGATATAAGAAGACATTCATGATATCATTGTTCCTTTCACCGCCAATCAAACAAACAAACATACCCAGTGAAATCCTACGCAACAAGTACAATCTGTGGAGGGTGAGATGAGGACAAACCTTACTCACCAATCAAATTCCTCGCTTTCATTCAATTTCTATCCAAATTATTTTGTTGACATCATCTGGTAAAATGTTCAATTTGCCCCCCACAACTTCTATGAACACACCCTTAGATAGGTTTAAGTAAGATTCCTTTTGAAACTACCCAAATCTATACACATGTCATTTCTCATATCCTTCATATCTTATGCTTTTATTTTCAAATAAAATACATATACAATGTATTTCTTGATAACAATTACATAACGATTTTTCAATTTTATATTTGCTTTTGAAACGAACATACGATAGAAATCAAGTTTATATCCTTTGGTGTTTGTCATAATGAAATGTAATAACAATTTTTTTCATAAAAAGATCTCTTGATTTCCAGAATCTACCTGAGTAGGATGCTGTCCAGGTCCATCACCAGCATTAATAACTGGAATATTAGCTGTCAAGGCTGCTCTTCTAGCAGCACCACTTTCAAAATGCCTCATCACAATTATATCCGAATACCCTTCAACTGTCCTTATTGTATCTGCAAAAGTATCAAACCAAAATTATTTGTAAGATATAGAGGTGTCAGTTTAGATCATTTACTAATTAGTGGATTGATTTGATTTGTGTTTTTCTATTTTTATCTCTAACGGGTCTAGCAAAAATTAGCTAAAAGGGGACGGCTGGGTTGAAAGTCGTCCAGCTTATTTTAATGCATTCATGTGTACAACTTCCTAACATTTAAAGCCTTTTGAATATTATTATCATAATAGTCTTGTTTTTGTAAGGATAGTTAACACACTATCTGTAAAGATTCTAAATAATGAACGAAAATATATAACCTTTGAGGGGTTCATTAGGGTTGTAAATTATCTCAAACAGGTAAAATGAAAACATTAGCTAAAAGGGAAACAAGTGGAGTGGGTTGAAAGTTGTCAAAAGTCAAAGTTTAATGCATACAACCTTTCAAATAGGTTTACTCGAGATTTTATGTTGTTATTATGATAATATTGTATTTGTATTCATAATTAGGTCATTAGTTATTTATTAGAAAAAATATAAGAAAGGAAAAGTGTGTGGGTAGCCAACCTAACCCAAACTAAAAGATGATCAACTTCAACTGACCTGCCCGTCTTGCCACCTCAGATTATAAAATAATAAAAAACAATAAAAAAAGCAGCTAGACAGGGAATAAGTCAAACAGATTGAAACTTGAAAGTTTTCCAACATCTGCCTACACAGCATGTCAACATCCTAACTTAATTTATTCAACTATTCTGGTTATCATTAAAATAAAATTGTATTTGTATTCACAGTAACAATTTACAAGAAAAGAACTTATAACCAGACATGGAGGTGTAGGCGGGCAACACAACCTGACTCCCGACGATCCCCTACTAAAAGATGCCATTCCAACCTGAATTGTTTTTATCCTTTACCTGACTCACGCATTTTTTTCGCTTAATTAAAAAATTAGCTGAAAACATAACACATCTGGATGCCTGGATGTCTATTCTTTTTTTAATTCACACAAACCCCTAACTCGTTTATTTGAAGATTCATATTATAATTGTAATAATATTGTTTCTCACTTCCTGTCATAATCAACATACTAAATATCTATAAGAAGTACTAATAAATGACCCACTACAACCCAAACCTGTTTTGACTCATCACCCAAACCCAAAAACCACTTAAGTTTTACCTTCAAGTGTCTCTCCTTTTGCAGCAGATGAAAACTCGCGTGCATTTTCTGTTGTCAAGACTTCACCACCCAACCGTTTCATTGCTGACTCAAACGAAAGCCTGGTTCTTGTTGAAGGCTCATAAAAAAGAGTAGCCATCAAAAAACCTTTTAGAATCTGATTTCCGCGTGACTTTTTCTCAATTGTTTCCATTTCACGCGCCACTTCAAATATAGCACTCAAAATCTCTCTATCAAACTGCTGTGCTTCAATTACATCATCAAGTTGAAACAACTCCCCTTTCAAGAAAGCACGGTCAAACTCAAAATCTAGTGCCATACATTTGAGCCTGCTTCCAGTTTGTTTCCCCGTCAACGAATTACGCCAGGTCAGCTTCGAATGAGACACGTCAGCAGAAATGCAGTTTTTCTTGAATTCACTTGGTCTTTTGCATACAAATTCATGATTTTGCAGGGTCTCACGCAACGTACATGTAGAAAACGCACAAGATGACATTGCCTCAACTGAATTTCACCTGAATAAGTGAACAGTGTTTTCGATAAACTCGTAAACTTGTGATTAAGTGCATATTTATAAACTTACAACTATTGTTTCTCTTGAAGGTATACAAAACAATGAAACAAATGAACAATGAAAAGGATAAAAGAATATGCATATAGGTTTTTATGTCACACCTAGTATTTCCCAAATGTAACCCCATACAAAACACCAAAATCAAGTAATCAACATACCAAACCGTCAAAGTCGCAAAAGATTCCATTCAGACATGTATTTAGGGGTGTTAATGCATTGACTTCGTACTATCTCGTTGACTCATTTGACTTCAAGAGTCAAACTTAAAGCTAATCTACTCATTTCTGACCACAATAAGAATCAATTTCATCACTGAAAAGTGAAAACCAAAGTCTCCTCAATAACAATCTTCACAAAAGCTTGTAACTTGTAATCATCTCTAAATGAGGGATTTTAATTGCTACATAAGAAGTTCGATTCAAAGCATCATGAATGAAATTTCAAGATAAATCAAACAGAACAACAGTGACAGACGTAAATACGTATGAACAATGAGAACAACAACGAGACTGAAGGTGAGAAATTACCTCTGAAAATTGATTTGTGATTTGAAGAGGAATAAAGTAGAGAATAAGTGAGCTACTATGGAGAATTAGGGCAAATATACAAGAATATATTGGATAGGGTAAAAACCTTTACATATATATGTGTGTGGGGTGGGGTTAGAATGACATAGAGCCGTTTGAACTTTGAAGTTACAATAATCAAATTTACATAATAATTCATAGAATTCTCTTAAATTAAAATTAGAAGTTAAAAAGTTTTACATTCAAAAATTTTGTTTGGTAGGTTATCAATGTTTTTCAAATCGGACTGGACAGCGAACTGGTTTCGTTACAAGTTCACTGGTTCGACCGGTTTGACCGGTCTGATCGGATAATTAGGGGTGTTCAAAAATATCCGAATCCGAAACAGAAATATCTGAAAATCCGAAATTCGGATATCCGAAATTTCAGATTCGGATATTGATTTTGAGAATTTTTGATATTTCGGAGGATATCTGAAATATCCGAAATATTTTTATAAAAATTAAATAATATTATATGTTAATTAAATATTTCGGATATTTTTAGATATTTCGGATATTTTATAAAAACTTTGGATATCCGAAAAAAATTCAATAAAAATTATTATATTTTTAATTTAAATAATACAAACTTTTTTAAATTCGAATATCCGAACAGATATCTAAATCCGAATCCGAAATTTCGGATATCTGAATTTGAACACTGCTACGAATTATATATTATAATCAATAATATAATTAAGAAGTACACCAAATAAAAACATTTGCAAAATAAAGATTTGTTTCTATAAAAATACTACATCCTTTTCTGTTTTTCACAATATTTTACAATAATAAGCATATAATTTGTTTAATCATTTTCTGTTTTTCACAATATTTTAATATACAGACACCTCACATTATAAATTATACGCTTCGTATGGCACCATACGGGACGTATAGGGTCAAAAACACTGAAAACGAGAAAAATTCAGGAGGGGCTGTCAGAGGCCTATACCCCATATGCCTGATACGACCCCCTATATGACACATATAGGGCTATACGACACGTATAGCAAATTTTAACACTGACTACGAGAAGAAATTCAGGGGGATGCCAAAGGGTTATACACCTCGTATAGGGCTATACAAACCACCTATACGACGTGTATGGTGCCATACGACCCGTATAGAAATATGGGGTGTAAATTTATAATTTTGGGATGTTTAAATATCCCAACCTTTTTTTTATTTGCTTGATTATCTTTATTCTATTTCATTTAAATAAGAACCTTTATGATAATATGAGGAAGGAGAAGTGCAGAACGGAGAAGTCAAGAGGAAGGAGAAGAAGTCGAGAGGTAGAAGATCTTAAACTTCTTAAGCACCGATGCAAGACTTGACGTTCATATGGGTTTGTTATTTTGACTTTTAAGAAAACGAGAATAGAGTACCATTGATCCAACCGGAAGTTCGCTGAATCCCAATCCGGCCTGAAACTCGGGATCAACCAGCCAGTTCTCACACGATAAAACGATTTGATGTTGCTCAGTTCGCTACACCCTCTGATTCCCTATTGGACCGGCCTGTCCGAATGGACCTTCACAACATTGTTGGTTACCATATTGAATTAGAATTAGAAACTTTTTCTCACATTCATTGGAATTCACTTTCCTTTAACATTCCAATTCCACTAAAAATTTAACATTCAAACACTTTATCAATTTTATTGGTATGCTTCTCAACAGCAATTGGCATTTCTTTTTATTAATTAGTTTGTACCGATCATTTTAGGTGATGTGTTGTTTATTAAACTAATTCTCACTCTGTCATAGGTTGCTTAGTTCAATAACAGTTTCTTTATATGACGTAACATATGAAAATAACATAACATTAACAGTAATGTAGATTTGTGGTTGACTCTTTAAAACTTTGTAAAATTATTTTACATAAGCTAATTCAAAAAAGCAAGACTTTTGAGGCTCATATTTGGGTTAACTCAAGCTTGAGAATCTTAGTTCTTCGGTGTTTATTGGTTTTCATTGTGGACGTGTTTGAATGATTCATTTAGGTGAACAAATTATTATGTGGCATTCGGTTTAATAAAGGTTTTCAAGTTGATGTGTTTAGTTTCAGTCTTATGTAGTAGTTTAGGTGGAACTTAATATGACTTTATATGTGTGTATAAAAATATACTTTAGGCATGCTTGAAATTTGTTGTTTGAATACTTTATGGTGTTTGATCCCAATTTTACTTGTTTAATTGTTATCTCAAACAGTAAGCTACATGGTAGAGCATTAATTGTTGGTCGTAGTTCATTTGGAATGTAACTTCAGAAAATATTATGTTACCTCTTCGAAATAGCAATATTTTGTATTTGTGGAGATGATAAGTTGGGTAACGGGTCATAGTACATAAAAAATTATACAAACATAACATGTTAATTGAGGTTAACAAATTAATATAAACTTGATTACTATACATCAATTTGTAGTATACATGTGTTTTGAGTGCATGATGAATTATGTATGTTTCTTTTATACAGTCGTATAATATTACACAAGTCTATAAACTAGTTACTGAACCAAATGAACATTGTTGGGTACAACTGTTTATGCGATGGGGATAACCTGTGCTTGCATCTTTGGTTCTTTTAATGTCCATGTTTTGTTTTAGAAAGAGAAGGACACTAGTTTCATGGGTTACCGGAAGCGATCGTTTTTAGCTTTTGCTTACCTCTGCCAACTATGTCGTCGGTCACCTCCTCCCTCTCACAATACCACCGACGGTGTTGTGGCGCCACGATGCCATGTGTACAACCTGTCGTTGCATGCTTGGTTCTTTAAATGTGTGTTTTTGGTATAGAGAGAGATAAAGAGAAGGTGGTAATTTTTATATATCGGCTTCAATGGTTTTAGGGTTCAAGTTCCATCCTTCGCCTGTGTCGTTGGTCACCTCCTCCCTCTCATAGGACCATCGACGGCACTATTGTCTCATCATTCTTTGGATATTGTTGTTGCTCTCGCCGGTATTGTTACTTTTGGGGGACGTTTCCTAGAGTCGACGACGAGGTTGTTGTTTGTTGTAGGTGACCTAATGTTGCCTTGGTGGCCTCCGCCCATCAATATCGTCAAAAATCAGTAACGATTTGGGGATTTTTTCGGGCCGCAAACCACAACCCGACCCATACTCTGCCTTCCAATTTGGTTATGTTTTAGGGCTTCAAATGACTTGTATCTTGGGGTTTCTTACCGAAGACCTGCCTTAATTGTTGATTTGGGTCAATGACGATAAATTTGGGGGGGGGGGGGGGTTTGTAACGCTCGCCTTCCAGGACACACATTGGGGAGTGTTCCGCATCAGATATACAAAACATATAGTAATTAAAGAATTCACAGCGGAAAGTCTAATTTGATTAACATCATAGCATACTGGACATTTGTCATAATAGATATATAATACATTACATTAATTTAACTATACAGATATCCAAGTCTTTAATAGCGCTCTAGACCTCTATTTCCTTATAAGCTAGCCTGTAATCTTCAATTACTGCAATCACTTGGCATCTAAGATGTGTGCCCATAAAAATAAAACATTTAGAACTCAACATAAAACTTGTGAGTTCTTGAACATAACATTCTTCAAAATTCAAAACATATTATTATTGACTATTACATCAAGCAGATACAATCATGACAAACAAATAGAAACAGAGTAAGCACAATATACGATTATTATGTACGTTTAATTGTCTACAATAATAAACGTGAAAATCACAAGCGTTATTACTCAAATTATTTGTATTGATTTATATCGTCAATGGTTCATTGTTCTGTATGATACAAATTCAGCTTGGCTCATGTTTATTAAACCTCTATGTTCTCCTTTTCTTTTCTTCTTGTTATATACACTTAGATTTATAAAATCATCGGTATAAAAATCAAAGTTTATATTTTAATAATTTTATTTACTCTTAACTACAAATAATAAAACAATACATAAAGTTATTAAAATTTATACATGTTACGAATTAATCTTTAAACACGTCCCACATAATCCACCACGTACACTTGCTTGGTGGTTTAGTGACCACGTAGTATAAATATAAAGGGTATCACGTGTACAATTTTATGCCTCAAGGGCTAACATGTTAAAATTTATTAACCTGTAATGCTACTTAAACAGAGCAAAATAATTTAATAAAATGGTCCCTTAACATATTTAAATTTCAACTTAAGTCCATATCACCCTTTGTTAGTTGTTACTATCTGTCACTTAACATAATCAACTTTATTTTCAATAACAACTAGTATTAAGCCCCCCGCGTTGCCGGGGGTGTAAACCATACCAAGTAGGACCAAAGACACACCACCGTTAGCCACCACCGACCGAAACGTAGAACCAATGACACACCACCGTTAAGCGAAACGTAAAACATATAAAACAATAACTAAGTCGATCTTGGACCAGCGCGTTACGACGGAGCCATTAAACGTGGAAAAAATAAGCTCAAAAACGTTGAACCACACACGCACAATGCAACGTGTTAACTCGTAAAATGTAGACCGAAACGTAAAACAAATTTTTTTTATTAAAAAAAGTATAGAGACCAAATTTAAAAGTAAAAAATTATTTGGGTTCAATTGTAAAATATGTAAAAGTGTTGTGTTAAAATGAAAAAGTTAAAATATTAAAGAGAATAAGACAAAACTTGGTTACAACTTTAAAGCATGTTGTACAACGCATAATGAATAATAAGGTTGGTAATTAGTATATATAATTTATATATAAACTTGGTTACAACGTTCATCCAGCAGTCTAGCCTTCAGGTAGAAGTAAGACTTTTTGCAAGTCAGGCGTCTTTCTCTGAACGGTCTCTCTTGCAGTCTAGCTTTCACGTAGAAGTAAGACTTGACATTGTCTCACCTTCATGATACCCATTATTTTAGTGATACCTTACTGACTGTTTTTTTATCTTATGTCGTTAAAAACTTTTTAAATACCATATAAACACATTTTAATAATTAGATATTATATTGAGTTTTATTTTATATCATCCGAAACACAATTGAAAATAAAGTCATCCTATCACTATCACAACTACTTTTAAAAATATTAAAAAATATTAAAAATATACCAATCCACAATAATATTTTTTTTTCTTCACTCACAACCACTAAAAATCATTCTATATAATATACCACATACACTCACATATTTTTATGATCACCAAAAGTAAAATAAAATAAAGTTAAGCTTCATTATTGTCTTTAACTATAAGTACAGGGACTATATATGTAGTTTCATGAAAGTAAACAAAGAAGCAAATCATAGTTCATAAGGTGAAACCATTTCTTCTAAACCCTGTGGTTTGCAATGGGGGTTTTAGGAGTCACAAGAAGGAGATTTGATGCATTTTTTCATGTCAAAAACATAATTAATAGAAGAATTTCATGTGATTATACACAAATCAGAGGATTATCATCAGATTACTCGAACAACGGTTCGATTTTGCCGGTTTTGATCGTCGGAGCCGGTCCGGTCGGGCTTGTTCTCTCTGTTCTTCTCACCAAATTAGGTATATGTTTGCGATTCAAGTGTGTTTGATTGATGTTTTTCGTTTGTGTTAGTGTTTATGCGTATGAGATTAGAGGAGCATTTTGATCGCAAGTTTTGTACTTACGTATTGAGTGTTGTTGATTGTGCTCATGACTATATGCTGAAATTGGAGAATATTGGTTGAATATTTTGATCTGTAGTAACATGTATGAATCTTAATCATCTAGAGGTTGAATTAGCTGTGATGTTTGATGGATTTTTATTTTAATTCATGGTTACCAAATTAGGTATGTTTTAGCAATGCAAGGGTGTTCGATTGATGTTTTTCGTTTATGTTAGTGTTGATGAGTATGAGATTAGAGAATAATTTGATCGCAAGTTTTCTGTTACAGATTGACTGTTGTTGATTGTGATCATCAGAATATGCTGAAAAATTGGGAAATATGAATCTGATCATTACTAACATACATGAATCCTAATCGTGCAGGGGTTGAATTAGCCATGATCTTTGATGAATTTTCATTTTAAATGCAATAATTTTCTTTTTATTTGAGCTAACATGCCTAGTTTTTTTAATCTTCTTTTAGGTATCAAATGTGCAGTTGTGGAAAGGAACATGGCATTCTCCAAACACCCACAAGCACATTTTATCAACAATAGATCTATGGAGGTTTGTTGTTTATGCTAATTAAGTATTTAAATAGTCAATTAAAGAAGTGAAAGCATCATTAAACATATGTACTTTGTTTTGATGTAGATTTACTTGTCAGGTTTTTCGCAAATTAGACGGCTTAGCAGAGGAAATTCAAAGGTCTCAACCGCCTGTAGAACTTTGGAGGAAGTTTATATACTGCACATCACTGACTGGCTCTATTATAGGGACGGTAGACCATATGCAAACTCAAGGTAAGGCTTTCCAAATAATTCTATCAATTATCAGTTAGTGCAGCTTACCGTTGATATTTTTATTGTACTGTTGTTAACATAGGGTGATATTCAGAAAGTAAATATTTATTTGGCATATATGATTTACTAATATTTTCCTACACATTTACCCTTAATGAGCTGTAGTAATATCATATGAAAATAAACTGGTTAGGTGACATTTTATGGGCTTGAAAGTAGGACTAATGGGAAAAGAGTGATTGGGACATGTTAATGGTTAAATAAAAACTTTTAGGCATATAGTAGCCAGAATTTATTGTACCTCATTGGATATGGGATTATGGGGTCAAACAAGTATTTTACAAGTGCTTTACTTATAAACTTCAGTTTTCTTATAACATAAAACAATAATAAGTTAGTTGGTCGTTGTTTCTTTGTTAACGTATGACTTGTTTCGTAGAAGTGGCGGTTTTGACCCATTTACTTCTGAACATGTCAATAGTTATTTCTAATGGATGAAATGGGTTGAAAGCTGCACGAAGTATATTTATAATGCATACACCCTACTAAATCGCCCACTTTAAAATTTTGATTATTACTATAGTAGTATGTTTTTGGAAGAATATATAACTCACAATATACTTAAAATTTGGACAAGTGCTACAGTTCAACTCAACACAAACAGAAATTACCTCTGTTGACCTGAACCCATTTGGACCTGTTACCCTTCTTGCACATGCTGCCACCTCTTCATGTTAGTATGATGATTTGTCAAGTGCTAATTGTTCTCTCATGTGTAGATTTTGACCAGATTGTCAGCCCAGTATCCGTGGCCCATTTCTCACAATACAAACTTAACGCGTTGCTAATTAAACAACTTGAAGCCATTGGATTCAAGATTCGTGATCATGAGGGGTTGAATCAGAGACACCTTGCGGAAAGAGAGATACTGATGGGGCACAATTGTATATCAATTGAACCCACTGATAACTTTATTAATGTAACCACAACTTCTGTTAAGGAGGGGAAGCACATAGAGAATCAGATCCCGTGTAGCTTCCTAGTTGGTGCTGATGGGGCAGGAAGTACAGTCAGAAATCTGGTTGGAATAGGAATGAGAGGTGAACAAGACATTCAAAAGCTTGTTAGTGTTCATTTTTTAAGTCAAGAACTTGGGCAGTATTTAATGTATGAGAAACCTGGCATGCTGTTTTTTATTTTTAATCCTGGGGCCATTGGGGTTCTTGTTGCTCATGATTTGAAGCAAGGAGAATTTATATTGCAGGTCCTGGAATTCTGTCTTTTTTATTTTTCATTCTTCTTTGAAGGTTTTCTAGTTTATTATGCAATGGTCTAAAACATGGTATTTGTTTCTATGATATTCGTCTACAGATGCCGTTCTATCCACCACAACAGAAGTTTGAGGATTTCACATCTGAGGTACCCTTTTCCCTTTATGGTAATAGTTACTCTTTGCATGATATTAAGTAGATTTCTAATCGAAAGACATACACCCCTTAAACTTTTTAAACTTGGACAATTTCAACCTATTTTCCATTTAATCAAAGTGAACTCCATAACTCTCAAGTGGAAGATGGGGGGGTCATGCGTAGGGTAACAGGTGAAAGTGGGAGTGGGTTGAAATGGGTTGTTTCTTATTGCAGGTTGAAACCGACAATTTTGTGTTGGCTTGACTCACAAACACTTTTGTCCAGTATTTTAGTTTCTTTAATAAATAATTTTATTAAATTTTGAATAAACGATCTATTAGGTGGCCGCATGCATTAAAAGAGACTTTGGACTGCTTCCAACCTTTTTTATGTGTTTCCTTTTTAGCTGATTTTTTCATATATGATCTGTTTAAGATGACACACAATCCAAATGGACCATGTCATAAGTAAATGGATAAAAATTGCAACTTCTTTTTTGAACCCTAATAATTAGTCCACTATAAATCCAAAACTGTTGAGGTTCTAGCTCAAAGTAATAAAAGGTTGCCATTTTGCAATTTAATAAAGCATCTACTAATCTTTCTCACTTGTCTAAAATGGGATATATGGTGTCGCAACCTTTTTACCAATACTAAATACTAGAATTATTAGTCTGTTGTGCATGTAATTGCAACTTGCAAATATATATTTCCTGAAACATCTTCTACTTGTAGACATGTAAGAGGTTAATCTTCAAATTAGTAGGCCGTGAGCTGGCAGACATTAATGTGGCAGACATAAAGCCATGGGTGATGCATGCTGAAGTTGCTGAGAAGTATCTTGCCTGTGAGAACCGTATTATACTAGCTGGTGATGCCGCTCATCGGTTTCCTCCAGCTGGTGGTTTTGGTAAGTAGATTTCATTCTTTTTTCTTCTGAAAATATAGGTAATATTCCTTGCAAATCCAAGGGATTTTGTTCTTTAGCTGGTTCTATTGTTTCTAATATGCAGTCAATTGGGTGGTAACATGTTAAGATTCCTTAAATCATAACTAGAAATAACTGAAGTCTCAATCCTCATAAATTTGGAGGCGGCCTCTAGAAGGTTAGGAGTAGAGGTGCTTAAAATAACCAAAGCCTTATACCAACCCGAAACTGGCCAAAAGAACCTGGTCCTACCGGGCCTGGTTTTGGGCCAGTTAAGCGTTTTGGTCCATAATCAGTCCTTGGATCTGAAGACAAAGCCTGCAAAATGCATCTTTTAAATGAATAGATTAGATACAATTTTTATTTGTACTGCATATTTGCAGACAATATTTTTGACCTTTTCATTTAAATAAAATATTTTTGAGGTATTGTTTAAAGAAAAGTGCTTAATAATATTACATTAATCATTGTCAAACTATATTGTAAATTAAACACCGTCAAATTATATTGGTAATAAAACATTGTCAAATTATACCAAAACCTCGGGAAAAAAGTAAAACATAGTTATTAACCAAATAGACAAATCAACAATCACAGTTTATGAAAATTCCAGGCCCAGTTAGGATTGGTTGCGTCTACTGAGCCTGGATTGCTCTTTCTTTTGGATCCCTGAATCTATTTTTTATTCATTTCTCAGACTACAGTATATTGTAATCACAGTCCTAGCAAGATTGGATTTGTAATTTTGTATTAAAGTTATAAATATTCCATTTTGCTGTAAGGCTATAGGCATCAATTTTCTTTGCATATTATCTACTTCATATTGCCATCCAATAAAGGCATTCTTTTAGTTGTATCAGTTGAATATAACTCATTTACTTAATATTTTGGGATAATGTTTGTGGAGGCCACTCATGTATTTTTTTTTGTTGTTAAGATTTATAGGCCACCCAAGTATGTATCTGGATTCTTTTACTCCAAATTTTGTTAAAACATGTCTGATGACACAAATGCTCTTAAAAATTTGGAAAGACAACAATACCCTTGTAATTCTATCAAAAACAACAATTTGATGTAAAATTCCAGAGTGAATATGTCATTTTACAATATTTTGGCATGTTTTTGCTCTTATTTGTCATAAACGAAACCAAATAAGTACTTGGGTGACATAGTTGGGCGGCATTCACATACACTATTAATAATATTTTCTTATGTTATGTTTTGGATTGTGGGTTCTAACATGTGGAAATATCAACTGATAAACTCTTAATTAATGCAGGGATGAATACTGGGATTCAAGATGCTCATAACCTTGCATGGAAACTGGCTGCAATCATCAAGGGTATTGCTCCAATGTCTATTCTTCCCACTTATGAGATGGAGCGTAAGCCGGTACTATTTTTATTTTATTTTATTTCTTTTAGTATAAAAGTATCTTTCTTTTCATTCATGTTTTTGTCCCTGTAGTTCTTCTATCCCATGAAAATTGCAGTAGTTGATTTCACGCTCTTTTAGTAGAAAGCTATATGTCAAATATCTAAATACCTGAATAAAGAGAAGTAAAGTAACCTTGTGTATTCAAATCAGTACTTCTAGCTTACTTGTAATTATCATAATGGTTAAATAGATAAATCTGTAATCTAGAATCTTGCCAAAATGTAGTGGTGGCAACTTCAACCCACTTACTCATGAATAGAACAATGTGAGTTGTTTTAATCTCAAACGGGTCAAGTAAGACATTTAGCTAAAAAGGAAATGTGTTGATCGTCTACTCGAAGTGTTTTTTGAATGCTGCCACTTCCTAGATTGCTTTATTAATTTTTTTGTAATAACATTTTTTAACCCATGCGTTATTATTGTAATAAGATTTAACCAATATTTAATGCCTAGGTCTTTTGATAAAAAGGTTAAAAATGGACGCCACATAGGCTCTTTTTTGTACCTCTGATGTGGATACATGTACTCTCTTTTGCAGACCGTAACCAACTAATATTTCTTAGAACCCTGCCATCAAAAAGTTATCGAGTCAGCAAAAGAGTCTATGTGCATTCATTTATGTACTGACTGTGCAAATAAGTGGCATTTACTGTTAATTTCACAGATTTAGATAAATATAACAAGTTAAAAGGACTTCAATAATACAAAATTCAGTTGAGGGGCTGTTTCGTACAAAATGAGAAAGTGTATTGGTTTTTATGGTATCAAGTATCAACCCAAATTTAAAGCTAAAAACACTTCTTTGACTGGCAGATTGCACTGTTCAATACTGATCTCAGCATCCAAAATTTTCAAGCAGCAATGGCAGTTCCTGCTGCACTTGGTCTTGATCCAGCTACTGCAAACTCCGGTACCATTTAAAAGCCCAACATAATCGACATCTTATTATTATTTTTGTCTTGGATTTTATTTGTTCATAAATATGTGGTTCAACTCTTTTGTTTTTGTTTTGTAGTACATCAAGTTATCAATAACACAGTAGGTTCAATCTTACCATCAACAATTCAAAAGACTCTGCTAGATGGAATTTTCAGTTTAGGCCGTGCACAACTGTCAGATTTTGTTTTAAACGAGAATAATCCTCTTGGATCTTCTAGACTTGCTAAAGTAAGACGTATTTTTGAAGAAGGAAAAAGCCTTCAACTACAGTTCCCTGCAGAAGATTTAGGTTTCAGGTATGACCTTTTAAATATGTTTGTCATACTTGCCATCTAGCTGGTCATAAGCCAAACCACTCGTCTGATGCTAACCTGAAGCTACTCATCACAGGTACCGTGAAGGAGCACTGGTACCTGAAATTGATAGTGAAGGTGCACCAATTAAACCAGAACCACCTACGGGTCGTAGGCGGGAGTATATTCCTTCGGCAGATCCGGGCTCAAGGTTGCCTCATATGAATGTTAGAGTTTTATCCGAAGTCAAAAAAGAGGTATCTCTATTTACTTATAAAAGTGGGGTTCAATCGAGTTGTGTTTTATATCATACGGGTCAAATAAAATAAATTAGCTAGATCGGGATGAGTCAAATGGGTTGACAGTTGGTCGAAGTTTATTTTTGATGCATAGAATGCCCTAAAGTATTTTATCAAGATTCGGGTTATCATTTTATGAGAAATGCTAATCAAGCTTTAAAGTCTATGGTCAATACGCCAACTTCCAACCATTTTTATTCTGGAAAATAAATAAAAATAAATGTTTCATAGGTGTCCCCTAACCAATTTTTGCTTCCACTTTTCTTTCTTTTTAATTAAAGAATTATAATAATAGTGTTACAATTTCTTTAAATAATTGCTTTTATTTATCTTTTAAATCTTTTTTGGTTTTATACTTAACGTTTTGTAAGGTTTTAAATACAATGCATTGCATATATACAAAAAGATGGACAAAAGTGTTTGCGGGTCGATTCAACATGACCCAGCCCGTTTGAAATTTTTAAAAAACCAATCTGTTTATGTCCGGACCCATTTGACCCGTTACCCAACCCGTTTACCCAAACATCTTCTTACTAAACCTATTTTTTTTGTTGACCTTCTATTCGTGTTTTAGGTGATAATGTCCACATTGGATCTTATATCTGTAGACAAACTCGAGTTTCTTCTCATAATTGCACCAATAGAATCGTCCTATAGGTTAGCTCATGCTGTACTAAAAGTCGCCAACGAACATAACATTTCAGTTAAGGTTTGTGTTATGTGGCCAAACGGTTTAGTGAACGGGGATGCAAGAACAAAAACATCATTGGCACCATGGGAAAACTACGTTGATGTTGTCGAGGTGAGACAACCGTCAAACTCGTCATCATGGTGGGATATATGTAAAATGACACATCGAGGTGCCATTTTGGTTAGGCCCGATGATCATATTGCCTGGCGTATGAAATCGGCTGTGGTTGGTGATATTCAGGCTGAAATGAAAAGGGTTTTCTCAGCCATTTTGAGACTATAAGGCGTCGTGGGCGAGGAATCAGATGCATGATGCTGTATTTTTTAGAAGTAAATATGATCTATATACGCTTAATTGAATACTATGTATTCGTTTGTTATCTAATATGTGAACTTGATTCTTGAAGGCAATAATGTAATGTTATAAGAACAAACTCAATAACCACATCTTCTACCATTTTGATCGGCATCCTACTAAAAGTCGTCATTAGGTTGCCGGACTTGACTCACGATTATGCAATATTCTGAAAATCGATGTGCCTGATTTTATTACAGAGTTCGTACTTTAGCTTTTGATCATAAGATATCACCACCCCTTAGGCACGGCCCGTGAAACTTGTGGTTCTTGGTGAATTCAAATCAACATGCCAAATGCAACCATAAATTCACAAACAAATATATCAAGTATTAGTTTTGATGAAATCACATCAAATCTACAAAACATATCAAAATCAGGGATTAATGTACTTACCATATCTCAATGGTTCAAAACTTAGGGTTGGTAGTTTCCTTCTATTTTTATTAAATTTATATTCAACCCATACCACCTTATCATTTTTGGATTTAACCCTTTTCATTTCATCAAATTTTAGATGTCCGTGATTCCTTAGCTAGCCTGATATTCATGTAAAAGTTATTTTCAAATAGAAATAATAATAAATATCAATCACCTAACTATAATTTTCATGCTTAATTATCTTAATTAAATCACAACCATCATCAATCCAAGCGTTTGAGATAAGATACTTAAAGCAATAAGAAAATGGGATGTTTTGGGTTCGAATTTTGTTTGAAGTAAAAATGCTCTGGGTTGAGACACCGGGTAAGTTTTCTACCGAATTTCGTTTAAAGTAAAAATGCTCTGGGTCGAGACATCGGGTAAGGGGTTGTTTGATTACTGCTAACACAGTAAGATCTGACTGAGTCAGAAGCTGACCCAGTTAGAAGTTCTGACTGAGTCTGCATCTGACTAAAACTTGACTGTTTGATTTAGTATTTGACTGACTCTGCTGAATAATAAAAATAATCATATTACCCTTGTATTTTAACCGATGTTATGTAATAACTCCCTTTATAAATTATTTTAATACACAAAAGAAACCATCAAAAAAACAAAACCCACATCCTACACCCTTCTTATCTCCTCATCCCCTTTATATACACTTTTCACATCCTCTTACCACCGCCACCACCATCACCACCACCAGCGGCAGACATGACGAAAGACGTAGCAGAGCAAGGGTCGTTCTCCGCCAAGGACTACCAGGACCCACCGGCGGAGGGAGGGCAGGAGCGGCAAAGGGAGGGAGGGCAGGAGCGGTGGAGGGAGGGAGGGAGGGCGGAGCGCCGGAGGGGATGTGGGTTCCCAAAGGGGGTTGCGCGGTGGGGAGACCGCCGGAGAGGGGGTCGACGACGGATGAAAGACCCCGCCGAGGGCCAGTCATCATCCCTTTTCTTGGTCAGAATGGTTAAAATTAGGGTTTGGGTCAAAAACCACGGACCCGGTCAAAACAGCCCCACAACCACATCAAACACACTGACCGACTGACCGAATCAACCAGTCAGTCAGATCAACCGGAATCAAACGCTCCCTAAGTTTTCTCCAATCCAATGAAAAAACTAACAAATGGATTTAATTAAAATAACATCCACCCTATCATACATAGGTGATGTTTGTTTTTTCTGCAGGAAAATGTCTGCAGTCTGCGGACCATATTTGCAGACATCTACAGCAGAAGAGGTGAACAAAATGTCTGCAGTTTGCAAGAAAAAGACTGTTTGTTTTTTTAACATCTGCAGAATGCTGAAATATTCTGTAATTAAACTAAACCTATTTTTTAAACTTAAAAATAACTTTAACATTAATATATAAATAAAAGTCATACAAATACATTAAAATATAAATCACAAATCACTAATCATACAAACTAAAATCACAAATCATACTATACAAATCACAAATCAAACCAAATACTATACCAAATCACAAACCATAAACCAAATCACCAACCAAACAAACCAAATCATTCATCATACAAACTAAAATCACTAATCATACAAACTAAAATCACAAATCTACCTACACAAATCACAAATCAAACCAAATAGTAAACCAAATCACTAACCATAAACCAAATCACCAACCAAACAAACCAAATCATTCATCATACAAACTAAAATCACTAATCATACAAACTAAAATCACAATCTACCTACACAAATCACAAATCAAACCAAATACTAAACCAAATCACTAACCATAAACCAAATCACCAACCAAACAAACTAAATCACTCACCATACAAACTAAAAACACTAATCATACAAACTAATATAAAAAATCTAACAAAATCATAAACCAAATCACAAATCATCTTACATAAACAACAAATCAACTATAAACTTAAACAAAATCAAATTTTTTTTTAAAAAAACTTACCTTCGAGCCGACGGTCGAAAGGCGGTAGTGTGGAGGCGGGGCTGCGGAGGGGGGAGGGCTATGAATGGCGAGGGGGTCGGAGGGGGGAGGGCTGCGACTGGAATGGGGGTCGGAGAGCGGGAGGGCTGCGATGGCGAGGGGGGAGGGCTGCGACTGGAATGGGGTCGGAGGGCGGTGGCGTGGAGACGGACGTCAGCGGTCGGAAGGCGGTAGCGTGGAGGCGGGATCGGAGGCCGACGATCAGAGATGAGTGGTGTGGTGGGGGGGTTGGAGGGTTCAAATGAAAGAAAGCAATGTCTGGAAGAGGAGGAGAAAAGGGGGTAAAGGATAAGAGGTTGTGAAGACATGAGAAGTGGTAACACCACATCTTCTCCGTGCAGACGTCAGGAAGATGTTTTTTAATGAAACGTTTTTTTAAAAAAACAAACAGTTTGCGAACTCAAAAGCTCTTCCCGCGTCTGAGTACGCAAGATGAAGAGATGGGAAAATGCTTTTACCAAAAAACAAACACCACCAGTCTCACGTCAAAAAAAATCTTTTACCTGTAATACTAACCATCAACCGATAAGAGCATTCACAACCCATTCCTCATCTTTATCCATATAATTACACTATAAATCACTACGTTTTCTCTCTCTTTTTCTACTTTATCATTACTTTTTCTCTCTCTTTCACTCACAACCACTTAAAATATATTAAAAACATTATAGGGTTTTGAACAGTGATTCCTAAAAATACAGATTGAATAGTAAATTTCTAATATCCTTCACTCACAACCACTTATAAACATACTATATAATATAAGGACTACACTCACATTATTTTAGAGGAACGGGTTGCGAATGACAAAAATATTTTCCAAACCACATCAAACCACAACACGTATACAAACCATAACCGTAACAACGTTACTCGTTCAACACACAGTATCTGAATTCTGATACCCCGTCTAGGGTTTAAACCCTCATCTTCTCCGGCGAACAACCACCACATCTCCGATCAAATGTTCACCGCTTCACCACCACTATTCACCCTCTCTCCTCCACACCGCCGTCCGTACACCCTCCGGTTATCTCACCACCGTCATCTTCCCCCAATCTCCGTCGCCCCCAACCACCTCCTCCACACCTCCCGCTCAACCTCACATTTTCCGATCAAATCCTCTCAACAGTCTGACTCCAGATCCACCGCTAACACACCGGAGGAGAACAATAACGTTTCCGATGGTCAATTCGCTCCGTCGTCCCACCCGTGGCCGGAGTGGTCGGAGCTGCTTGAATCTGTATCGATCTCCGGTTATGTGGAATTAGATAGGAATGTTAAGGATCAGTTTGTGCCGAATGAGAGTTTGTCGATGGAGTTTGTGGATGCTGCGTGTTCGTTTTTAGGTTTTGCGAACAACAGACCTGAGATCTTACGGTTTGTAGTTCTTTCACACTGTTTACGTTGTACGGATTCTTAGGATTTGTAGTTATTTTACTTTGCTCTGTTGGATAATATTGTTTCAGATGATTTATCTTCTTATGCTGTTTATGTTGTACGGATATCATAGAGTTTGTAGTTCTTTCACTTTGCTCTGTTGGATAATCTTTGTTTCAGATGATTTATCTTCTTATGCTGTTTTGTACTGATATCTTAGGATTTGTAGTTCTTTCACTATGCTCTGTTGGATAGTCTTTGTTTCAGATGATTTATCTTCCTATGCTGTTTTGTACTGATATCTTAGGGTTTGTAGTTCTTTCGCTTTGCTCTGTTGGATAATATTGTTTCAGATGATTTATCTTCTTATGCTGTTTATGTTGTACGGATATCTTAGGGTTTGTAGTTCTTTCACTTTGCTGTGTTAGATAATCTTGTTTCAGATGATTTATGTTCTTATAATGTAACTACTGTTTATGTTGTCCCTAATAATGGATTGATAAACCCTTAATTTTGTGTCGTTTGTGAACAAATTGTTTATGTGATTTTTTTGTGTTCAGGTGGCTTTCTAAGGATGATATCCAGGTGCTTGTGAACGATGGGACTCCATTTCTTTTCAAAAATGCTAATGAAACTGAGAAAAGAATGAGAGCTTTCTTGCAGGTATGTTTCTGTTAGTGTAAGGATGCTGCGTTTATCATTCATGGTTGATTTTTGGTGCTTTCTCTGTCAAAACTATAAATGCGAGAATCAGCACCACATGAATTTGATTTTGGTTGTAACATACTTGGTCTAAAGTCTAAACAAAATTTAGATGAATCCAAAAATGAATAATCGGGTTAACAGTGTAATGGGGGTGTTTGGATGTAACATCTGGCTCCACATAAAAACCAATATTGTTCGTTTTGGCAAGAGAAACTCACTTAAGTATGTTTTCTTATCCACATCCAATGCACCTTAACATGCTGTAGTATTTGAGGTCGGGCAACTCTTATGAACCCAGTATACCTCTTGTCCGCAGTTGATGTGGGGAGTTGTTTAGAGTGTTGCATTGGATGTTTGCTTTGGATGTGATTATTGCAACTTAAAAATCAAAAGCAGTTCATCATAGATTCAAACACTGTTTTCTTTGTAATCTTAATGAGCAATTTTCTCAATTGTTAGGACCATATTGCAACTTCAAGCTGTAATAATTAGTTTAAATGCACATCCACACCTGAATTATAAATATTGATACATTGATACATTATAATTATGAATAGAGAGGCCAAGTAGGAACAAAGTTGTGAGTAAAGTTATTTAAATTTTTATGGGACACTAGAATATAGTCCTTAGTTTACATTATTGCATGTGTTTCTTATTTTTTATTCCCAACAATTAAAGGAGGAGGAATCAAGTGAAGCAACAACATTAGACTTGATGAAGTACATATTGAGTTATGCAAGCAATCCTATTTTTTATCCTGAAAGAAACATCAAGGAAGCTACCGAGTTATGTGCCAGAAATTTGTTAAAAGAGATGGCTAATTTTAGTGGTAGGGGGGAAGATGATGAAACACCAAGAAATCTTGAAACAAATGTTACTATCAAGAGAGGTGATTGGATATGCCAAAAGTAAGTTTTTTTTAGACACAGATCTGCTTAAAGGATAAAGGTTATTTTTGCTTTTGACCTACTTTTGGGTTCAGAGATCAATAGTTGTTAATTGCGTGGTGTGTTTTTAAGAGGTTGTATCTTTAAACTAGAGGTGGTTGTTTTGACCAATTTACTTTTGAGTGGGACGATTTGGATCATACTTTATTTCAATTGGGTCATAAAACAGAGCCAAAAGGGAGTTAAACGGGTGGAACCCATCAAACTGGTTAAAAAGGTCAAGGGTCAAACTTGTTGCCTATATGCTTGTATAATACATTTCAATATTGTTGTAATATTATGGTTCTTGCAGTCATTATTTAAAGCATTAATTATATGTATTCTTTTTGAACATGGATGCAAAGTTGTTTGAGTCGACCTAAATCATCCTGATTGTCTGTGCGTTACTAAAATTGTTGGAATATTCTTGGGCAGGTGCAGTTTCATGAATGTTGCAAAGAACACTAAATGCCTTGAATGCGAGGAGTTAAGACCACAAAGACGGTTGACTGGCAATGAATGGGATTGTCCTAAGTGAGCCTTCTTTCATTCGCTCTATTCTACATTCGCTTGTTGATTAAACTCTTATTGCATATAGTTCCCAAGGGAGCTGACTTGTACGCAACAAAAATTGATTTGTTCACCACAAATATGAAAAGACAAAAATGTCTTGCGTAAGGGTAAAACTGTCAAATATAAATTGTCTTACAAATCAGTTTTTATTGCATACAAATCACCTCCCTTTTCACGCAAGCTAATTGCATAAAAGGGGTAACCAACTTTGGTCCAATTTGTACTTTGGGTAACCAACTTTATTTTATACAAAAAAATCTCAAATTGAGTTAAGGTGATCTTCATTCTCGGCTGTAGTAGACTGGCTTTTTGAACCTATGTCCCATGCCAGAAGAAGTCATTACGGTCAAAGTTACTGACACTATCATCATTTTTGACCTGATCACCTATAAGTATTACCTTAAATCACAACTTAAACTTGTATTAATATCTTTTGGAAGTTTAATACTTTAATCATCTATTCGAGGCAAAAAAAAGTTAGGTTACCCAAAACAGATGTTGGATCAAAGTTGATTACATTTTAGGGTTAGTAATGGTAAAAACCAACCATCAGCATTTTGGTGGTTTAATCCTTTAACTTTTGCCATAGTGGTTTTATCCTTTACGTTTTCAGCTTGTTATAAAAAGTTACATCGGTATGTTATTTGAATTAGATAAAGAATAGCATACAACTTAATAGATAAAATGATGAAGCTGATTGGTTAAATTCAAGATAAACCCTAAATATATTGTTGGTGATTTGTGTACACTAAATCTACAAGATACACCACCAACCTGCATTGTTACTGTTATTGATTGTTGTTCTGTAAAGCTAGTGGTGTACCAACCATCTTTCTAAATATGTCTAGTTTGAACAAGTAAAAAAAATAGACGTTTTTCAGGGGTTAAACCCAAAAATAATGAAAATCTAGTATTTTTCATGTGATTAGCTATATTTCATATTTTAAGGTTTTGATCTTTCTTCATTCTCCAGATGTAATTTCTTCAACTACGGAAGAAACACGGTGTGCTTAAAATGCGAGTGCCAAAGACCAGGTGAGGTTTCATTATCTGTTAGGCAGGCGAAAAATTACGGTTATGCCCCATTTGTGCCTTTACCAGATGGCATGGTTGCAAATAAACCAGAAAATATAAAAGCAAGAAATTCTGAACCAAACTCTAATGTTTCTGAGATCAATTCTGAAAAATCAGTTACTAAAATTGAAAATCAGATTAAAGATATCGCTGAAGAAGAGAAGTCAGAAAAATGGTTCAAGAAAGTAGCGGAGTTGCATGATGTGGCGGATCTAACGAGTGCTATTTCAGACGATGATTTCCCTGAAATCATGCCTATGCGTAAAGGTGAAAACCGGTTTGTGGTTAGTAAAAAGAAAGACCGATCGTTAAATTCCCCGACGTATAAACGGCAGCAAGCGATTGAGCAAGAGAAAAGCTCCAACTTTGTTCCTTTTGTTCCGTTTCCACCAGATTATTTTGCTAAAAAAGACAATAATCAGCTGGCGGTAAACACAGATTCAAGTCAGATATCACATGATAATTCAATTAAAGCTGCAAATGACGTTAAATTTGTGCAAGAAACAAGAAATACTCAAGTTAACAGCAGTGAAGATAGACCTGAAACCTTGAATGGAGATAGGGTCAACCCTGGTAACTTAAATTTGAAAAGCGGGTTTCAAGGGTCAGCTGTCAAGGAAACCGAACCGTTGGATACGTCTGAAGAGGCTGAAGCATCGATAACCACAGATTCAAGTCAAATGTCACATGAGAATTCGATTGAAGCTGCAAATGACATTAATCTTGTGCAAGAAACAAGAAATACTCAAATGAACAGAAGTGGAAGCAGACCTGAAACGTTGAACGGCGATCATGTCAAACCTGGAAACCCAAATTTAAAAAACGGGTTTCGAGGGTCGAGCCTAGAAGGGTCAGCTGTCAAGGAAACTGACCCGTTGGATATGTCTGAAGAGGCTAAAGCAGAAAGATGGTTTAGACGGGTTGCACAAATCAAAGATATATCTGAATTAAGTCAAATACCCGATGAAGATTTTCCATCGATTATGCCGATGAGAAAGGGAGTGAACCGGTTTGTGGTTAGTAAGCGGAAAACACCGTTAGAAAGGCGGTTAAGTTCTCCAGAGTATAGAAAGAATCTCAGAACTGTGAGATCCGAACCGTCGAAAAAGGACGGTGAAGCCAGCTGAGTAACCAGACTCCATATGTTGTAAGTTCATTCTTTTGAGTTAACTTTTGAAACATTTGTACGATATTTGCGGCTGATGTTTGTTTGAAACACTATCAGTTGGTATTGATAATGAGATCAATAATCAATTACTATTACTTTACTAATATATTTAAAATGCAAAGAGGGGAATATTATACTTTTAGTTTTTCTCAGTTTAGCCACAAGGGTTTAGGTATTCTCATTTTGACCACTAAAGATCAAGTAGGGGAATACATGGATTAATTTTTGGCTATTTTTATGCTTTGTCAAAATCATTTATTCTTTATTTTTTCAATCTTGGGTTTATTCTCTTTTGGCCACATAATTTTTTTTTATGGTTTTGTTTTGTTTTATTTTTATTTTGACTCAAACACATGACTATGTCACTTTTATGCTGGAGTGCATAGTAGGGTTTTATAGCGGAATGATAACTATTGTGACGTGTTTTTTGTATCTTGATGTCTTAGAGTTTTATGTTATAATGACAGCAATGACGTTTAGGGTTTTACGTTGGAATGACAGTTGTTATGACGTGTTCCGGTATCCTGTTTTGATTCCCCTAATTGATTATTAATTTTATAACGACCCACCACTTTTACAATTGATTTTATTGGCTTTACCAGGCTCATAATTTTTCGGTCTTTGAACGCAGGAGGGATTTTCTATCGCGTTAACTCACAAATTCTTTTCTTTTCCTGAGTCGATTTGTATGGCTTTTCAAAAATGGTTTCAGTTGTGGGTTAAGTTTTTCATAAAACATATTACATTGTTTTTTTTGTTATATTGTAGGTCCGGTGTCCGTTGTTGGAAGCTTATGCTACTTATTATAGTTTTTAGAGTTAATTTTCTTTTTAGTCCTTGTGGCCGTTGTTGGAAGCTTATGCTACTTATCCGTTGTTGGAAGCTTAGCAGCGGCGGGAGACACACGCAGATAGACTATCTGCTGATGAGGGGAGAAGACCGTAACTCGTGGAAGGACTGTAAGGCAATCTCGGGAGAGTCTGTAGTGACTCAACATCATATGTTGGTGGCTGATCTACGCGTGAAGAGAGCAATTGTCCAGCCAATTAAGAGATTTAGACCTACGATCAGATGGGGCCAGCTCAAAGACGAAAAGGTTACCACCTTTAGAGATAAGGTCATACAAATGGTCCAAACTAGGCCACAGATAGACGCAAATCAAATGTGGGAAGAAATGGCAACTACAGTTATGCAAGCAGCTAAAGAAACTCTTGGACTTGCAACAAATAGGATAGTAGGTCAGAAGGAATCCTGGTGGTGGAACGAAAATGTACAGGAGAAGGTAAAAATTAAACAACAAAGTTTTAGAGACCTTTTACAATGTAATAATGACGAAGAACGAGCAGAGCTAAAACATAAATATAAGGAGGCTAAGCGAGAGGCGAAAAAGTCTGTGTCAGAGGCAAAGAACACAGCGTACGAGAAAATGTATAAGCGATTAGAGACGAAAGGAGAATATGACATGCTGAGGTGGATGCTGTGGCCACACAAGATTGGATCAAATAAGAAACGACGTGTTTCGACAGAGGCTAGAAGTGGCTGGTATCACAAATAAAAATACGAGAGGGAAGATTAAGATGGTTTGGGCACGTAAAGCGGAGGCCGTTGGTAGCACCAGTTAGAGCAGTAGAGAACATCAACGTAGAGGGTAGGAGGAGTAGAGGTAGACCTAGGTTGACTTGGGAAGAGGTAATTAGGCGAGATATGGTAGACTTGCACCTCTCTGAGCACATGATCGAGGATAGGAGTGCGTGGAGGCGTAGAATTAAAATTAAGGACTTTTAGCGGGATCTGTGGGTAGGAAGGTAGTCGTAGACTTAGTTGCGGGACCCCTGTTTTCTTTAATCTGCCCTTTCGCGCGTTTCTTGACGAGTATTTGTTGTACTCAATTTCTCAGCTTTTATGTGATCTTTACCTGTGTGTTGTATGCCGTATACTATAATTGTTACGGTTATTGTTTTCCTTACTGAGTCGGGGGTCTCTTCGAAAGCGGTCTCTCTATTTTCCAAGATAGAGGAAAGACTCGCCACCAACCACCCCTCCCAGACCCTGCTCTTGAATGGGATTTACTGGGTATGTTTGTTTGTTTGTCTGTCTTGTGGTTTTACTCATTTAACCATTTCAGTCTCAGATTTTAAAAAAGTCTGTCGTTAGTGCTTGTGGTTTCATTTTTTAGCTCAATTCCAACAAAATTCTTAATGCTACGTGCTCCCATGTGAGGGGCTTTTCAGTCTTTTTGTTTTTATGTTTTAGTTGAAAACTAAAGTCATATTTATGCACCTTCGTCATCTTCCCCATTCAATTCCATTTCTCAAATTGTATCTCCATTTCAATCAAATTCTCATGCTTGAAAGGATCTAACATCCAATTACCATTTTACCCTAATGTGTTAATTGATTTCAAGAAAGGTCTTTCAGATGATGGTGCGGCATAATTGGTATGTTTGAAGATAATTTTGAGGAGTTTGATATCATCATAAAACTCGTATGAATCAAACTCTTAAATGTCTTCGAACATACCACTTTTGCGTCACCATTGTGTGATAATGATGAAAGGCTCAACGTTTCTTGAAATCGATTAACTTATTAGGGTGATTTGATTGTTACATTCTTTCAAATATGAGGGTTTGACTAAAATGAAGATACATTTGAGCAATGAAGCTGATGGATGAAGGTTGATTTAAAGGATCTTTGATTTCTACTGAAACATGGTGACGAAAAGATTGAAATGCCCCTCACATTGGGGCACGTGATGGCTAGCAAAGGCCTACAAATGGAAGGCGTTAAGACATGACTAGAAGTGAGATGAAAATGTAACATGCACTAAAAAAAGATTTTAAAAGCATAATCAGACTCAATGCATCCCATTCATAGCAAGGCTACCGACGGGATCTGGGGAGGGTGGAATATAGGCAAGTCTTACCTCTAACCCGAGGTTAGAGACTGCTTTTAGTGAGACCTTGACACTTGGATCCAATCACCCATAGGCCTTACGGCTAGAACCCACCGTACAACAAGGCAATCTATATATTTTAAAAAAAACTTTAAAATGTGGATTGAAATGAGTCAAAGCAGAATTTTGCTGTCATTCCTCTCAAGCAAATGATGTCTATAATTTTTATCATGTAAATTATTTTTAACTTTGATCGCTTGAAAATCTGGAGTCATTCAACCTTCAGTATTATAAATTACATATAAAAAATCCAGATGCATTGGTCTTGGAATTCATGTATTTTAATGTTTCACTCATCCAGGTACATTTAACTCTCATGCACAGCCAAAACGTTTAAAACACGTTTGAGGTAACGTGCAGGTTAGGTCAACAGATGGCCATTGCATACATTTCATCCTAATAGGTACACAAGAAACATAACAACAAACCTCTAATAATAAATAATGAATAAAAGAATGAATGAATTCTCATTTGATATAACATTCCTGAATTGGCACTTCTAGATGGAATGGAAAAAACCAATAATAAGGTAACTAATGCTCCAATTGTCTCATGTCTATTGCTTCCTTCAGTTTTACAAGAAGCAACTCTTGTTCATCGAATGTAAGACTCCTTAATATCTATTATAGATAATATGATAAAGTCATATAAACATGTGTATACTATAGAAACCAGCCAGACAGGTCGGACCGGTTAATGGGTTGATTTGGGTAATTTTAGATACCGGTCAAATGGGGCAGATGGCCCGAGAAAATCTCTGTTTAGAAAGTTCATATCTGTTTTATAAATAATTAGTGTGTACTAGTGTACTACGACTAGTTCGTTCTCTTCAAAAAAGTTTTTATTTTTATAATTATTAGTGTGAAATACGAATACAAAATTAATTAGAAGGTTTGACCCTTAAAAATACACTTTAGATGATTTTTAGCCTCTTACAAAATGACAGGCAAATTCAAAAGTATTCTTCTAAAGGTTTAAAATTTCTGAAAATCACATCTACCCTTTCAAAATAGTAAAATTACTTGGTTCTACTAAATATAATATAAGTTTGTTTTACTGACATTAAGATGATTCATTGTAATAACGTTGTTCTCCTATTTGTTTATTGTTATAGATGACTGATTTGTTTTCTATAATGAAACATACAATATGATTTTTTTTTATTAAAAAAGGTAAGTATGATGTTACTAAATGTAGAATGATATGTTCGAAAATTTGAATTTTTAGTAGGATATAAACAAAATTAATCCTATAATATAACCAAAATCGACCCATTAATACTTGAACGGATCGAAATAGTAAACTCGATATATTATGGAGTTTAAATTGCTATAACAGAAAAACTGCAAGCACTCTTCCCCCATACCCCCATGAACTTTTGTGGGTCCATCATCCATGATGTCAACAAAGTTTGTATCGCGTTACATGAATGACACCCACAAATAAAATGAAAAAAATATGAAGGGACAAAAATATGGAATTTAGAGGATAAAATAGCTTACCTGTTCGAAGAGGATCTCAACAGGATAATATTGTGGGATAACAAAGGACTGATGGTAGATGTAAGCAAACACAGCCATTACCATCTGCAAGCATTATGGAAAGCAAGTTATGCCATACATTTCACAAAACTGTCCGCCTGTATTATCATCTCGACGTTACGACGAGAACCAGACATGCAATGGTGGGGTGGGGACTTTGTGACTTACTGAAGGTTCAAATTGGAAACAAAGGTTTAGACTCTAAATATGGGTATGACTGTACGAGGATTAAGTAAAAGTCTAAAGAGGAGTGGCGCGGGTAATGGGTTGAAACAATCAGTTTTACTATTTGGGTTGGGTTTGCTTGAAAATATTATTTTTTGTAATATCTGTAAATAATTAAGGCATTAATTCCTTTGGGATTAGGGTTAGCACGCACAATCAAAACTGCAGAAAAGTAAACACAAGACACGAGGGTTTACGTGGTTTTGGTCATTGTGAATAAGTGAATGACCTACGTCCAAGGGCTTTAACTAGGGCTACTTGTTATTACTTAGGGACCTTTAGGAATTACATGTACAACGATGTGAACATATATATACAGTATATATTGTAAATACATTAGGGTTTCTAATTTAATGAGCAAGAAACAAAACTAGGCTAGTTGAAGAGGCACCAAATTCGAGATCACTCAAATACGCATCATGAGGATTAAATAGAGGTGTCAAGATGACAAGGCCGATTAATAGCCGGATACATATCTATAGGATATATTTGACTTCGATTTATATATCTATAGGATGTATTTGAATTCGATTGTGTAGGATAAATATTTATTTGAATATATTTGATTGTAATCTAAACCCAAATATGAGGGATTCTTTGTAACTATAAGTATAGGGTGATCAATGAAAATGACACGATTTGACCTACTCTATCATGGTATCAGAGCAATTAATTCTCTAATCATCGAGACCTTCTTCTCCTCTTCAAGTCGATCCTATTTCATTCTTTTCCTACCGACAACCATCTTTTGTTGATCCAAAATAGGGATCGACTTCAAGCTTCCACTTCTTGTTCTTTAACCCTTTTGATCTATCACCATGGAAAAGTTACATCCCGTAATCACTGTCACGGACATTCACAGCTTCATTCCCATTAAATTGGAGATGGATAACTATTGTGTTTTGGGCTCCGATACATCTTGGGTCGGGCCCTGGAACAGTCGAAGACAGCTGTAGAAAGGGGGTTGGGGGTAGCCGACCCTAACCCTAATCTGCCTCATCTTATTTATGCTAAGTTTTATTTGTCTTTTATTATAAATACCCATATATTGTACTTGTAATCTTTGTCTTGAATTTAATAAAAAGAAACCCTGGTTTGTAACCCGTGGACGTAGGTCAATCCTTGACCAAACCATGTTAAATCGTTGTGTTCTTTACTGTTTTGATTACTATTGTGCTCGTGTGATTGTGTTTGTGTTTTGCCGAGAAGAACAACAACAACATGGACGAACTCATTCCAATTGCAATATTGGCCAAACGCCGTGTGGATGGGGCTTCGGATTCCGATGAACATTGGTTGATTCAGTGGCAGAATCAATCTGAGGAGGACACCACTTGGGAAGATGCAACTTGGATCATAGGGTAGTTTCCGCATGCAAGTCTTGAGGTCAAGACTTTTTTGGAAGGGGGAAACAATGATACGAATACTAAATCGGAGATACGATATGTGTATTCTAGGAGGGGAGAAAGGGAAAGGTTTAAAAAGTAGGAGGGGTGTAATTAGTAGAATAGAGGATATTAAGAGAGAGAATAATGTCTTTTTAGTGTGAGTGAGTTTGTTATGAGTTTTTGGCTCTTGCATGATGCAATGAGAGAGGGTGTGTGACCCTGGAACCTGTAATTCCTTTTGAATATCATCATTCTTAAGCAATACAATCTTCTTTAATTTCTGAAATCTCTATTGTCTTCTTCATTTACAAGTTACTCTTGAATTGTCTTACTCATTCTCTATCATTAATGATCAAAGGTTTTCAAAGAATTTAGGACTGAATCCTATTTTTTATTAAATAAAAGCTATAGCTCAGTCAACAACCTTCTTTTTGTCACAAATCAACCATGAATTTGTTATGAAAGGCTTGGGCAAATTGAGTTATTTTTTTGGGTGTTTCGATCCAGCATACACCCCCGGAGGCCTATTTATATCATAACACAAATATGCCACTTAGATTTTGGACCGGGCCGGTATGTCTTCTTGCAAACCAGTGGCCACTCCTGTTGATGCAAATGGGAAATTAAGCGTATCAAATGGAACTTTAATTGATGACACAACCACCTACCATTGCAATATCTTACATTCACTAGACCAGATTTAACATACGTTATGCAACAAATCTGTATGTACATGCATACACCTTATACTTCTCATCTCCATGCATTAAACGAATTCTCCAATATGTACAAGGTACACCACATCTCGACCTTTTCATGCAAAAGTCCTCGATTTCTTCTCTTTGTTGCCTACACAGATGCAAATTGTGCAGGTTGACACGAGGCACTCTACATCAGGGTATTGTGTTTAATTAGGTGCCGAGGTCGAATTCTGAGCCGTGGCTAATGTTGTTGCAGAAATTTGTTCGCTACGAAATCTCCTACTCGAGCTTCATCATCCCCCACCTCGAGCTTCTATTGTCTACTGTGACAACATTAGTGCAATCTATCTCACATGAAATCCGGTTCAACATCAAAGGACGTAACAAGTGGAAATGGATATTCACTTCGTTCGGGAAAAGGTCCAACAGGATCAAATTCGTGTACTTCATGTCTCCTCTCGCTATCAAGTTGTGGATATTTTTGCTAAGGGTCTACCATGGCTTTTATTTGAAGACTTTCTTTCCAGTCTCAGCATTCGACAACCTCCCGCTTCTACTGCGGGGGTATAATAGCCAGTTATATATCTATAGGATATAGTTGAATTCGATTGTATAGGATAAATATTTATTTGAATATAATTTGATAGTAATCTAATCCTAGAATACGGGGATTCTTTGTAACTATATGTATATGTGTGATCAATGAGAATGACACGATTTGACCTTCTCTATTACCGATAACGAGTGACGAGTCATAGGAGTATGTGTTGAATCAGTAATATTTTGGTACAAGTCAAATCGGGTTGACTAGCAAAACAAACTTGGCCAATATTTTTGTAGATAATCAATATGTAATTATGCTTATGAAAGCAATAATGTTACCATATCTATGATCTTACTATCTTAGTGTTAATTGTAAATAGCTATTACTTTATGGCCCATTGGCCCACATAGGTTCTCTAGAGTTTGTTACCTTCTTGTATATACAAAGGTGTTCCCTTGTTCTAATGTATTCAGATTTTTAGTCATTTCTGTTTACACTTAAAACAATTCAGGAGGTTGTGTGCATTGAAAATAAATTTTGGGGGACCTTCAACTCGTTTGACCTGTTTCTGTACTAGCTAAATTTCTTGATTTTATCGGTTTAAGATAAATCAAAATCCAAGTAGACGCGTTCAAGAATACATTACCTGACAATCCATTCTGTCAGTAAAGCCACCATGTCCTGGAATACTACCACCGAAATCCTAAAAAAATTAGCAACATATTAATACACAACCCTCAATTTCCAGTTTAAATCATAAAATAATCACACACCTTGATCTTAAAGGCTCTCTTAAACCCACTTGCAAAAAAGCCTCCAAATGGTGCTATAACTGATGCAAATAATCCAAGGCATAAAGCATGCCACTGCACTGGTAAGACTGCAATTTCTTTCCATGGTAACTGCATACACAACGTCACAACGTTTTATCAATATAATTTAGCTTATTATTTTCACATAAATGCTAGATTTTAAAAAAACAACTGGTCTAAAACCCACCCAGGGAGTTATTTCTCCGGGTAACTCAAAAATTTCTGGCCTAAAAAGAGGGCCAGGATCACATTCAAGCCAACCTGTGGATAAATCCTGCAGAGCAGCCTCAATATAAGATAACAGTTTGTAACAAAGATGGCAAAATGGAAAGATCCTGTTGTGTGTGGGTTGGGGTTTGGGTCAAAACGGGTAATTTTGAAGCGCTGGGCTGACTCGGCAAGGAACATCTTTTGTTCAGTACATTTAAACCTTTTATAAACAATTAATTTGCCAAATATGTCTACAAAAATAAATTTATTTGAATAATAAACTAACTTTGGATGATTATAAACTCTTAGAGATAATTATCATTGTTATCATTGTTTGAATTCATGTCTATCATAAGTTAGTTAGCATTATGTTTATCATGAGTTAGTTAGAAAGCTCCTAGATTCATGGTTAGAGATAAGTGTTCTCATAGTGTTCTCATCTCTATATAAGGGATGCCTGTTATCAATAATAATCAATCAAGAACATTTATTATAAGCCTCTTTTATGGTATCAGAGCTTCGGTTCTGAATACCCCCTTATCACATACCTTTTCCCGTTATCAGCCACGATGACAAAAGAAGCCTCGGCCCCCTCTCCTAAGCAATCAACCCCTCTGCATCCTGCTTATTCGGTCACAAATATTCAAACGAAGATCCGGACCTTGGATGGCACTAAGGTCACATACTCATCCTGGGTAAAACTCTTTCGACTTCATGCTGTTGCCTATAAGGTATCTCACCACATCGACGGCACCACCGCACCCGCAGCCACAGCACCAGAATACGACGCTTGGAAAGAACTTGATGCTTTGGTTCTTCAATGGATATACAGCACTGTGTCCGACGATCTGCTCAATCGTATTCTGGACACCAATGCCACAGCACGAGATACATGGGGAAAGCTTGAGAAAATCTTTCTCAGCAACAAAAAGGCCCGAGCAGCAGCACTAGAGACCAAATTTTGTAACCTCACCCTCACGGCATGTTCCTCTGTCGACGACTACTGTCAACGATTGACCGACTTGGCCAATCAACTTGCCGATGTGGATCAACCAGTCTCTGATTCTCGATTGGTTCTCCAACTCGTTCGCGGTCTCCCGGAAGAGTACAACACCACTGCATCCCTAATCAATCAGAACGGAGCAAATTGGGATCAGGCGGTCACTATGCTCAATGATGAAGTGCTTCGGATTGAAGCCCGCAAGGGGATGACCTCCACTGTCCTCGCTGCCCCGGCCACCTCTGCACAACCGTCTTCCGAGACCAACAGCGGCGCACGATCCGACTCCTTTGACCCTAACTCCTACACCTCGCGTGGACGGGGCCGGGGTCGTGGTTATGGAAATCGCCGAGGAGGTAGGGGACGAGGCGGTGGTCGGTCTCATTCCCATCAGTGGAACAACCATGGACATGGACCATCTTATCCGCCTTGGGCCTGGTGGAGCCCTCCCCCATGTCCTTACCCCACACAGCCTGCTTGGCGGCCCACTAACCATCAACACCAACAGGCCCAATTTGCAGGCTTCCCTCAAGCCCATTACACTGATGGCTCTGAATCCACAGCAAGCGGCTACAATGCCCTGAGCCCATCCGACCTTAGTGCAGCTTTTGCTAACATGCAGGTTAATCAGCCCAATGCCTCTTGGACCTCGGACATCATGGATACCGGGGCATCATCTCACCTTACTCGCGATCCAGGTAAAATTTTGATTCCTAATTCATCTACTGTATACAGTACTATTCTAGTGGGCAATGGCACATGTTTACCAATACAAGGATCGGGCACTGGCTTTCACCACTTACCAAACCGCACCTACATCCTACCAAACATCCTCTATAGCCCAAAAATTATTAAAAATCTCATATCTGTGCGACGTTTTACTCGTGATAATAATGTTTCCATTGAATTTGACCCGTTTGGTTTCTCTTTGAAGGATCTCAAAACTAAAAAGATTTTGTCTCGCCACAACAGCACCGGAGATCTATATCCGCTTACGCCACCACATCTTCCACCTCATGCCGCCTTCCTCACCACTCCTTCCCTACCATGGCACAATCGTCTCGGTCATCCTGGAGCTCAAGTATTAGAAGTCTTAAGTCGTAATTTTAATTTTTCGTGTAATAAAGACCACGGGTCTCGTTTTTGCAATTCATGTCAACTTTCTAATAGTAAAAGATTACCTTTTTACTCATCTAATACTTTCACCTTTGCTCCTTTTGACATTATCCACTGTGATCTGTGGACCTCACCCATCACAAGTAAATCTGGGTACAAATACTACATGGTGCTTATCGACAATTTTTCCCACTTTGTGTGGGTTTATCCCCTTAAGTTCAAATCGGAAACTTTTCCCACTTTTGTCAAATTTCACCAACTAATATTAACACAATTCAATCGTAAAATTAAAACCTTTCAATGTGATTTAGGGGGGGAATTTGACAATCATGCCTTTAAACAGTTCGCACACCAACATGGACTCCTCTTCCGCTTTTCATGTCCCCAATCATCCCCTCAAAACGGACGGGCTGAACGCATGATTCGTCGTCTCAACGACATCATCCGTGCGCTACTTATCCATGCCAACCTTCCACCATTATTTTGGGTTGAAGCTCTTCATTCCGCAGCCTACTTACATAACATCTTGCCGACCAACCGACTCAATTTTTACACCCCAACCTTTGCCCTCTACCTTCGTCACCCTTCCTACGACCACTTACGTGTGTTTGGCTGCACCTGCTACCCCAATACATCTGCCACCCAACCACACAAACTTCATCCACGATCGGTCCGTTGTATTTTCTTGGGGTACCCTCCGGATTTTCGTGGCTACCGGTGCCTTGATCCCACCACGGGAAAGGTCTATATTTCCCGCCATGTAACCTTTGATGAGCACTCTTTCTCATCCAACCCTTGCCCACCCCCCTCCTCCTATAACTTTCTGGATGATGCCCTCCCGTTGGGGTTTAATTTCCCAACCACGGTGCCCACAAACACGTCTCCCTCCTCTTTCCAGTTTACTTATTCTCGCCGCCCGAGACCCCCACCTATACCCACTCATTCTACGGCCAACTCCCACAGCCCCGGTTCTACTCCATCCAACCCGCAGCCACCCACTACATCCCAACCCGGTCCAACATCTGCCTCCAATACCCATCCTATGACCACCCGCTCCAAGTCCCGCCCCACATCTTCCCCAATCGCCCTCCCCGCCATAACCATCTCACCCATACCCACCACCTACGCCAAAGCCTTTGCCGATTCGAATTGGTTACATGCCATGCAACTAGAATTTACTGCTTTACAGGACAATGAAACTTGGGAATTGGTCCCTCGTCCTACGGACCGCCCCATTATCCGGTGCATGTGGCTGTTTAAACACAAGTTCAAATCCGATGGGACGTTGGAACGTTACAAGGCACGTTTGGTGGCCAATGGCAATTCTCAAACTGTGGGCATTGATTGTGATGACACTTTTAGCCCGGTGGTTAAACCGGCTACTATCCGGACGGTTCTATCTTTGGCTGTCTCGCGCTCGTGGTCCATTCACCAATTGGACGTCAAGAACGCTTTCCTTCACGGGGACTTGCATGAGACGGTATTCATGCACCAACCCCCGGGGTTTGTTGATAAACGCTTCCCTAACCACGTGTGTCACTTAAAGAAATCCCTCTATGGACTCAAACAGGCGCCCCGAGCCTGGTATACCCGGTTCGCCACTTATATTACATCGCATGGTTTCAAAAGTAGCACGTGTGACAACTCCCTATTTATTTATCACAAGGATGCTACCAACATTGCTTACCTATTATTATATGTGGATGATATCGTTCTGACGGCATCCAATGACATTCTTTTGAATGACATTATCAGCACTCTCTCACGTGAGTTTGCAATGACCGATCTTGGACGTCTTCATCATTTCCTCGGGATTAAGGTTACTCCCCACAAACACGGCATTTTCTTGTCACAGGAACAATATGCCAAAGATATAATTGCTCGGGCCGCAATGTCAACATGCAAACCATGCACCACACCTGTCGACTTGTCCACCAAACTCAGTGCCACGGATGGTCCGTTATTCTCAGATCCGACTCTTTATCGGAGTCTCGCCGGGGCCCTGCAATACCTTACTTTTACGCGTCCAGACATCACATACGCCGTTCAACAGATTTGTTTATTCATGCATGAGCCGAGAGATCCACACTTTACCTTTATGAAACGGATTATCAGGTATATTCAGGGCACGATGGATTATGGTCTTCGTATTGTTAAGTCCTCCACTCCGCATTTGGTGGCTTACTCGGACGCCGACTGGGGCGGCTGTCCGGACTCCCGGCGGTCTACATCAGGTTATTGTGTCTTTCTTGGAGACAATCTTATTTCTTGGTCGTCTAAACGACAACCTACAGTGTCCAGATCAAGCGCAGAGGCAGAGTATAGAGGGGTCGCTAACGCTGTGGCCGAGGCCACCTGGATTCGCAACTTGTTACTCGAACTCCATACTCCGTTACAACAGGCATCCGTAGTTTATTGTGACAATGTTTCAGCAGTTTACTTGACAAACAATCCGGTTCAACATCAACGGACCAAGCACATTGAGATTGATATCCACTTCGTCCGAGACAAGGTTCGGGTGGGGCACATCCGCGTACTCCACGTTCCGTCTTCGCTCCAGTATGCAGATATTTTCACGAAGGGGCTATCCAGACAACTTTTTCAGTCGTTCCGTTCCAGCTTGAGCGTTTGTCCTCCGCCCGCTCAAACTGCGGGGGTGTCTTAGAGATAATTATCATTGTTATCATTGTTTGAATTCATGTCTATCATAAGTTAGTTAGCATATCAAGAACATTTATTATAAGCCTCTTTTATAAACATGTTTGACCCATGAGACTTGCTTCTTTTTTAAGCTATTTTTGTAGAGAGATGATAATATGCCTAAAAGGTCAACCTACAGATCAAACTAAACCTTTCAGTGCTTAACACACAGCTTTGTCATGTATCCTAGGCCTATTTTTGGGGCAATGAAACAATTTTCATTTTTTAAAATTCACCTGCTTGACTCATGATAGAAAAGAAAACATAGCCAAATCAACCATACATAAGTAAACCGGTCAAAATTGTTGTCTCCAGTTTGTGATAAAATTACATGTTATGATCTATTTTGGACAAACTTACCCTTCTTGGGCATGTCAGCCACTCGTAACGACCCAAAACATTTGCAAGCTACATAAAAGATTAGTCAACAACTTTAGAATAACAGAGTAATAACTTCTGATACATTGAGTTCACTTTATAACTAGCAATAAAATGAAAATAATGAGCTTGACTTTTAACTTGCAAATAATCTTACCAAAAAAGCTGAAATAACTGTGGTGACTGATGCTCCTATAAAGCCCTCCCATGTTTTCTTTGGAGAAAGCTTGATAAGAGGTGTTTTTCCAAAGAAAAAACCAAAGAAATAAGCAGCTACATCATTAATCGCAATAAGTGATGCTGGGAGGAGAAACCTGCACGAGCATTAAAAAGTTTTAGTAAAAGCATGCATACCCTATAAATAACAAGTTTGACAACTGTTAAAGATAAAATGTTTCCATAGAAACTAAGTTAGGAAAATCAGCTGAAACTTGCACAATGAATGCAAGAGATGATTGTTCCTTGTCTCAAGATGGGTTAATTGCATAAAAAAGGTAACTTAGATCATGGGGATTTCCATTTTAGGTAACACACTTTAGTTTCACTGATAAATAACATTAAACGGTTTCCAGAGTTACCAACACAGTAGCAGCCAAGTCATCATTTTTGACAGGGTACCCAAGTCAGGCCACCTTAATTCAATTTATTTTAAGTTGGTTACTTTAGATCAAAAATTTTAAAAGTTCATTGGTGTTTACGGTTAAAAACAAAGTTCATCACCTAAAATAGGTATCGGCCTGAAGTATGTTACTTTCTATGCAACCTGCCATGTCACAAACAATTACATAGTATATATAGAGTTATACTAGTTGAGAATAACTTGATGAACTGGGGTACCAGTATATTCCTTCAAAGATATTGGCAGCAGTGAATGAGGATTGTGTAAATACAACTATCAATATCATGTGTGTCCATGCATATTGACTAAATTGATACTTGTACATCTTCTTCTTTAGTGTAAGAATGAACCACATGAATCCTGTCCCAAATAGGAATTTTGGTATAAGGCATACAAGAGAAAAGTTTATTATCATAAGAGAAGTCATTTTTAAAATGAGCTAACTTGGTCACCAAGTGACGGTTGTCTTGCTTATGTGACATTTTTTCAGATGAGGCGACTCATCACTAGATTACAAAACTAGTCCATTTCAAAAAAGTATAATTACCAATAGCCTATTTCAAAAATGTATAATCACTAGAGTACTCCATTTTCTGATGAGGTGTTTGTCACATCATCTTTTTTACTTCCTATACTGGTTGTACGTCCACTACATTGGCAAACTATCCCATTCCAAAATATATATTAACAAGTTCAGGACATTATTGAGTATAAATGTATAATTACCAAAATGGAACACCAACCTAATACATTTCTATTCTATGGCATTAGTCCATACCTCAAAAACACAACTTTTATGCATATTATCAAGAGCAATCAAAATATGTAAAAATGGAATAATTAAACAAAAGGTCAAGATGAAAAAATCCTACTTATGACTTAATAAAGACTTTAACATGCACCTGCAATGTATAAGAAGTAACAGATAACCATTTGATACTTCATAAAACTGGTTGCCAGCTTGTAGAAGAATTTATCAGGAGTTACAGCATGCATTATCTGTTGACCAAGAATGCGACCATACACGTACAGCATTGCAGTGAAAAAGAAGTGCCTGTGACATCACATTGTTATTTACGTTCCACATCAGCAAAAAGTGACTCAAATTTAAACTCAATACTGTTGGGATTGCTTATTTAAACAGCGCATGCTTATGCTTATAAGCGGATAATAAGCTTACTGAAAACAACTATCTTGCCCTAAGGGGAAACTAGTAATTTCAGATCAATCAAGATTATTAGTTTGAAATAAGCAAGCTCAAACCGGTTATGGAAACAACTTACTACAACCTAAAATAAGAAGCTAAGGATAAACACTTCTTTTAGTATCCAAACACTCATAAGTGTTTGTCGGCTTTTTTAAAAGGCAGTAAGCAAATAAGCTGATCCCAAAGAACCCCGCGAGTGACGAAGACTCCATATGAAGCATAGTCTAATAAAAAGAGATTAGTTGTAGTCATACTCATAATTAATCACTTACCAATTAAGAAGTCTGAATCCTGGAAGACGTTTGTCTTCATGAGCTCTTCTAAGCAAATTAAATAGCTCACTCGTCATTAAGATTTGAATTATGACGATCATACCCCAGAGATAAATATGACCCAGATAAACAACCGATATGAAGCACAAAAGCATCCAAACAGAAGAATACGTCCGAATCCACATTGATCTGTATTTGTTTTGGTCATTGAGTAGCAAATCATTTTCACTTAATTTCATTACATCTGGAAAAGCCTGTATCACCCGGGACAAATGTGCAAAACAAAGTAAATATATGCAAATTATACCGTATTAATATGTTTAGACGATTAAGGTGAAATTCTGCAGCAGATTTAGAAGTTTTATAAGAATTGAAGTACTAGAACTTGGAGGTTATGTATAAATTCATTCCAAAACAACCTCAGTTGATTTTCTGTGATGCCGAGATCGGGCAGATGAAGGTAATCTGGGGCTTTGAAGGTCCTTTTCCATTAACTTAACATTCATTTTCACCGAAGATCACTTTGAGGCTGACATCAAATGTATGTGCACCTAAAAAAGCATACAAGAACAATATTAAAAGAGAATAAGCCTTTCTTGCTAAGGTTAATCCCAGGGATAAATGGAATTAAAGAAGTTTAAAGCGTTAAGCATACTGCATAAATGCATTGCATAAAGCAAGTAAAATGTAAACATCATGGTTTCCCAAATAAACTGGACCAAAGGGTTTAGAAATATTCCATATGGCCAAGATATTTAAACTAAGCTAACAAAATAACTTATACAGTGATTTCTGCCACATAAATGTCTTGTTACATTCTCTTTTGTCTAGCTTACAATGCTGAATAGGATCACTGCAACTAATCCTAGATCGAATGCTTCCATGAGCATCCTTCGTGTATGAGTCTAAAGTTGTAAACACAGGTAGGGGTTTGCTTGGTATTAAAAAGAGCGAGACACTCCGAGGTGTTTGCTTCCGAAAAGCCAAGGTGTGAGGCGAGAGCTTTGTGTACTAGAGGCATTGCTCTACGTATAACTATATAACCTTTATTACAACCAAAAGCTCTCTCTCATCGCTTTTACATATCAGCCTAATTCATCAGATAAACCTTACGTAATCTCTTCATCCCTTAGTTGTTTTTACAAATCAGCATCCCAAAGATCACTACGTTCCAGATTTCCAAAGCAACGGTCCTAACTTTAACCTACATGTGCAAGAAGCGCCACCTCCATGGCCTCACACCAGAGGCGCGCTTTTTGAAACCAAAGAGAGTTGTTACATCAGAATGCAACTTACCTTTTTGTTTTTGTCATCTTCAAGCAAAGAAAAACGTTTTTATTCCCACATTATGTAACATAATTCCAGTTCATTAACCATTAAGCCATTGTGATAAAAAAAATGTAAGCAAGTTACATCTTGGTGTAATTAACTCATCTCAATAGTGTAGCAGACAAAAAGCACGCAAATGTGTGAAAACCTGAATCATAACAAGTCATGTTGAGCAAGAACTATTAAACCTACGGAACAACATCCCCTGCTATTAGTCCTTATCGTATTCAACAATGATCATAGTTTTTGAATAAAAATCCTGTAGGTATTCATTACTACTCCTAATCATTATGATTAACCGTTAACGAATACAAACCTCCAATCAAATATCATTATCCTCCACACAATCAATCCCATTGCGTCTAATAACAACTCGTAATCCCTCAAAACTGAAAGCGTTTATTCATCTAACACGAAAATCGAAAGCTATAGTGATATAATCAATCACGATTCAAAATCGCCTCAAAAGTAGAAGAAATCGAGATAAACGGTTGTATAAATGCGATTTAGGGCAAAAAAACACATAAATCAAATGAGAGATCGATCTTACACTTGATATTTGCAGATTTCTACAAATGATGAATGTAATATCTGTAGATTCTTCGTCGTTGACGGACATCGGAAATTCACCGGAAAATCATTCGTCAATTTCTTCACGAATCATCCGTTATAGAAGAACAATATGTCGAACATCCGATCAATCTGTTTGAAACGATATGTGTGTTTGAATTCTCATGAAGAAAAAGGGGTGGTGTTATTTACGTTGAGAAAGGTGTGAAAATATAAATTAGGGAGTGCATTTTAACGTTATAATATATAATACTTACATGTCATCTTGTCCCGCTTCAATTTATGACACCAACACGACACGATAATATTTTATTTTGCAGGGTCTTGTTGGTACACTATACGTGTTAAAGGTAGACTGTTAACACGAATACAAGTCTTATAGCTTTATATATCGTGTAGAGCAGGAATTGACTGATGTGACATGTTACAGTTTTGTTGATGTGGGTATAAGCACCCCATTTTGCGTCATATAGCATTATAGGACTCATATAGATGGTGTTGTAGAATGAGGTTGGTGTACCGATATAAGCACTCTATTTTGTGTTGTCCTTACTGACGTTTTGATTTACACTATTGTGTTTTATTGTTATGTTTGACTGTTAATTAATATATTGGTTGAGTTTGAATCGACATTTTAACCCATAACAAATTTTAAATAAACAGGGCTGATGAAAATCAAGTTTTGAAGTGGCAAGCCTACAAAGATTAAAAGCTACACCTAAAGGGAGATAAGAGATTATGGTCCTTGCTACTTAGAGAAATTGAATTATGAAACTAGATATTTTTCTTGTGAAATACCTCCATAGGCATATCAAAGATTAATCATGTCTCTAGTTAGGAGTTACCAAAAACAATATCTACATGTCAGCTTTGTCTCGCATAGTAGACTATAACCCATTAAAATAATGTTTGTTCCTACATGAATTATATTCTCTATATCATACGTGAATCTCAGGTCACGTATCATCATACTTGGGTCTTATTAAATGCACGTTTATTTCTTACATTATTTACATCATACGCAAATCTACAGTCATGCATCAACAATTAACATCTTTTAAAATGCATGGTTTTATGTGAATCTATGTAGTCAAAAGCGTCAAAGGTGGACGCCTAGGCGCCATTTTGAGGCGAGGAGCAAGGAAATCGCCTTGCGTGTGTCAAGGCGCTCCGTCGAGACTCTGGAGACATTTTGGTAAGATTCCGGCCGGATTTAGGCCAAAATATGAAATTTGATGGAGTATTTCTTTGTAGCGGGTACTGGTAAGAAGACAGAGAGAGGAAATGTTTGGTGTGTGATTATATGTTGAGAGAGTTTAAAAGATGATAGAAAGAGAAAAAAAGCTAATTTATATAATACAAAGTGCAGAAAAATAATACTAAGTGTAGAAAAAGAGTGCAGGAAAATAAAAAATGGTCATTAAATATTTAATTTTTAAACTCGTTTATACTAGGTTATTAAGTTTTGTATGTTACACTGCTAGAAAAAAATGCAAGAAAATAAAAAAAGTTCATTAAATATTCAATTTTGAAATTTATTTATTACTAGATTATTAAGTTTTGTATGTTACACCGCAGAAAAAGAGTGCTAGAAAATAAAAAAAAAATTCATTAAATATTCAACTTTTAAAACTAGATTATTAAGTTTTGTAAGTTACACTTTATATACTTTATATATCTGTGGCTATTAAGTATATTTTAATTGTTTCTAGTAGTGCGTTTTTTTTGTCTCGGGTGTGCGCCTAGGCGACAGGCGAGGGCTTTACGCCTTGAGTACTCCTCCTTCAACAACATATACGTGAATAGTGTTCTATTTTTAATACGAGATTCTACTCGTGTATCATTTTACTTTGAGTATTTGAAAAATTAAGGATGGATAAGGTATGACTTAGATATGTATTTGATGATGTTGAATTTACAAGCAAAACAATCACGTAGTTATGGATTGTTTGGTAACTTCTGAATGATTAGTTGCTGAACCAATAAGGGGTCTGAACCATTAAGTGCTGAACCATTAAGAGATCTGAACCATTAAGAGCTAGTATATCGTTTAACTATTCAAATGCAAATGTCTGATCAATTCAGATAAAAAGTCTTAACCATTCAGCATTACATCTCTTAACCATTCAACACTAGTATAATTCTTAACCATTCAGAGGCAAATGTCTGAACCATTCAGGCATTTGCTCGCGAAACAAACATTCTGAACCATTAAGTGCTGAACCATTCAGACATCTGAACCATTAAGAAGCTATCAAACAACCCTTTAGTGTATGATTCTATATAATACATTGTTATAGGTATTAACTCTGCATCACATAACATGACATGTTTTCTTTTCATCAAAAATGCATTTTTAAGCATGCATTAACAATATTTTATGTTGAATATGTGGTTAAAGGTCAGATATACTCGTCTTATATTAAATTGATAGCGTCTAAATATAGTTCTCATCTTATTGTTTGAGTGGTTAGTTTTAACAAAATATGAAAATAATATGAATGCTCGTATTTATTGCAAGCTTTATTGAAACATTACAAGAAAAAGACCCTATGACGATTAGGCCTATAGCGACGTTGTCGCTATCGACGACATGTCGTCGTCAAAGGGTCACTTTGGGTTGTGGCTATTCTAGCCCTATGGTGACGACATGTTGTCGCCTTAGGATGTCCTATAGGGACAAAAAAAATCCTCGCCATAGGGGACCAAGAGTCGTCGCCATTGCTTTATTTTATTTAGTTTTTGATTTATCTAAATAAAAATAAAAAAATAAAAATTGCAGTTACTCGACAAACCGACCCTATCGCGGCGACAAATGTCGTCGTCATAGCCCTTATTTCTTGTAGTGAAAAAAGAGTTGTTAGGAAAAGATGCAAAGTCCTTTACTAGTTCTTTGTATAGTATGTTGTTACAAGTTATAAACTTTTAGTAAAGTGATCATTTGCATTGTTTTTTGCGACCGGATCGGACCGCCCCCCTAGCCGGTCCGGTTCGCTATGATTCGGTTTGTGATGGTTGAACCGGCCAGTTCGTCCCGAACCGGTGATCGGACCGGGAAACCGGACCGGTTCGAACCGGATTTTGAATATTTTTTTTTGATTTTAATGGGTAAAAACGGGGTGTTAAACGATAAATTAGTGTGTTTGATATACAAATATAGTTAAGTTTTATATATAACTATAAAATACATATATAAATCATATATAAATTACTTATATTTAACTATATATATAACTATAAATATATTATACTATATATATAATTATGACGTCATCTGGTTCTTAAATCCGGTCCGACCAGTCCGACCACCAAACCAGTAAAGTCCGGTTCAACGTCCGATCCGGTTCTGAAAACATTAATCATTTGTGACATTCTTTCTTAACGCTACTCTTTATTGGAAAAGTAATGTACTACATACAACACGACAGGCTACTGATGTTGCATTGATTGAACGTTATCATATTACTCTATTATAAGGGGCGTTTGGATTGGCTCATTAACACTAACGTCTTATAAATTAAGTAAAAACAGATGATTAGTTGTAACATTACACGATACAAAAGATATAATTTCAATTTTTCTTAATCGTACAAAACTTGCATTAGACGACTTGCTTCGAAATATTAAGACGTCAAAACCAATATATCGAAGGTGTCCGATATAATGTACTTTTAACTTTTTCACAATCAAGACGAAATGACAACTGTGAAAATAACTAGTAATATTTTTTACAAGTCATAGAAATATACTTTTGTATATATTACAAACAAAAATAACTAGTAATATTTTTTACAAATCATAGCAATATACTTTTGTATATATTAAATCCAGTAAAAATGTAAACTTGCATTGCTGTGCGGGGAATTACGCCATGCGCAAATGTCAAAACACGAATATAAAAACATATTATGACGACTATCACTCCGACGTGGAATTCCAAAGCATTAGGAATGGAAGGAAAGAAATAATATTAACAAAAAAGTAATAAACCCAAAAAGTTTCCAGGAAAAAAAGGGAAATATATGTTAAAAATGGACATGCTAGATCTCGAACCCGCACAACGTAGACTCTATTTGTTAATAAAAGTTGATGATTCCTTCTTCTGATCGGTAGTGGCCATCGTGAGAGGAGATTAGAATATATGGTAAAAACAAAAAAAAATTGAACTTAAGTTTAAAAGAGAAAATAATGGGTCATTATATAAAAAACTAAACTCATGTGATCAAAATATTATAACCTCAAAGTTCAACATAGTCAAGAGTTTGTTATTATATAGATAGATAATTAGCACTCATGTAAACCAAGAAAAACTTGTGTTAAAATGATTATTATTATTATTACACCTCCATAATCTTGCTAATTGGCTTCAAATCATCTAGTCATCTTAGCTTGCACATTGTTATATACAAACATGATAAATCTTGTGTTACATTAGGAAACCAACATATAAATAACTAAAGATAGGATCAACCTTAACACAATGTAACCACCTAAGATAAAATCTTGTCTTATTATATTTGTTGTACATTGGCATGAACCCTTAGTTTCCCCTAATTGGTCCAAGTCATGTCACACCTAGGAATTTCCCTAAAGACAACATCCTTTGACAAACCCAACAACTTCACACCAAAATCCAAAATCCAGGATTCCAAAGATTCCAAGTATCTATTTATAAATTCTCCCTAATCCAAACTAATTAACCTTATACCTATTCGAATTTGAACTCGAAAAACACATGGGATCTTTGCTAGCATGCTTGAAACCAATATGTTTATGTGACGGTCAGAAGAAAGAACGCGAGAGAAGACAACATCGCGAGTTGCACAAAGAAGAGAAAAAAGAACAGCTTTTGAAGAACGATAAGGTGACTTTACGAGATTATATCTTAAGTTCGCCAAAATCAACAGCGTTGCCTGTTACTTCAAACAAAAGGGTCTATCCTAACCCTCTCGTTGTCAATGATCGTGTCGAAAGTCTTTTATTAGAGGGTCGTTTGGATGCTCGAATGGAAGACGGTGATGGCAAATCGAAGATGAAAATAGAGGAGAACTTATTGTCAAAAGGAGAGAGGATGAAGAAAAGGGTGAGTTTTAGAATGCCTGAAGTTGCTGATGTTTTCATATTGGCTGATTCTCCTAAAAGTGCTCATGAGTCATGACCTACAAGTTCATGAATCATGATCATCATTGAAGTCTTATACTATGTCCTCGGTTTGAAAAAAATAAAAAAGGGGTTGTAAACTGTTTTTGCATGTTCTTGAGTATTAAAAAAAATACATTTTAATTTTTTGTGTGTTTCCAAGATGGCATGAAGGGACAAAAGTTGTCAAGCTAACAAGGATTGATTCTTAAATATCCTATGTGCTTCTAGTAATAGATGGTTATGCATTTTGTTTTGAAGCTAGACAAGATAGGCCGGACGGGCCGAGAAGCAACCATCTCATTAGTTTGATTCAAATGCTACGTGTCATCAAGGGTTGAATCGTTAAATTATTTTTTTCTAGGTCAACAGAGCGACAGTCTGAGTTATTTTTTTTTTAAAAAAAACTTATGATTGATACCACATCTGTTTAATATTTAGAGTGATCAATGCTTAAACTTTCGATATTCTTTAGATATTTTTTTGTCCTTTAATATATACTTGATTTTTAAATAGATTATATAACATTAAATAGTATGTCATGGTGAGTTAATAGCAGCGACAACCGATGACCAAATTAGTTTTCAAACATTATGGTCAAGACATCACCTTTGTTTTGTAATTGATGAAAATTTTAAAAATTTGTTTGTCTTAATGGAGAATATATGATATGAGTGGATTTTTATAACACTAATAAATTTTAGATACTTGATTGACAAATTAAAGAATGTTTCAAGACTTATCATTCACATTTTATATATGTATATTTGAATAAAACTTAATCATAAAAACAAACTTATTATTCAATAAAAAAAGTACTTAACTACTTACAGAGCTTCAATAGTCTGATCCTTGTACTTCTAACAAAAAACCTCAATAAGTATTGTTAACACGTTTTCATACATTCTCGATTATAAGCTATAAAATTAACCCTAGCAAACCCGAGACTAATCAAATAGTTGCATGGTCATAGAGGTCACGTACATATTAACTTTAGGGTTGTCGGCATTACGAAGAATAAACGGAAAATAAATTAGGTATTTGATTAAAACTATGATAAGCTCTTTTTGTATTAATAAAGCTTGACTCGTACTTTACAATGGTCCAATGACGTATCTCCTTTAATAAAACAAAATAAGTTTTGACATGTGTTATTTTCTCATACCGTTATGTCACGTGTCACTATTTATCCTACTGCTGCTACTAAATTACTTCATATTACATGATTGCTTGAGTTTGAACCCAAGACATCTCCTCTAAGAAGCAAAGCCTCTACCAAATTGGCTAGTCTCACGTTGACATGCGAAAAATATCTACATCTACATACTCTAATAAAAGAGTAACTAAAGAGTACACATGATAGCACTACATTTCTCATCACCAAAATTTTCCCGTATCTTTTCTATTAAATAATTACATTAATTACTAATAATATTATTTAGATTAAAAATAGTATTTTTTATAAATTAAGAAAGATATCTTATTTATTAATGTTTATTCTAAAGAAACAAATATTTATAAAACAATAATTTTTTCTAAGACATCAAATTTTTTAAAATATGAAATATTTTAAAATTTGTTTTTTATAAAGTAATTTTTTTCATAAACAAAAAATAATTAAAATTGGGAGTTATTTTAGAATTATATTTTTTTAAATGGTTTTTTTAAAACAAAATGTTTGATTCTTTTTGAAAAAAAAGTTTTAAAACATTAAAAAGATGATGTAATTGTTTAATTACTCAGAGTTTTAACTTATACGTAATTTCAATCATATCTTATCTTACAATTCGTTTTATAATTAATAAATTTTATTATCTATAATAAAAGACTAACTATACATACACATGGCCCCTTTCTACCCCCGTCAACCTAAACGCCACGCTTGCATTGCACATATCACTACATCTCTCATTCTTGAGTTACAATGAATTTAGAAACTATTAACTCATATAAATTACAATAAATATTATATTTATGATCACTTATTACTTTTAAAGTATTTGACATCTTTTCAAAAGTTATAAAAAATTACTAATTTTGTTAACAAATAATAAATAAGTTATTAGTTTTAATTTTACCGTTAACAATTTTTGTTTTATTAAAATAAAAGTATATGTGGTATATTCTTTTGAAATAACAATTTTCTTTTAATTAATTTTTAAAATTTATGACATTATTCATATTTTTGGTAATGGTTATTTTTTAACAGCTTTTCATTGAGATAATTTTTATTCGTCTTTTATAACCTTCAATATTATTACACAAAAAAGTATTTACATCTTTATAACAATTAATTTTAATTGTTTCTTGTCTTAGTTACGTATCATTGTTATATATATTTTTAAAAATTTTATTAAATTTGTTGTTTACTTGATTTTTTTTCTTTTCAACCATTCTATCTTCATTTGTTTCTATTGTGGAATAACATAATATTTTGATACTATTATATATATATATATATATATATATATATATATATATATATATATATATATATATATATATATATATATATATATATAGGGTTGGGTTCAAATGAAAACCAAAAAAATTTAGAGTTAATTTCTGTTCTGCTCCCTAAGGTTTGATAAAAATAATTATTTTCCTCCAAAAGATTAGAAACATCAATTTACCTCTAAAATTTCATAACTTGATTCGATTTCAATCCAAAAACTTCATAATTTTGGATTTAAGTTGAAACAACTAATGAAATTTTTGGATTGAAATTAAAACAAGTTATGACACTTTTGGAGGTAAATTGATATTTATGATCTTTTGGATGAAAATAGTTATTTTTGTCAAACATCAGGGAGCAAAACTGAACTTAACTTAAAAATTTATGAAAACCACTAAACCAAATCTTCCCCTTTGATGTATTAAGATCAATGACTCATATTTTTTAATTTTTGTACAAATGATCCCACAAGAATACAAACTTCTATTTTTTTATTCAAAATAATATAAGCCATTGATCTTAATAATAAAAAATAAAGATTTAATTTATTGATTTTCACAATTTCTTCTGGTTTTCATTTTAACCCACCTGCAATTTGTTAGATTATTACAGTATTTGTGGGGACAGAGTGGCTTCTGTATAGAGCGAAACTAATAGGATGTCACAAGAATATGGTTACAATAGTATACTATAACAAAAGTCTTATAAGGATTATTAAACGCATCAAATGTCACAAAAGTGTACCATAATGTTTATTGCATTTACAATATAACTTCTCAAACTAGTATACTATACAATGACCATCAAATACGCGATCTTACGGACACTTCACGGTATCTGTACACGTGACATCGATACGAGCTACACAGCCATAGGAATACAATTGTACAACATTTGTTCATGATAAAATCCGGTGAGGAATGTACTCATATGCAGGAGCAATATTACTACAAACAACGATTGTGGAATCACCATAAACGATTGAAGCGTTTTGAAGTGCATATCCGTGGAAATCAGGTAACGAGTACCCTATTCTTAGACGTAAATTCACAACCGGAATGATGACCTTTTTCAGAAGCGTTGACATCACAGACTGCAAAAATTCAAAAATTTGTGTCATATCCAAGGGTGGTTAAAGATCTGATTGTTTAGGATTGCTTGTATTAAACCTGATTTTTCGTTGTATCAAAACATATTAAATAAATGAGCAGTTTAATAAGGGGTTGTTTGTTTTTGATGTGTTTGACAAATCTGATTATGATTTTGAATAAAGCTAATAATGTATGCTTTTGAATACATATTAGTCATCTTTTGACCCGTTTAACCCGTTCAAAGCCTTCCACTTTTAGCTAATTTTTAGTTTTTAACCCATTTGACCCGTTATCAATAAAAAAGTTACCCAAGGTCCCATTTCCATAAAATGGGTCAAAGCAATTGGATTATGAGATGTAGGTAAATACTACAGAGCAACTAATTTTGAGGGTAAAAATGTCATATTTTGGGAGACAATCCTCGACTACGATCACTTTGTTGCAACTAATCATCTGATTTTGGTTCTTTAACATCAACACGATTAAAAATAAAACCCACATTTTCAAACACTGCTAAATGAACAAATGTTGATATGGATTTATTATTATGGCAAACTACACAAATTTAAGAACAAAAAGTACACCTTATCCTGATTTTACTGATCTTAAATTAGGCGCAAAATAGAAACCAACTTGCAGTTTATTAGCGTATGGTAACTGAGCTATACTTTAATACTGACTTTAGCAAAGAATGACCCGTGCAACTCATAGTTATGTTTACTAAAAACTTGCTCACGTGGCACATTAGTAGTCATTTTAGTGTATATGTGTGTGCCATGTAAGATCTCATGTGATATTTAATGTATAAAATATTAAATTCCACACTTGTATATTAATTTTTTTTCAGACAATCATTTTCTGTATATACGACGCCAAATATGGAGGCTGATGCACCATGTAAAATTAGTTAAGCTGAAGTTGGTAGCTAAAATATACAACAATTTGTGTGTTGGTTTCTGTTTTGCTCCTAATTTAAAGGCTGGCTACTAAAATCAGAAAAAAGCATAAGGTTTGTCTCTATTTTGTGCAGTTTGTCCTTTATGTTATCATAATCATTAAATAACATGCTCATTAGCCACATGCATATTTAGCATTTTGATGTGTGTCAAAATTAAATGAAATGCAAGCCGATTTCACCTTAACGTTCAAAATGTATTATCTTAATAATGATTTTAGTATCCCATTTAACTTTAGACATCTAAAGAATGAAGATGAATGTACCTGAACAAGAATCATGTGAATGGTGCCAATTTTACTCCATTTCAAAGACATCGTGAATTCGTTCAAGCTAATATTACCAGAAACAGTGCCCATTGAGATCCCTGCAAATCCTGAAGCTTCAATCTCCTGAAAAGGTGAGACAATAAGCCACCTCGTTATATAGGTCATTTACCATTTTAACCGTTTGTCAACATGTAAGTATGAACGATAGACCAATAGTTGTTATCTTATGTTCCCAAAAAGTAACTGCTTTATGTTTAGTGGTGTAAGTGAGTCATGCTTCTTGCACTCGACTCGTTAAAAGCTCGACTAGAGCCCGAGCTAAAGGAGCCATGAACGGAGCCCCAACTTAACTTCGAGCTCCTTTAATAAACGAGCATGAGCCCTAGCTACAGACATTGAGCTCAATTAGGCTCACAAGGCTAAACAAGCTTATATATAAATACATAACTAAAACGATATAAACAAGCATGAATAAATAAAACATGATATAGAATAGAATCAAAAAGTAAATATAGATAATTTGTAATAATAAAAATACATAACAACTGTAATCAAACAAACTAGCCAATCTCTAGCTTGTAAGCAAGTCATGAGTAGAGCTTGATTTTACACATAAGGCTTGAAACGAGCTGAACTTGAGCTATCTTAATTAGAATTTGCCGAGTTTGATCCGTCCAACTTGGCTCATTTACAAGTAAATTTACATATTCATTTATGACAGATTTTGTAGTTCGGTATCGCTGAAATGTTTATATATTAATACTGTTTATGTGATTAAACATAGTCATTCAGTTTTTATTACACAGCAGACTAATGCTTGTTGACCTTGAAGTAACACAAATAACTCATTATAGAGATACAGAAAAGGAGAACAGGAAACGGTCCAGAATTAGCCAAAAAGACCTTACAAGAACTTACTATGTTCTGATAATATTGGGTCAATATAATCACATTCAGTGAGGCAAGTAAGAAATTATAAATACTGAGATAAACGTAAAATCACATAACTAAATACCTAGATTAAATCATTAGGCTATTTGATTATTTATCTCTGATTCTTCAAGTTAAAATAATCACTCTTAAAAAAAACAAACAACCAATATTTTCTTAAACTCGGGCCCTAGATGGATCTAATGGTCTAAAACTCTAAATCATTTGAATTCGTTCTTTCAGGTCAGCAAAGACCAAATCGGATCACTTTTTTTGGTACATATAACCTATAGGTGGAAATTTCAACTTATTTAATAAAGGGTTCATTTAATGTTAATTTTTTAACGCTAATGGATCAAAGGGGAAAAATAAAAAGTTAAGCTTAAAAAAGGTCAAATTAGGCCAAAGTGGCCCAAATGGTATTTAATGCATAACCTCCTAAAAGAATATTCAAAAAAAGAATTTGTTATCTAAATAGAATAACTTTAGCAATCATATTTGGCACCCTAAATGTTTATAAGAAAAGAACAAATTTTTGGACAAGGCGTTTCAAGTCAACACAACATGACCCATTTAGAGCCCTACCAAAATAATGAGTGTTCTGGCATCATTTTCAAGTTGGTAATTTCAACCCATTTGAAATTTAGGAATTTTTTTACTCTAACTGGTCAAACAGGTAAAGCCAAAATTCTAGCTTATAAGGAGAACATGTCAAATGGGTCGAAAGTCACCCAGAGTGTTTTTCTAATGCATAAAACCACCTAAAAGAGTATTCAATGACTCAAAAATTATTGGAATAACATAACTTTTTGCTACCCCATACCTGGACACACAATTTTTATAAAAAGTGTTTAGGTCAACCAAACCTCATGGTACCAAAAAAACTGTCTGTTATGACCTCAATCTGTGACCCAACCAGACTCACCTGGGGCATTTTGCTAGTGAAGTAGGGTATCGAGTGCTAAACTTCACAAATAACCAAACAATATCACATAAAGAGCAACATTAAGAAATATTCTTGATTATTCATGATAACATACCGTTGAGATGCATGCAACTGGAATAACTTCACCAGCTTCTATGACATTGATGACAACATCAGTATTTGCAGTAGCAACAATACCCTCTTTTTCAACCTTTATGATTGGAGGTGATAATACAGTGACATTTAAGCTCAATTCATCATTTGGGTATTCATTATATAATTTTGGGATTATAAATCTCCATCCAGCAGTGTTCATTAGCTTCTGATCTGGTAATTCATCAATAGTCCAATGCATCTTATTTGTCTGAATATAAAAAATACAAGTGAGAACCAGAAGCTATCAAAGAAAGGTTACACGTCCAATAATTACCTATTGTCATTAAGACGGGGCAAGTTCAGCAAAATTATTATAAATTTAATCTTTAACAGGTCAAACATGTAAAATAGAAATTATAGCTCAAAAGGAAATGGTCATATGGAACAACTTGAAAGTTGTCTGATGTGAATGCATAAAACAAATCATCTTATTCAAAAAGTCATCTTTTTTTCCTATTAAAATGATATAAGATTCTGTGACCATATTTGGGACACTAACTGTTATAAAAGGAATCGTAAAACTCATATTTGTAAGTGCTCTGGCCTAGACCCGATCCATTTCTTTGAATCTGAACAAAATTATGTGTTTTGACCCATTACCCAACCAACCCATTTTGCCACCTCTACTGAAAGGGAGACAAAAATCAACCAACAATATCTCCTTTCCTTTCCTTTTTTTTCTTTTCTTTCTTTCTTTTTTTAATATATTTTTTTGTGGGGGGTGGGGGGACTAGCCCTTGTGTGAATCTCAATTTTACATTCAAGTAATAGCTAACACTTTAACTAACCATGACGACATGTATAGTCATAAGCTGCAAATCTCATGAGCCATATGGAGAAAAGAAGCACATGCAACAACAGATGGCAAGATGTGTGGGTTGTGTAATGGGTTGACAGTTGACCAACTAACACTAATTGCCAAAAATAGAGTTTGAGTGACCTTTAACCCAAATGACACCCATATGAGATAAAACACAACCAACAAATTGACCCATACGCAAGTAAACAGGTCAAAACTGTCAGTTTTAAGAGGAACGAATATGCATATCCATTTGGAGTGCCAAGAACTTACATTGAAGAACACCGATGATGCTGAGTTAAGCACATTTTCATGAACTGAAATTGCAACCATTTTTTCGGGGCTATTGCACGAACTGTTTGATAATGAACTTATCCCATAACCACCAGAAGCTATTTTATTATCAGTTTGTGTAAATAACCCGTCGATACCTATCAGAACAGAAGTACTACTCATAATAGGACCGTTTGTGACAGTGGCATTTAGAGCTGCAATATCACCAAAAGTGATTTCTTTCGAAAATGATTGAAAACGTGAATCAAGTTTCATCACCGCATCAACAACTTTTTTGGTAATAGTATCTTCAACTGCAGAAATTATATCGTCTTCAAAATAGTCAACTATTCTGAGGAAAAAAAAGAACAAGTTCAGTAAGAGAAAGTTGATACATCGTGTTTAAAACTAAAGGTGGCAATTTCAACCCATTTATGTATAACCAATTTCCACATCATCAATTTTACACAATTGGGACACCACGTCAAATAATTTTTCTGAAAAAATTTGGTTAAACCTTCTAGAGAAAAAGTCCAAGTGACCTACATGGAACAACATTAACTTGGTTACTATATAGTGCTTAGAGACATTTTTCCTTCAATTACAAGCATTGGAAAAGGGGCAACTTTGCATTGAAATGTTTCCCTTTTGGAAACATTTCACTCATTTTGGGGAAGAAGAAGAAATTATTTGTTTCTTTTATCGTATAAACATGAATAGAGATCATTAATGACTGTGAAAAAGGAGCAAATAGTAGAAGGCCCAAAAAGATACCCTTGATAAAGCCAAGATGCACCTCCATCTAACTTTATGGAGATATAATTGACACTACATCCGCAGTCTTGGGGCGAAAGCCTGAGAGTCCCTTGTTGGCTATATAAACCAAGAGTCATCCCAATTTCCATACCTTCAACCTTAGGATATTAAGTATTCATTAGCTTCCCACTAAAATAAGAAAAAAAGGGTGGTGTAGATATAAGGGAAGCAACTACTCAAAAAATTTAGAACAAAAAAAGAACTTTCTAAGCAAGACAAGCATCTTAGAATCTTACCTTTGTGTCGTGTTTGTAATTATACTTCTTTTTACACACTTGAGTAATTTAAGATGACTTTTGTTCCGTATAGGTCATTATAAAGTATTTTAATAATGACCCAATGAAGAAACACTTATACACAAGTCCACATAATGACCCAAAACAGAACAAAAGTATGCATATTGGTGTAAATAGGACACAAAAACATGTTTCAATACTCAAATGTACTAAAAAAAAGTACAATGACCAAACCAGGGTAAAATTTACATTGGTATTTCATTCAAATAACCCTATAAAGACCTATTAATTCCTTTCTTATGGCATGGCATATTGGTAGAAGCATATTTCTAGTTTATTAAAGAATTGATTGTAACTTACTAAAAGATTAGCACAAACTGAACAAGCAATTTCACTGACAGTCATGCTTGCCGTTTTTGTATTGCCAAAAAAAATAGTATGAAGTGTTTTTTTTTTCATCTTGATTTGCTGGTTTCCAGTGTTGTAATTTGCTCAGTAAACTCACCTCCACAATATACTTAGGGGGTAAAGATTTTATGAACATTTAGGGTGAAAATGATTAGATTGGGATGATTAGGTAAAAAGTTGTTGCAAGGATACTAATTGTTGAGATAAATGTAAAATTACCTAACCATCCACAGATTTAAGCAATCTTCTATCTTTTTTTCTAATTTACAAGATGCAATCATCACCAAGAAAACACATTGAAACATCCTAGTTGACATTTAGGGCAACCACAATGGTTCATCACCACTACACAACATTTTCAGCCAATTGTAGGTTCTATTCCTTATTTTCCATGAACTTGAATGTTGGCTTTTAGAAATTATTGCAAGTGAGTTGAATTGTTTGGAAACAAAACTCCAAATATTTCAAACTTCAAGATGTTAATTACTTTTTTTAATGTCATTAAAGCAATTCACTCCAAATGTTGGCCTTAGGAAGATTTCTAAGAGGATAAATCACTTCCGGTTAAATATCAGCAAACTAAAACAAATTATTGGATAATATCATTCCATTTCTAATTTGATTAAACTCAAGCTTTCATTAATAATCAAGCGTAAATTGAATCTAAATCTGTGATGATTATGCTTAAGAAGGTGAAAGTTACTTGTGTCACTACTCAAGCTATTGGATTATGAAAATCCAATTTGGGTAAAAATGAAGAAAATTGTTCCAAATGAATTGCTGCAATAATTACCTGAATAGAGGCCACCCCACTATCAGAAAAATCAAACAACCAAGTGCTATAAGAATAACTCCAACCCAAGCTCAAAGCAGCAGTTGCACCAGAAGCAACTATGGTAACCCCAATTTCTCCAGGTTGAACAACCGAAGAAGAAACATCAACCTCATAAATAACAATATCCGAAAGCGCAATACGAACCCTACCCACAAGTGGGATTTGAACACGCTGCTCGATTTGGGGCAATTGAAGAGGAATCAAAGATGAAATTGCTGTTTTTATCATCAAATCCTTCGCGAATTCAAGCCCCGTTTCGGAAATTTCAACAGATATAAACCCATTTTCACCCGATTCGACAAGGGTAAATGACGAAATTGATAGCAATAGTGTTACAAACATGAAGAAAACTCTTCGACCCATGTTGATTTAGGGATAAATTTAGATGGGTATGTTGAAATTAACAACAAATCGAGTCAAATCAACATGTTTTGGTTGAAGAAATTGAGCTTGAGCAAGTGAAGAGATGGTGGATGATCGATGATCATTAGTGAATGCGTTATCTTCAGCTTCGATTGTTATGACGATGGTGTGTGATTGTTGGATTGTGTGGTGTGAATTTGAAACATTGATTAGCTCCTTTGGAAGTAAATCAAGAACTACGTTACCTAATTTTGTACGTATATTCGAATTGAATGTGTTGAGTGTTGACTTGATGAATAATGATGAACACGTGTTATAATAATAAAGATAAGGGGGTAACACGTAATTTATTGTTTTGGAGCATTCACTTTAGTTTCTCATCTTTATTTTTTTTCTATTAAATGATATTTTTTATATTTTTATTATTATTTATTTTTTCTCATCTACTCATAATATTAAAAAAATTTATAAGGTTTGAACAGTGATTCTCTAAATATACAGATAAACAATAATTTTTTTCTTTCATCCACTCACAACAAACTGCAATCATTCCTTAAAATATAAGCAACATACTCACATAAATATAGAAAACCTACTGTGAATGCTTTTATATATCTTTTTATAAGAGTAAACTTTGGTTATGGATATTTGATCCATATGGTTTAAATATTTTAATTAATTCAGTACAAATAGTAATTTTTTGACATATCATGTTCTGTGATTTTGTTTTGTAACCTTTTTGGTCTTTAATACTAATTCTATTAGTTTTGTTTATCAAATCTAGGGCTACTTTTCGAATAATTGGGTTAGCTCTCTTCGGCATTCAAAGATTCAAATTCGAACTGAAAATTGAATTTGAAATTTGTTCGGGTAAGGACTGAACTTGAAGATTCAACATAAACTTTAAACTTGATTCGAAATGAATTTCAGGTCTTTAAATTCTATTTAACTAGTATTAAGTCCACGCGTTGCGGTGGGGGTGTAAAATATCAAGTAGCACCAATTTCACACCATCACCAGCGACTATCAAGATCGGAAAAACTCGTATTAAAAATAAATAAAAACATGAAAAATAAAATCGAATGAAAAGTAGACATAAAATTGTTGAACCCCGCACGTGAAGTGTGAAACATTAAATACAATAATTAAATCGATATGAGAACCGCGCGTTGTGAAGAGGTCATCAAACGGGAAAAAATATGTGTAAAAACATTAAACGATATGCGCACGTTGCGGCATGTTAACTCGTAAAATTTAAACCGAAACGTAAAACGAAAAAATTGTAAAAGATAAAAAGTATAGGGAACCAAAGTTGAAAGTGAAATTTTATAGGGGTTAAGTGGTAAAAGATGTAAAAGTATTGGGGTTAAAAGTAAGAAAAAAAATAAAAACAAAAGTGAGTACAACCCATTAAGGCTTAGGTACAACCCATAATGCACAAACCACTTGGTAATTAGTATTATATATAATTAAATTAAAGTTTAAGAAAAGGACAAAGGTGGGTACAACCCACTAAACGCATAATACAACTAGGGGTGTTCAAAGTCGGATATCCTAAATTTCGGATAGTGGAAATCACTATCCGAATCCGTATCCGAATTTTCGGATATTCAAAATTCAGATATCCGAAATTTCGGATACGGGTTCGGATAGTGATTCGGATATCCGAAATTCATTTTTTTAGTTTTTTTACAATAATTAGACATATAATATTATAAAAATAATATAAAAAACCAACTCATATCATAAAAGTCAAAATGTACACTAAAAAATCTCAATCTAAAGTAAAAATATGTAAAATTCAAAAAAATAAAAAAATATTTTTTAGTTTTCGGATAATCGGATAACCAAATATCCGAAACTTTTGAAAATCACTATCCGAATCCGAATTTTCGGATATCCGAAATTCGGATATCTGAATTTTTGGATATCCGAAAATTCGGATATTTCAGATTCGGATTTTCGGATTCGGATATTTTTTAACAGCCCTAAATACAACCCATTAAGCATACCAAAGTTAATAATTAGTATTATATAAATAACTTAATCAATCATTTGTTTATGATAAAAATGATGGGACCACCAATGAGCCCTAGATCAATTGGTTTGAGAGGAGGCACCCTATGATTTTTCAGGGTTCGAGTATCACTTTGTGCAATATACTCCAACTAGCCTAGGGGTTTTTATCACAATGGGCCTTTGGGTGGTGCTTCCCTTGGAATAATGGGCGGACCGGGTCACCACTGTTGTCTGTGTTCGCGGACGTGGATGGTCATTCGTCAATGGGTTTACGCGGGTGATTGAGCTTAAAGTATTTGTTGGCTGCAAAAAAGGGGTCTTAAATATTTGTATTTGGTAACTTATTTGAGACTCATTACAAAATGGTTCATTTTTCTAATATGTTCGACTTAGAAATGAGTCGAGCCTGATCCAAGGTAGGCTTGATTTGTGATTGGATCAGTGATGTGTGTAAGCATATATATTTTTAGTAAGGATCTTTCACATAATCGAGTTTTTAATTTAAGAAACGATTATCACTTTTAAACCAACTATACACAATAGGCAAGTGCACTTATCGCATAGTAGTATAGTTTTACGCAAGAACTGAGTGTCGACCCGTAGACACAATAGCTACCAATAGTAAATATTAATCATTATTTAACCGATCAATTTAGTTTAGATTTGTAAATATTAAAATTAAGTAAATTAATTAGCAAATTAAACTAACAAAGCAAGAAAATGAAGATGAAGATACACAATCAATAAAAGATACACTTGGATTTCAACTCCACTTAGCATAGAAATAACAGCTAGCACAAACTCGGAGTGATATTATATTTTACACATAATACATGGAAGTAGCTTAAACCCTAGTCAAGTATATTTAAACATATAACTCTTCGGAAAGCTAGAACGATAAGCACACAATAGCCACCTAAAGTCATGCAATAAAAAACGAATGATATAATTATGTTAATATGAAAGGTTAATTAAACTCCCGTCAAGGTTATCTAACTCCATAAATCTTTGAAAAGTTAATACGATAAACACATGATAACTACCTACACTTGCATAAAATAGACAAAACTACAATTACCTTTCGACTCATAAACATTATATCACGATTACAAAATAACTTATAACCAATGACAAGAGATTCATGACATACACCATGGTTTTCCCAAACATAAGCATAAGGATGCACATTTGACTAGTTTTACTAAACCTTCAACTTTCATTCTTCATTCCTAGTCAAATGTCACAAGATTACATACAAAAGATCCAATTATATGCGTAAGTCTTGTAAGAGCATGAGGTTTTCCAACATAACATGCTTACAACACCCACAAGGTTGAATATTTCATCAAAATAGAACAAATACACATAATCATTGAAGGATAATCAAGTTTTATCATGACATTAACATAAACAACAACAAAAAATCATATACAAGTTGCTAAATCATATTAAGTTTCATCTAATTCAAGTGATAACAAGAGTTTAGCCCATGAGGCTTACACAAATCACACCCAAACTCAAGAACATGGAAGAACTTATAGTAGATCTAGAGGAATTCAAAGCATATAAAATGAAAATGGGTTAGATGATGTTAGTCCGTCTTTGAAAGTGCTCGATATTCAATCTTAGCCTTGAATCTTCAAATATTTGCTTAAAATCACCTAAGAGACTTGAGAGAATTAGGGTTTAGTGTAAAAATGTGGGTTTTTCTCAAATGGGGCAGTATTAGGTATATAACATGACTTTTGGGTCAAACATGATCATGTTCATAAGTAAAATAGGCATGTTCTGCATCAGGTCAACTATAAATAAATTTTAGTTTTTCAACATGGGCATGTTGATCTGAATATAAGCATGTCAGAATATTTTTCTCCTTAAAGCTTCACCAAATCTTGAGTTTTTTACAAAAATCATCAACTTTCCTTCGGGAACCTAAAACATTCAATTTAAACATACATAAGTGTCTAACAGAATGATTTACAACAAGAATTGCTCAAAATGAGAATGAATACATATGTTGTAATTATTAACATATCACTCAACTGGTTTAAATTAAAGCATAAATTATAAATAACATAAATGATAACTTAAATTAATTTATATAAATTGTGACCTAAAATAGAAAAGCTTGAGTTGGATCATTAGCTAATTAAATGAGTCTTTTATTTATATAGTTTTCTGGAATTAATTAAATATATACTTATATAAATATATATTATTATATAAAACAACTAAATAATACATAATGTTACATACAAAAAGTATAATTATATATAAAATAAATATAAAAATATATAATAAAGAATAAACGAGTTGTGCTCAAACTTATGTTTTCTTAAATTAAAATGAGCCAAACTTGAGCTTAGATGAACACCATAACCAATCATAAAATACTTTAAGTTTTTTAATTTGACGCACCAAAACAATACTTTTCTAATCATACTTACCAAACATGATTAGCATACACATCATAGATCCTATAATCTCATGTCACATAGTTCGTATATGTTTAGCTAAATAATTAAACAATAAATTAATGTATTATAAAAATTAAAGAATTTAAATTAGCAAGTAGAAATAATTATACAAAATCATAGTAAAATTGGTTTATTTAGTTACTAATAAAATTATAAAAACATATAATATAGTATTTAATAAAATTATAAAAGTTTACAAAATTGAATGGAATCTTTCTCACTTGACAATTGATTCGTCCATACCTCTCAAAACAAACTGTATGTCATTGTATGATTGTATACGTGACAATGAAACAAATCATACATATTATTTTATGGTAACATAATCATTTAAGTACAAAAGTGGTTTATATTAAAGTTATATAAATATTAAATAGAAAACTTGCAAGTTATATGAAGTTAGAATGCATCATTTTAGTATAGTAAAGCAAATATTATAATCTTTTAGTTGATTATGTGGTTTTGACAAATATTTTAACTTTAGTCTCATATCATTTCAGCCTTCGCTCAATGGTTAACTTTTTAAACTCTTAGATTTTTTATTATTTTTAACTTTAGATGAGGTGTATATATGTATCATTTGTTCTATTGTATGATTCCTTATTATATCATAAAATTAACAAAAAAAAAAGAATCAATTTTGAGTAATTCGCTATTCATTTTTTTTTACGTCTACGTTTCAATGTAAATTTTATAAAAATGAATATGGTTATTTTTTATAAACTTGTATCAAAATGTACATAAAAATAAACACATCACCCCGACATATTATTTTTATATAAAACATTATACATTAAGGATTATAACAAAAGTAAAAAAGTTATGTTAAATAAAACCCAGAAAGCACTAAAAAATAGTCACATCACTTGGTGTAATAAGTAGAACACTGGTCTACATGCGAATTTTTATCATTCATTATAATTTGGACTGATATAAACAATTTCTTAATTCAAAATCTTTTCAAATATTTTTTAAACCTGTAAATCATAAATGTTTATATTATACTGTATTATTATTATATATAATAGAATACACTATAGTCAGAGAAATTTTTGAAAATGTAAAACGAACATAAGTAGATAGCAAGTAGACTTTCTTTTGTAGATCTGATTCTTTATTAAAAAAAATAAAAAAGTAGTCATCACTAATTCTTGAATGCAGATTTCATGCCAACAGTAAACAAAGTATTCACAGCCCATGTCTTATAATTATATGAGTGTGAGTCTTTAAATTATATGGGATGATTTTGAGTGGTTGTGAGTAAAGGAAAGAGAAAATATTACTGTTTATCTGTAAATTTAAGAATTCATTGTTCAACCTATATAAATTTTTTAATATTTTTAAAATGGTTGTGAGTAAAGAAGAGAGAAAAAGTAATGAAAAAAGGTAAAAAATATATTATTTAATTGAAAGGAGAGAAAAGAAGTGGTGATTTTTAGTGTAATTATATGGATAAAAATAAGGAATGAGATGTGAATGCTAGAGTGGACATTGAGTATACCTTTTATGTTCTCAATGTAACTAGTTTTTTTTAACGACAACGAATACTATAAGTCCGATCATTCGGGTAAACTCAATAACGAAAGGACACCTACGTTATGGGATAATAAAAATAAAATCAGGTCTCTATCTTTTCTTGTAACCCTTACTCAAAACAGACATGATATATCTGATACTAGTTTTAGTGTGTCACACAAGTTAAATAAATAAAATATTAATATAATAAGGTTTATTAATTATAAAATGATATTCTAAGATATGATATGACTGAAATTATGTATTAGAAATTACTATAGGTAATAAAACAATGATATCAACTTTTTAAAATTTTTTTCCAAAAAAAAATTTTGTTATAAAACAAACCGTATAAAAATATCATTTTTTTATATTTTCCTTATTATAACACCCAAATTTAATTATTTTGGTTTTAAAAAATTTACTTTTTAAAGATACCAATTTCAAAATATTCATATTTTTAAAAAAGTTTTATGCTTTAGAAAAATGTATTATTTTATAAAAAAATATTTATTTAAAAATAACATTAATAAATATATATGTTTCTTAACTTATTCAATCTAAAAAAGTGTTAAATAATACTATTAGTAATTAAGGTAAGTATTTAATAGGAGAGAGATGCGAGAAAATTTTGATGAGGTTAATTGTGGTGTTGTCACGTGTCATCTTAAGATACTATTTTATTAAAGTAGAAAGATTTTAAATAATTTTAACAGTTACAAGTTAAATATATTTAATTTCGATCCAAGCAAAACAAATTTTGCTAATAACGTGAGTATCATATAAAATCATACCCGCCTCAAACCCGTAAAAAAATAGAACTAATTTTATACCGGGTTTCACACTCACATATTTGTCCCAAATATTTGTTATATTCATGGTCAGATTTTTTTCACAGCTCACAAGGGAACACACAAGTTTAGAATTTTGAAGTAATTTGCTTCTTGAAGACATCATTTAAAATTAAGAAACTGTAACTTGCTATTTGGTTTTATCCACCAAGGCTCGAAATGGTTAATGATGAAATTATGTAAAGATCTTACTTCTAGTGTTGTGTTAAGTAGACATGTGTTTTAAAATTGTGAATGGTTAAAGACATGAAAAAAGGATTTTTATAAACATGTTAAATATGGTAAATGTTGTATGCACAATGAACTAGGATTAAAAAAAGTTATGTTTTGAAATCGACTTAATGACTCGTTGCATTGAGATATACAGTGCTATTATTGTGATAATATGTTCTATGATGATTTGTAAAAGTAATCTTGTGAGTACTAAATCGGCTATGTTTGTAGTAGATCACATAGAGCATCTTTAGTATTTGTATTTTCAAATAACTTGAAGCTTACGTGGAGGAGAGAGAAAAAAATAAAACATTCATCTCTATAAATACCTTCACATGAATAATGAATAATGTGAGTGAGAGATAATAAAGGAGAGGAAAAATAAATAATGATATAACATGTCTTTTTTTTTTTCAGATCCTACGTTAATGATGCGGTTACAATTTACGTGTAATACTTTATTATAATATTTTTTTTGGTGTAAGAAATGAGAAATATAATATGAACATAGTCATTTTCCTAGTGTGAATGGTTTAACCTAAATTCGACTATGACATGACTGTTGCAATTTGAATAAACGATTTTGGAAATCGATAGTTCATATTTCTAAAAATGGTAATTTTGAACGATTGAACCTCTATCGATCGTGTTTGATCAATTTGCCAATCACGAGACGGTCGGAACACGGTCAAAACATGGGTTAACCGTGTTCCAACTGTGCCCATCCATCTCATTATTTATAAAAAATAATAATAATAATTTGTAGCAATATAAAACTTTTATAATAATACCACGAATTTAACTAGTTTCTAGCCTTAACATTATGATGTACGTTTGTATAAAAAGTAAATGCATTATGAAGATGTAGACTTGTGGATGACATTATATTTGTTCATACCGATGATTGTGACATTTTTCATTAATCCACATGCATATGGGACAACTAGTACACCATGATTTATAGAAATATTCGCATGTGTATGTGTATCCTCTACAAGCATCGTTTAATTTCTAGATAGGTGTTGATGGTGTCACATTCTTGATTAACCATGTTGTTTATGAAGATAAGGTTACAACCGATATATAATCATTTTTTAAGGTAAAAACCGCTTTAAGCATATTTTCATAATTGCGTATTAATTGCAGTTGAAGAGAGAAAATAGAGCGGTTATGTGGTTACATAATCATTTTTTGTATCAATGCTAATGTAATATATACATGTGCGTATTAATTGTAGTTGAAAAGAGAAAGTAGAGCGGTTATGAGGTTACATAATCATTTTCTGTATCAATGCTAATGTAATATATACATGTGGTTCTCATGCTTATTTCCTTAAAAATAGTTTTGTATTAAAGTACCCTATGTCAAAATAGTGGTTTGATAACCGGTATGTTTGTCATACATGTTGTTTCAAAAACGATTTACAAGTTATAAATGTTATATGATTCTAATAAAATACAGGTTTTATATGTTTTCAGTCAATATAAAGACATTTTTCAAGATAGACTAGTGATTTCAAATCTTCCATATGTTGGAATCGTCCAACCAACTCTGCCATCGCGATTGATAACCCTCGACAGTCAGTCCTAAGCCCTAATTTAAATCATGCTTAGCTTCCAAGAACGATCCTTGACTAAATAAAGTCAAAATCGCGATTCCATTTGAACAAAGAAGTCTGACGATTAGTTGCTGGTGAGTAGCGTGACAAAGGGATGCAACGATAAGTAGTCTAATTAATGTTCCTATTCTTAATATCTTTCATATAAAAAATATGGATTTACGAAAAAAGAAATGTTAGAACGTTTTTCAAGTATTCTTCTTTTCAACATCGAATGGTAATGTATGTGTGGTCACCCAAACTTACATCTGAGATTTTGATCGGTGATCATTACACATTAAAGATAAGGATTTTAGTAGGATTTCTACCATCCTTAAAACAAACTTGCAAATGCAATCCTACCAGCTCAGGTAAGGTGATCGATTATGTCTATCATATTAGAAAAAAAGTGTTGTAAGAATGATCTCAACATTTTTAGAGACACTTACTTAGCAAAACAAACTTTTAATGTATACCATCATACCAAGGAACAATCTTAGATGAATCAGTCAATATCAAACTGAAACACTATAATCTCAACTTCTATGTGTTGATATCTCGTATTCTCTAAACTTATTATCATCTCGCAACGAACTAATTCTAAACAACTTATATCTTACATTCAGAGGAATTTAAAGACACTCATAAAATTAAAATAATTTATCACACCCCAACACTCTAGATTCTTGTAGACATGATAAATTCCTACTCTATTTCATCTAGAGGGATGATGAGTGAAATGGAAACATATATTCCTTGTCATAGAAATTAGAAATAATCAAACATATATTACTATACCTTAAAAACAAAGTTCGGTGATCAATAAGAAGCCGCCGACCTTTGTCACGTTAAATATGTTGTTTTATGTTACCAGACAAAAGATTTGTGGTAGTGCGAGTGGTTAAAGCCATTGCATTTATAACAACCACCTTGGGTCTGAATCCCGGCAGGTGTTTTTATAAGGTTTTTTTTGTTTTTTTCTTATTTTTCGTATTTTTTTACTTTCTTTCTCATATTCTTTATAAAATGTTTTTAGTTGACTATTTTTTTTATTTCAAGTTACGTATTATTTATGTTGTAACGTGCTAGACATAATATTCTTTTCTATCTATATCAAATCACCACAACTTCACACGTTCCTTTACGTCCCAACGTGTGAGGTATAATAAGTTTCTCTATCAATATCGAACCGTTGTAACTTCATACATTTCTCTAAGTACTTAATCGCGTTAATGTCACATTCATAACACACGTAACAAAGTTAACTGTCAGAATACACTTAACGAAGTTATTAAACGCGTCGCATCACGCGGGCTGAATTTCTAGTTGAACATAAATCTCTAACGATTATACAAATAAATTATCTACACAACAAAACTAAAACAGAATAAACTATAATCAGCCAATACTATGTTGTATAGATTACTAAAACATAACCTGCTTTTCTTTACAACCTTTCATCTTCAATGCTTCAACCTACCTTCACTCTTAAACCTAATTTGAATTTTGGCCACGTACAACTGATTCTATATAGGTTTGTGTGTAATCTATTTTTCACTCACTCAATCTTTCTCAAAATAAGTTCATAAAGTAAAAATCCCATTAGTATCAATCATAAAATACAAGACTTTAGAACACAACAATTTCTCAAACTTCACTATCCAAAGTCCAAAGTTACTTGCACAACCAAATACAACCGGACCCATGGTGGTTTCTGGCGGTTTGCCGGTTTAACTACACCTTTTGTGTACATGAAAAAAAAAATAATCGCTACAAAACACAATCTAACACTACACCATAACAGTTGTGAGATGAACCGTATGATGGTGAAAATAGAACCGAATGATAATAGCCACCCAAAACAACCATAGAACCGAAGTTCAGCAGTGCACGCACTATAGCCGCCCAAACATGAGCCAATGGGCAGATCGGCTCGTTGATTCTTTGGTGTTTTGACCGGATTTATCTTCATAGTAAAGTATACAACGATCGCCTTGATAAATTCATGGAATCCATTATCATAGAAAGTAATCTGGTGGTGGTTTTTTGGCTGGAGCCCCTCTTGATTCCTGCATTTTAAAATAACAAAATTAATTCATTTTCAAAAAGATTACACTCTTAAGATACATATTCTCTACTAGAGAATTGAAGTAGAGATGGCAAAATAGGCGGGATGAGTAACGGGTCTAAACGAGTCTAATTAAGTTAGGGGAGATGGAGACCCAAGACACTTTTTGTTCAATTTTTTTAATGTTCTTATGAATAAGAGTAGATAAAAATCATGTCTCTATGGTTTATATCGAATTATGGTTTTCATCCTTTAAGTTCTTAAATTTGCACCGATTGTCCTATTTTTAGAACTTGTAGCACTCGTCGTCTCTGAAAGGGATGTCCTCAACAGAACATGTAGTTAAAGACGATTTACCTTCATATGCAAGGCATCCGTTTATGGACCATTAAGTGTTACAAGATTCAAAAACTCGGACAATTTGACAAAATTTGAAAAAGTTAACTGCATTTTGATGTAAACCACAGGGACAATTTATGTCATTTTCTCCTGAAACAGTTAATTTCTCAAATACAACTACAAAAGATTTATTCTTATACTAATTATAATCATAATGATAATGATTATAATAATAATATGATTTATACAATAATGCTAGTATGTCGTATGGATTAAAAATACATTCTGATTTCGCCGTTTCCCATTCAACTGGTATTTAAATTTCATTCGTTTTTACTTTGAAAGAGATAAAACTTAACTTGAATTGGCCCGATCATAAGTACACCCCAACATGACTTAAAGCTCAAAATTTTAACGAGCCTAATAGTCAAATCAACAAGTCGGTTTAATAGAATTTTTTCATCCTGTTAATTCTATTTGTAATTCCTGTCGTAAATTTTCCAACTTTTTTGTAATTCTAATTGAATAAATTACTTCCAATCTATACCAGTTATTATGACCAAACATACAAGCTAAGCCAACACTAAAACTTATATTGGCTTATAAGACTGAGCTCAGACTTGAGCTTCATGAATGCTCAGCTCAGCCCTGAGTTTTATTGAGTTGTGTCAGCCATGTACCCGAGCGGCCAAGCCTGAGTCATGGGCTTAGTCATGGGATTTCAATATCCCCAAATTGGAATTTATAAAGCAGGTATGGTTCTTAATAACAAACCTGTGGAGCTGCTTTGAATACTCGAAACTGTTTATTAAGATTCTCATCAAGCTCAAGAATGGCAGCAACGTTACCACACCTGAAACACATAAAACAAATCTTTATTAGTAGTGGTGACGATTTTAACCCATTTACTACTAAATGGGGCCATTTGAGTAGTCTTTTATCTCAAACGGGTCAAATGAAAAAGATTTCTGGCCGTAAAATGCCAGCTAACTTTTTCATATGTATAGTCTTAATTATTGTACTTTTTCGTACATCTGAGTCATCATTTTGTTTGTAAAAAGACAGCTGTCAAGGATAATAATTTTTATATAAAAATGTTAAAACACAAAACCATCCTTTTACATTGTCTGAGTGTCAGAGAAAGTACAATGGCTAAAAACGCGACAAATGAAAAAAGTTTATATTTTAGGCAACAAGAACGATAAAAAATGTAGCTGAAAGAATTCAACGGGTTAAACAAGTTATACGGGTTAGGCACAAAACCATCATTTTACATTGTTCAGGGAACAACTGAACCAGTTGAACATGCTATATGAGTTAAAAGTCAACTATAAGTCCATTTTTAATCGTATAATCACCTAAATTGTTTCATTCATAGAGTTGAATCATCATTGTAAAGAATACTAGTTTTGTAATCGTAACTAGTGCACTAGCTTTTTTTATAAAAAGAGAAAGAAAGTTCATGTAATCTGACCCAGTCCCTTTTAACCCGTACCAAATAATAACCCGCTTTGACTTGTCACACAACCAACCCGCCTTGCCCATATTCTTATCTCTTTTTAATTAGGGAAAAAGGATTACTAATCAAACAAAAACGAGAGTAATAAATTTGAACTCGAGAACTCACCTATAACAGTAATTTGGGGCCGACCAGACTGTAACTATCTGGTTATTGAACATCCATTTAAAACCTTCCATTACCAATTGATGTGCACGACAAATATAATCAATATTATTAGTGTGATTAAAAGATGTAACAACACTGCCACCAAACAAGAAACCAGCACCACGGGGACTCAGACCCCATCCATCTACAATGTCCTCTGGATCAGACCACAAAAGATCACACATGGCACCATCATGGGGTACTTCTTGCTTTCGGTCAATTGTCCGAATCTGGAAAGTCAATTTGTTATTAATAAATGGGTTGATTTCATATATATCCCTCCAAAAGTTCAAATTTTCATAATATCACATTTACCCTTAGAAAGCACCAATGTAAACAAAATAAGATCAGTTACTTATAACATAACAATGTACTTCACACTGAATAAACAAAGTGGAAAACATCGTCGTTATAGTGTCCTCTTTGTTCATTCGGTGAAACAGGCTGTTAAAACTATTGTGTATTTTATTTATCAAGGTCTATGGAATGGGTAAATATATATTTTTAGTGTTATGAAAGGTAATATGATATAAATGGAACTCCAAACTTTTATTAGAATATATAACTAAAAACAAAATGCCTCAAAGGATACTGAAACAGTTTCTTCAAACCTGATCTAATGTGTTGACATTAGGAGAGAGACCGCCATGAACTGAAAATATTTTGTTCTCAATGAGAGCAGACAAACTGTAACAATGTCAACATTCAGGTGATGCAAGCAAAAGACATAGTTATTAATAACTAACTATAGTGTGAACCAGAGTATGTTTATAGAATATTTGAATCAATGTGTGTGAGAATAGGCAAGTTGTGACACCTGACAATACATTTAAAGATAACTCAAGTGTTTACAACTTCATAAATTGCTCTATTGAAATTACTTGCATTATTTTATTAAAATTAGGACTAACTATACTGAATTACTTGTGAATTCAAAGACAGAATGACATATGTTTAAATGTTGGTTGGTTGATCCTACTTACTCCAACCCAACCCATTTTGACCCAACTTAAAATTTTGCCTATTTTGACACATTACCCAACCCACCTAGATTACCACCTAGTTCATACAAATTGCATCAACCAGATACTAGATTAACCACCATGTTCCAACAAAAGGAGGCTGCTTTCAACTTGTTTATGCAAAAGGAATTTAACATAGAAAAAAAACTCAAAAAGGTAACTGAAGTCAACAATTCTATTTCTGAGGAATCCACTTCTTTAGGTTTGTGAAGATATTTTTAGGTCTCTACAAATTAGGGGACAAAAACTGTTAGCTTATCTTAGAGTAAATTACATTTTTGGTCCCCTTGGTTTGGTCAAACCTACAAAAACTGTCCCTAAAATCATTAATAACTAGAATAGTCATGGTTGTTTTTAAAATACTAACATTTTGGCCCTCCAAGAAAAAAACCAAAATACCTTAATATTCTTCAACCAGTGAATTTCTTCTTGAACGTTCTATTTTCACACCTGATTTCATAAACTCAAGAACAATAAAGAACACAACCAGCAACTACAGCCACTGACACGGTACCACCAACAACACAACTTAAATGTCATAAATCTTTACCTCGGAATATAATTGCGGAATCAAACCCTAACATTTGTCACATTAAACCCTGAATCCAATCTTTTATTTAAAAAAAAACTAATTTTCTAACATGAATAAAAGTATTCTCGTTGACCAGCAACGAAATGGCAAAATAATAAGGGAACCAGTGAAGAAATTGTCAAACCTTAGGTAATCAAATATATCGGTGCAATATCGCCAAACATTGACAGAGCCATACTTCCTCAGGCACTCATCATAGAATCCATACACCTACCACATGGAATAGCAATAAACTCTCCAAAATAAAATCAATATATTAATCCATCAATCATTAACAATTGGATACCTGTGTGATCTGACGGCTCTCATGGTTTCCCCTAATCAAAGTTATGCGATCAGGATATCTCACCTGGTTACATCAGTGCTTCATTAGATTACAGAGAAAAGAGAAAAAACATACAGTTTGAAACCTATAGAATAAAAAATCTCAGTACTGAAACCTTAATCCACTACCGATATTAGTTAAGCGAAAATTTACAAGGGTTTTGATAAAATAACCAACATCTACCTTTTTCATTCAAGTATTAAAAGGATATGAATATTCAAACATGATATCCCGTCAACACTAACCACATCCTATTATCGCACTAACACAACCCTTTGTAAATATTTGCATTGGTTGTGTGAGAGAAAATAGGAGGTGGTTAATAGTGGATGATGGTTACGCCTGAACATTAGTACGTTACTTTTTTTAAAAAAAAAGTTGCAAAACGTGGCCCTAAGGCCTTAGTTAACAACCTATTTATGGTTATCTTTTCTATAAATGAGACATCATAACCCACTTATGGTTATGGTAACCTACATATTTACATATAGAGTAAAGAGTAACCCAAAACAGGGGTCTAACACTTTAATCACAGTTTTATGACTATATGTTTTGCAAAATTCTTTTTACATATATAATTATATTATAAAATACATTTAGTATGTGATGTCACCATATTGTGTAATATGCCTGCTCTACGCTTGCACAAAAAAGAGAAGATATTTTGAAGTTGTTATAAGAGATATAATGTGAGTGCGCTCGAAAAATAGAACTTAATGAAAGAAAGTATAACTAGCACGCAACAAATGATTAGATAACTAAAAGCGAATACATGAAAGTACATCAAACCCATATAAAAGATATCATATAACAAGCATCTTGCACTCTGTGTTGACTATATTTGCTTATTTTGTATCAAACAAAATTATTAATATACAAAATTTACCTTAAGAGCAAGTAGAAGCAAAAATGTCTCTACAGAGTAGAACCCTCTGTCCACAAAATCTCCGAGAAACAAGTAGTTAGTCTTTGGGCAATCACCACCAACTTTAAAGAGTTCTTTCATGTCATAAAACTGCCCATGGATGTCACCACATATCTATACAGCAGGAACGCATGCCAGGAATTACACAATTAAAATTACTAAAAGGTAACATGAAAAAGAAAGCTTACATAACTAACAAAGTTACACAGTGGGTAATAGGAAGCAAGTTATGTAGCTTAAATAATTTTTTAAGTGACTATATAACATTTTATAAGTGACTATATCATATAATAACTTGATGCTCTTAAATTGCGTATATAAATAAAAATAACACTGGTTTTGTGGTTTGAAGTTAACGGGATACATTTCAGATAATCTGGACAACCAAGAGTATAAAATACAAATTAGGTTAGAATGCAACAGTTTCGTAAAAGAGAGTATGCTCCTGCACATATATTAACCCGCTAATGAGAATAGTGCCTACAATATGAAGTATTGTTATAAATAAGAACACGTTAAAATTGTTCCATACGTTGCCTGATTATGTACTTATCTACACTTGAGATATTGATCATGAGAGCAAATTTGAAATGTAAGCGGTAACTCACGATCACTTTCTGATTGATGTTATAACTAACTTGAGAATAGCATCTGTTTTTAGAGGGAAACTTGACCTTCTATTTTGGCAGTAAAGGGTTATGCCAGGATGCTTTTTTTAACAAATTACTAAAAAGTGAGGAAAGCTGCATTCTTCTTCCTCAATTGATGGGCTTAAAATACCTAAAAGAATTTCAAACTAGTTTTGGTACAAAGTGTCATGCCATCCTTCTAACATTTTAAAACTAATGTTCTCTAAGGCAGGAGCAGTTATTTCCAGCAACGATAATCATTTGTGATAGGATTAACAAAACAGTCACTAACTTCACTATAATCCCTGCTTGTTTGAGATTAAATATTTCTAACTGATGATAATTAATGGATTCAAAATCACAAGTTTACCAAGCAGTAACATAAGCTGTTTATAATAAGCTGATTATCTCCTGCTAAAAGCATAAATTGTTATACCAATATAGCAGGATGATTTCTTCCCAGTCTCGATATAAACTCCCAGTATATCTTTTAAAATCAATTAATCAGATCAATCCATAGCATATTACCATTTCAAAATATCTGATGTAAAATATGGTTCCAGCTAAAGAAATCAGTAAATTCCCAAACTCCATCCAACTTTTCACCGGTCAACTGATTATTATTAATGGATTCAGAATCACAAGTTTACCATGGAGTAGATTATCTGCTTCTGCTATAAGCATAAATTGTTATACCAATATAGCAGGACAGTTTCTTCCCAGACTCTACATGAACTTCCAGTATATCTTTTACAATTAAATAAATCCATAGCACAAATTACCATTCCGATAAGCAGTATATAATGTAAAACAAAGGTTCCAGCTAATACAATCAATAAATTTCCAAACTCCATCCAACTTTTCACCGTTCAACTGATTATAACTAATGGATTAAAAATCACAAGTTTACCATGCAGTAACATAAGCTGTTTCAAATAAGCTTATTATCTGCTTCTGTTATAAGATAAACTGTTATACCAAATTAGCAGGACGGTTTCTTCCCAATCTCTACATGAACTCCCAGTATATCTTTCACAATCAAATCAATCCATAGCACAAATTATCCATTTCAACAAGCAGTATATGATGCAAAACAACAGTTCCAGCTAACATAATCAATAAACTCACAAACTCCACCCAACTTCTCACCGTTCCACAAACCAAAACACACACAAAACCCTAAAATCAGCTCCCAAACCTCCACACAACCAGATGAAACCACCAGCAACACAAATCACACATATCAAACCGCATAGAAACCTGCGCACATGAATCTACAACAAAATAGGTTAAAATCTAAAAAAGTGAACATACAGTGACCGGAGCATCGACTCTCTGAACGTTGCTTTCTTCCACGAGGATTTCCATGGCTTTCAAGCAGAGAGCCTTGACTTCTGACTCTTTGAGCGGCTCACAGTTCTTCAGCCGCTCGATTTGACGGTCTAGGTCTGACATACCTCACAGCAGCGTCTCCGTTAAGCTTCGATTCTTCGTTTTAGTGAAGTGAACGTGAAGATGAAGGGGACGACCGGAGGTGTGCGGTGGCGCCGCGGTGGCGCTGCGGTGGCGCTACGGTGGCGCCGATCTGCCGCTGGTGGATTTTGAGATGAGTGATTATGGTGGTTTGTGTGCTCACCGATTTGTGTGACTTTTGTATGACTATTAAAATTAGTGACTCAGCTTTTTATTATTATTTTTTAATAATTAATAATGCAAACAATACGCCCTATAAAATCTTCCTTTTAATGCATCAATTTTTATAAACAAAAAACATTCTATTTAGTTTTTAAGGTTTTTGATTTTTGGTTTTCATTTTAATTTTTGTTTGGTTTTGATTTTTTGGATTTATCATTGGGGTTTCAAGTTTTTATGGAAAATTTGATTCAAAGTGATAAATTTGAAATAGAATATTTAGACTTATGTTATTTTGTTAATATTTAGATATATATATCTATAGATTTTTATAACTTACTTGACGTTAGGATTAATTCCAGTTCATAGAATACAATAACAAAAAATTCAATAAAACATTTTAATCTACCAATTCAAATAAAAACGTTTAAAGATTTCACCTGAAACCTAAAGTTAAGCAATAGGCTAATCATTTTTATATGTTTACAAGTTCGGTTATATGATTTCGGTTCGGTTTTAGTTACAAACAAACCAAACCCAAAAAATTGGTTTTTAAAAAACCATCAAACTAAACCATTTGTTCTAATTGGTTTTAGTTTTTTCAGCTCGGTTGCATTGATTATTTCAATTACGGTTTGATTATTTTGGTTTCTTGCAAACCCCTAACAACCATATGCATATAACTCTGTACAAGGATTTGAACTCAAATATTCTTCTCTAAGTGTTTAATTTTTGTTGTTGTGCTAGAAAAGGATGATTTTTTAGATTTATTATTTAATATAATATAAATTAGTTATTTATTATAATATAAAAACTAGCCTAGGTGATAACTTTTAATATCTTTAACTTTTACCATTGGTTAACGTTTTATTATGATTGTTTACTGGCTAGGGGTCTTGGCGAGACCAAAACCAAGTTAAAAAAATCAACTTGTGAATCATATGTGTATTCTTAAATCTTTTATAATATTATCTAGTAAAAGGATGATTTCTTAGATTTATTTCTTAATATAATATAAATTAGTTATTTATTATAATATAAAAACTAGCCTAGTTAATAACTTTTAATATTTTTAACTTTTACCATTGGTTAACATTTTATTATGATTGTTTACGGGCTAGGGGTCTTGGCGAGACCAAAACCAAGTTAAAAAAAATCAGCTTGTGAATCATATGTGTATTGGTAAATCTTTTATAATATTATCTAGTAAACTTATAATTTATGAAGAGGGCAAGCCCATTACATAAATGATCTAGTGATAGGATCCTTGGATGTCTCTTAAAAACTTGAGTTCCATCTTCCGTAGAGCATTTTGTAAGGGCTAACCCACAGATGATGTCCCACCGCTAGCGATCATTTTGCGAGGGCTAACCCACAGATGATATCCACTGCTAGCTACCTTTAACATTGTATAACCTGATTGCCTCTTATGTTTTGGGTTGGTGCCCGTTTATAAGTTAGATAACACCGGTAAAGTGTTACTTCAGCATTTAATCATTGTCATTAATTTAGGGGTTGTTTGTTTGGGTCTGACCCGACTGACCCGGCTGACTGGCTGACTCGGTCAGCCCGTTTGATACGCTTGAAATCAGATCTGACCGGGTCCTTTTGGTCTGACCCGGACCTGGATTTGAAACATGCTGACCAAGACCAAGGAAAGGGGCGACCCGGCTACACCCGCCTTCACCCTGCCATCCGCCACCGCGCGACCCGGCTACACCCCCCTTCACCCCTGCCATCCGCCACCGCGCGACCCGGCTACACCGCCTTCACCATCCGCCACCGCGCGACCCCTTTGCGAACGCCCATCCCCACCGCGCGACCCCTTTTGATTGGTTGTCAGGAGGGGATGTAGAGAAGGGGTGAGAGAGATAGAGATGGTGACGGTGGTGGTCCGGCGCTCCCTCACGGTGGCCGGCCGGCGAGCCTCCACAACCTTATCCTCCTCGAAATGGGCAAATGCAGACTTCAAACTCGCAAACTTCTTCATCTTCGCCGGTAACTTCGCCGGAAATGGTGGTGGTGGTTCCGATTTTGATTGTTTGTTGAAGGTGAAGAAGATGGTGGTGGTTGTGGTGGTGAAGAAGATGGTGGTGGTTGTGGTGGTGAAGAAGATGTTGGTGGTTGTGGTGGTGGTGTGATGGTTCTGATTTTAATTTAGGGTCTGATGAGTTTTTATATATATGAGTTATATATATATATATATATATATATATATATATATATATGATTGTTTGTTAGTAGTTGATTTAAGATTGTTAATGATTCTAGTTGATTAGAAAATATACGGTTTTTGACTCAGTCAGATACTGAATCAAACAACCAAATTTCAGTCAGATGCATACCTAGTCAGAACTTCTAACTGGGTCAGTTTCTGACTCAGTCAGATCTTACTGAGTCAGTGTAATCAAACAGCCCCTTAGTCAGCTCTAACCCAAGTGCAAAATCAAATACTAACTTGTAGAAATATATTTAGTTCCGTCAATTTTTTGTTAATTATTATTTCTGCATTCACATAGCCTACAGAACTAAAAAAAACTATCAATTTAGCATGTTTGACTAAATTATACCTATATTATTGTAAAACACAAAAACAAATTTTAGGCATATAGTACTTTTTTTTAATTTATATATATAAACTAACGCAACTTTCAGATATTGAAATAGATACGAGTATAGGACCATGTTATATAGAATTCACTCAAATATATATCACGACAGTATGACTTTATTGAACGATTCAAATCAACAATATTCTCCTCTTTTCGCACTAAAAAGATTAAAAGACAAATTAATACATTCGAGTTGATTTTCAATGGGGGTACATCTAGCCATACCATAACTCTTTTAAGACAAAATCCTAAAAACATACAATTTCCGAAGTGAAGTGAAAATTTCTTCATTTACTTTAACCAGACAAAATTATGCTAAAAAGTTAGGGTATTCATGGTACTATTCAAAACCTTACCACTTCTAAACCGATACCGTACCAATACCAGTACCAATACTGAACATGTTTTTATACAATCTGGTACCCGATACTCGTATTCTATATAAACTTCGTGTTGTACCATTAAACAACCTAGATCCACCATCTAGTCAAAGCTCAAAAAGCATATCTACCATGTGCAAAAGCAAAAACATCAGCAACCGGGTCCATTTAGGGGTAGACCGTAACTTCCAACACCACGACTTCCCATAGGCGGTTCAGGCCGTCTCACACCGCTCGTCCTCGCACGGTTCATCTCGTCAGGTTCAGACCAGCCGGAGTTGTTAACTGTTGTGTGGTTCAGCTCATCAAGCATGGGTGCGTACCGTTGCCTTGCAGATGTGTTTGCTCTGTTATACAGTGTTCCATCAGCTGGACCATGTCTAGTTAACCATGGTTTATGAGGTTCAACAGGAGCCCGAGCTCTTTCCGATTGCTGAGCATGAGTTTGATTATTGGCATCGCGATCATCATGTTTATCAGTTTTGGATTCTTGACTATGACAGTTTTTCTTACTTGAATTCCGACAAGTGTTTTCCTCCCAATCATCAGTCCTTATATGACCACGCTGCTGGGCGATACACTTATGCTTCTTGGTCCAATCAGGCCGACTCCAAAGGTATAGAGGCGGTGCAACATTGTTCCCTTGATCTACTTGCTTCCCATTCGCATCAACGGAACCAGGAATATAAAATGACTGAAAAAAATAATGCAGCAAGTTTTATTACAAATCTACTTGATTGCCATTATATGTTTCACCAGTAAAAATTATTTATAACCCAATGTTTTGATGCAAACTGACCCATT